>JANAVB010004600.1:8629008-8958297 GCA_029216955.1 Iris pallida
CTGTCTACGCGAACCCCTGGGTTGGCTAGCCTTGCTGGAAAGATACGATCTGAGGATTTTCTAATAACATGACGCGAGGATAACCTCGTTCCACTAGAAACACGTAGACTTGATTGGCCGTGAAAACGACTTGCTTGTATCCTATTACCTTCCGCGAATAACTGAGGGAAGCGGACTGTCATGGTACGTGATCCAACCCATGTTCTTGTTTGATTGTTGGGTTGGTTATCGTACTATGATAGGCTGTGGACCGAAGTTATGAACGGAAGACTTATTCTGGTTGTGAAGTGCTACTTCTGTGAATGACTAAGGAACATGGTCTATCATGGTACATGATCCAACCCATGTTCTTGTTTGATTGTTGGGTTGGTTATTGTGCTGCGATAGGCTATCAACCGAAGTTACGATCAGGAGATTTTATTGTTTATACCTTTTAACTTATGTGAAAGTTATAGAGTACGACACGTCCCGACTCTATGCGGCACCTTTTGTCCTTGTTTGGTTGTAATGGTGCCATATGGGTTCGAGGATGTTGCGCTACCCTATAATAGTTGCATAAGTATTACTATTATCAATCATTCTATTATCTGGGTTTTTAATCTTAACTCTTGTGCCCCTTTGGCGGTACTTGCTATTCGGGGTTGACCCCGCTGGTTTTGTTTGGCCAGATCTCGTAGCAGAGCCGGAGGACACGATCTTCCTTCCTGACATCCATGGTGCATACTAGGAGCATGGCGGTTCGGGGACACGAGTGGGTTTCTTCTCCACCACTCCTGCTTATACTTTTGCGGTGTTTAGCCACTGGCACCTATTAGCCGGATTACTTGATATTTTGTGTCAGTACATAATTGTAATTAAACAGACTGCAGCTGTTTATAATTTTGTACTCCTGACTCTCTGAGATAGCTAAATTATAAAGCTAGTCTCTCATGATCATTTTGATGAAGCGTCAGGGACGCCTTACTGCTTTATCTTTAATGTTCATTTCATTGCTGATGTGACTTGATTGATTGAGACATAGAACTCTGTGGGACCATAGGAGACTTGATTGTAGCATGTACCCCCTAGTCTCTCGACAGCCACGATCGCCGTATGACGTTACGTACCTCATATGGAGTAGCTGGCCTAGTCCGTCTCCGTATTTCGGTACTGGAGCGTGACAAGGTTTTAGTGGTGGCCCATGTAGGTCTGATTTTTAGACTTGTGGGGTATTGCGAATTACTAGGAGTCTCAATCAAAACTTGTTCCCCTTGAAATTCCGTTTCGAATTCTCTGTCCTTGCCTTGATCTCTAACCTGACTTGCATCCTCGAAATCTTCCTCGTTCGGACTTGATAACCTTATATCTTTCTCTATAAGGGTGCTTCATTCTCAGTAGCGGGTGAGGCCCATAAGGAAGAGCAGCAAGAGCATGGCTCGACTGGGCAGCAACAGGGGAGAGAACCTTCCCCAGGGCAGGCACAAGCAGAAGTGGAACCAGAGACAGTGCAGCCGCAGGTTATTGAAACCCCTGGAGATCATCCGGGGGTTTCTTGTCACTAACCAACAGCAACAGACTCTGCAGCAGGAGCAGAACGTGTTGCTGAACCAAGGGATTCAGTTAGCTCTTGAGAGGAGTGTCGGGGCTGACTCGGGAGCATCAGGAAGGTTTCGTCGCTTGAACCCGAGGTATTTTGATGGCACGGAGGATGTCATCACTGCGGATGCCTGGATTCAAGACATCGAAGCCATTCTTGTGGCAGCCAAGGTTCCAGATGATGAGAAGGTTGATCAGGTCAAACTGGTACTTCAGGATCTTGCCCGCGACTGGTGGGCATCAGAAGAAGTTGGTGCAAGATGCCCTGTTCGTTGGACCACCTTCAGTGACAGATTCAAGGCCAAGTATTTTGGTGTAGTAGCTCGATATGAGCTCCAGCAGAAGTTTATCAGTCTCGAGCAAGCAGGCAAGACCGTAGATGGGTATGCAGCAGAGTTCTGCAGATTGTGCCGTTTCGCACCAGCAATAGTGGCAACGGAGCCAGAGAAAGCTATGAGGTTCCAGCAGGGACTTCATTTGGAACTATTACAGCTTGTGGAAGGACACGACTACCAGACGTTTGACGCTGTTTTGACGGCCGCTCGGAGGCACGAGCTTACCCAGCAGAGGTTGGCATCGAGGACAGGAGGTCAGAAAAGATCTCATTCCCAGGTTGGAGGAGGAGCAATGCAGCGAACATCGGCACCAGCACCCGGTGTACGTATTCATGATGCAGGAGCACCGCGGAGGACGGCCGTGTCAACTAATACAGCGCCAGTTCGGCATCAGCAGCCGAAAAAACCAGCAACAGCGTCAGGGAGCACCCCAGGGCTGTACATTCTGTGGAAAGGCAGGGCACACGAGGAAGGTGTGCCGGTCAGCGAATGGCTTATGCTTGAGGTGTGGTAGTTCAGACCACCGTATCTCCACTTGTCCTGTGATGCAGAGGCCAGGAGGGCCAGCTCAGCAGTTTCCAGCATTGCCAGCTCCAGTGGCAACCCCGAGTGGAGGGCCAGTATTAGCAGTAAGGCCCCTAGCCCAGCGTCTACCAACGCAGGCTCAGATGTTCCGCCAGGCACAGGAAGCCGAAGGCCCTCAGAGGCAGCAACAGCATGGTCGAGGAAGGCCGCAACAAGGGGCTCCGTGGGGCCAGGCTCTCACATTGTCCTTAGGAGAGGCTCTAGCGTCTAGTGACGTGGTGGCAGGTAAAATTCTTGTCACCTCATTTCCCGCTGTAGCATTATTTGATTCAGGCGCTACTCATTCATTCATCTCTGCACAATATGCTACACGGATTGGATTAGCGTTTGAGGCATTGCCGGAGAGGATGGATATACTCACCGGCAATGGGCTCGTAGAAGTTAGCAGAGTGCGCTTTTCATGTCCGGTGGAGGTGTGTGGGCATTTACTGCCCGCATCATTGATTGAATTCCCTATGGGGAATTTTGATGTTATTCTTGGCATGGACTAGTTGAGAGACAGTCATGCGACAATTGATTGTAGAGGAGGTAGGGTCATATTCAGCGTTCCTGGGATGGAGCAGTTCATCTTTACTCGAACCTTGAAGAATCAGGCCAGAGGCGTCATCTCAGCAGCAGTGTCAGAGCCAGGACAGATTCCGAGAGTGGTCGAAGATTTTTTCGACGTCTTCCCTAATGAGCTCCCAGGGATGCCCCCAGTCAGAGAGGTAGAATTTAGCATTAAATTGAATCCTGGAACGAGGCCTATTGCAGACAGAGTTTACAGAATGTCGTCGTCAGAACAGGATAAGTTGTATCAACATGAAGAAGAGTTAAAGTCTAAAGGATTCATCCGAGACAGTAAATTGCCCTAGGCCACGCCAGTGATTCTAGTTCCCAAGAAGGATGGGTCGACGAGGATGTGCATCGACTACCGCAAGCTGAATGCAGTAACAGTGAAGAATAAGTACCCGCTACCAAGGATTGATGACCTGTTTGACCAGTTGAGCAAGGCCAGTGTCTTTTCCAAGATCGATCTTCGGTCGGGATACTATCAAGTAAGAGTCCGGGAGCAAGACATACCGAAGACAGCATTCAGATCTAGATATGGGCATTATGAGTTTTTAGTAATGCCCTTTGGACTAACCAACGCCCCCGCAGTATTCATGGATTTAATGAACCGCATCTTTCTGCCGTATTTGGATAAATTTGTGGTGGTGTTCATAGATGACATTCTTGTCTATTCCAGCAGTGAAGAGGAGCATGAGAAACATCTTAGGACTATCTTACAGACATTGAGGGAGCATCAACTTTATGCGAAGCTCGACAAGTGTGAATTCTGGTTAGATCACATTTCGTTCCTGGGGCATGTAATTTCTGGGGCAGGAGTGTCAGTGGATCCGAAGAAGATTGAGGCCGTGGAGCATTGGCCGGTCCCGAGAACGGTTGCAGAAGTACGAAGTTTCTTAGGATTAGCTGGTTACTACAGAAGGTTCGTTGCGGACTTTGCCAAGATCTCTGCGCCCTTAACGCGTTTGACGCACAAGGACGTAGAGTTTGTTTGGTCAGCTAGCTGTCAGGCATCATTTGAAGAATTGAAGAAGAGGTTGATCTCAGTCCCGATCTTGACGCTTCTAGTAGGAGCGGGAGGCTTTACAGTATATTGTGACGCATCTGGGAAGGGTCTTGGATGTGTATTGATGCAGCACGGAAAGGTGATAACATATGCGTCTCGGCAGCTTCGAGACCATGAGAAGAATTACCCGACTCACGATTTGGAGTTAGCAGCTGTGGTGTTTTCACTCAAGTTGTGGAGGCATTATTTATACGGAGATCGGGTAGAGATCTATACTGATCATAAGAGTTTGAAATACGTATTCACACAGCGAAATTTGAACATGAGGCAAAGAAGATGGTTAGAACTACTGAAGGATTTTGACTTAGATCTTCAATATCATCCAGGCAAGGCGAATATAGTTGCAGATGCACTGAGTAGGAGAGACAGTGCGTTTATCTTGACCTCGCAAAAGCATATTTTAGAAGACCTTCAGAGTATGGGAATCGAAGTAGTTTTGCCAAGGGATATAGGAAGAATGACCAGTATGCAGATTCAGTCAACCTTAGTAGAGAGGATAAGGGCAGCACAAGCAGGAGATCCACAGATTCAGAAGTTGTGGTCGGAGTGTGAATCAGGCCGTAGAAAGGAGTTAGTGATTCATGAAGATGGTACGCTCAGGTTTGGAAATAGACTCTGTGTACCGAGTGGAGACCTTCGGCAAGAAGTTATGTCCGAAGCTCATAGTTCTATTTACTCCATTCATCCAGGAGGAACGAAGATGTATCGAGATATCAGGCAGTACTTTTGGTGGAATGGCATGAAAAGAGAGATAGCGAGATTTGTATCCAAGTGTCTGGTATGTCAGCAGGTGAAAGCCGAGCAGCAGAGACCAGCAGGGTTGCTACAGCCGCTTCCTATCCCAGAATGGAAATGGGAGCACATTACGATGGACTTTGTGACCGGTTTACCTAGATCCCTGACTGGTAAGAATGCAGTCTGGGTAATAGTAGATCGACTCACGAAGGTCGCTCATTTCCTTCCCTTCCGAGTTGGACAGACTACTGAGCAGTTAGCAGAAATGTACATGAAGCAGATAGTAAGGCAGCACGGTATTCCAGTTAGTATAGTATCAGATCGGGATACGCGGTTTACTTCCCATTTTTGGCGGAGCTTACACCAAAGTTTGGGAACCAAGTTAAGATTCAGTACTGCTTATCATCCACAAACTGACGGGCAATCAGAAAGAACCATTCAGACGTTAGAAGACATGCTATGAGCGTGTACCTTAGATTTTGGCGGATCTTGGGAGGATCACCTTCATCTAGTGGAGTTCTCCTATAACAACAGCTATCAGGCTAGCATTCAGATGGCCCCGTTCGAAGCATTGTACGGAAAGAAGTACAGGTCCCCTTTGGCATGGGACGACGTCGGGGAACGGAAGTTGTTGGGACCAGAGATGATCACGCAGACTGTGGAGATAGTTAAGTTGGTCAGAGAGCGCCTTCGAGTTGCACAGGACCGACATCGTCATTGGGCATATCAGCATCATAGGCCTCTGGAGTTCAGAGTTGGCGACCAAGTGTTTCTGCGGATTTTGCCTACTCGGGGTATCATCAGATTTGGAACCCGAGGAAAGCTTAGTCCAAGATACGTTGGTCCTTTTAAGATTCTCGCTCGGGTAGGCGATGTGGCTTATCGACTTGCCCTTCCGCCTTCGTTAACTGGCATACATTATGTGTTTCATGTGTCCCAATTACGTGGGCATGTCCGGGATCCGAGTCATGTCCTCGATTATTCTGAGTTAGTCGTTGGTACCGACCTAACTTACGAGGAACAACCCGTATCTATCTTAGACCGGCGAGAGAAGGTACTTAAGAATCAGACGATAAGCCTTGTCCGTGTTTCTTGGAACCATCACTCTTCGGGAGAGTCAACCTGGGAGCGCGAGGACGAGATCAGATCTCGGTATCCGCATTTGTTTGACTAATAAGGTATATTTTTGCACCTTATTGACACGATTCCGTGCTTATCTGCACCTGCTTGTTTTGCACTTTGTGATGTACGATAATAACTGCTATGATAGTTAACTTGTATATGATTGAGCCTTGCTTGCCCTGATTTCACTATCCTATCTTGGCCGGAATTCCGAGGACGGAATTTTTCTAAGAAGGGTAGAGATGTCACTCCTCGATCCTGGAATACGTATTTTAATACGTAAACCGATAAATTGTATTTACCTTGTATTTATACTATATTTATTATGCAGTATTTCTTCATGCATTTCCCAAAAATATTCGACAAAATATTATTTTCTAATTTATTTTCTGTAATTGGGCCCACAGTTTTGGCTCATTTGGGTAACCCATTCTTGGTTCACCAATGGTTCATCATGAACCCTTTGGTTCATCATGAACCCATGGGTCCAAGATCTTTATATATAACTCATTTCATTCTCTCTCCTCTCATTTTACTTCCTCTCATTTACTTCCTCCACCAACCAAGGCAAGTACCAACTTGCTCAAGAGATGGATCCACAATTTTTGTCAATAATTTCTTACAAAACTATTTGCCAAAACATGTTCTTCTCCTCAATCTATACTAGTTTAGAACTTGAAAATTTCTATTTTGAAGCTTTAATTTTTGTAGATCTAGGTTTTAATTATTTTTGGATTTTGCATGGTTTGATCTACTTTAGTTGGATTTTATGGGTTTTTGATGCTTCCATGTGGAAGAGCATTCAGTTTCACCCAAGTTGGAACTTTGGAAATCTGGATTTGGAGTTCGGATGGCCAAGTTATGATACTTTGAAGTTTGGGTTCAACCATGGTGTTCTTGCTGTTTGGAGAAGACAGTAAACAGTGTGCTCCTGTTTGAGCACACTTCATATTGGAAGCGTGTCTCTCCTTGAGCTTGCGTGACTTTTCACGCAGCTCTCTCCTTGGGCTTGCGTGACTTTTCACGCAGCTCTCTCCTTGGGCTTGCGTGACTTTTCACGCAGCTCTCTCCTTGAGCCTGTGTGACTTTTCACGCAGCTCTCTCCTTGAGCCTGCGTGACTTTTCACGCAGCTCTCTCCTTGAGCCTGCGTGACTTTTCACGCAGCTCTCTCCTTGAGCCTGCGTGACTTTTCACGCAGCTCTCTCCTTGGGCTTGCGTGACTTTTTACGCAGCTCTTCCCTTGAGTCTGCGTGACTTTTCACGCGTGCTGCCTTGAGTGAGCCTGAGTGAGCCTGCGTGACTTTTACCCCTTGAGCGTGCGTGCGTGCTTTTGTGCGTACGCTTTTGATATTTTATTAGATATTATATGCCCATTTTATATCCTTACGTCTTTTGCCCCGAGCATGATATGAGCACTAATGTGACCCCGGAGAACAAAGTGTTCCTTCCTGATACATGTACCTGAATGTCCCAGTTCTTGTTCATGCTCGACAAATGACTCGTAACTCCACGTGACGTATTTGCAATGATGCATTACACTAAGGAGGGAAGAACATGTTGACATACTGATTGATATGGATCCTCTTTGGGGTACTCGTACTAAAGTACGACTTTAGGAGGATAATCATGCAGGCCACAGCATGTGAGTCCAAGATTTCACCTAGGGTTAAACTAGGCAACTAAACATACTAGATGCATGGGAAGGGCAAAATCTCGATATCGTGTTACACCAGCCGCCTTGAGATACTGTCTTGACGCGCCGGCTGGTCTCCACGGATACTGTGTCATCTACAACGAGTGGATGACTGTATCCGATTAATTCCTGCTATATATTATATGCTTTAGCAAGGTGGCCTTACGAGGGACCTGTGCTCAATCATACCTGTCTACGCGAACCCCTGGGTTGGCTAGCCTTGCTGGAAAGATACGATCTGAGGATTTTCTAATAACATGACGCGAGGATAACCTCGTTCCACTAGAAACGCGTAGACTTAATTGGCCGTGAAAACGACTTGCTTGTATCCTATTACCTTCCGCGAATAACTGAGGGAAGCGGACTGTCATGGTACGTGATCCAACCCATGTTCTTGTTTGATTGTTGGGTTGGTTATCGTACTATGATAGGCTGTGGACCGAAGTTATGAACGAAAGACTTATTCTGGTTGTAAAGTGCTACTTCTGTGAATGACTAAGGAACATGGTCTATCATGGTACATGATCCAACCCATGTTCTTGTTTGATTATTGGGTTGGTTATTGTGCTGCGATAGGCTATCGACCGAAGTTACGATCAGGAGATTTTATTGTTTATACCTTTTAACTTATGTGAAAGTTATAGAGTACAACACGTCCTGACTCCATGCGGCACCTTTTGTCCTTGTTTGGTTGTAAGGGTGCCATATGGGTTCGAGGATGTTGCGCTACCCTATAATAGTTGCATAAGTATTACTATTATCAATCATTCTATTATCTGGGTTTTTAATCTTAACTCTTGTGCCCCTTTGGCGGTACTTGCTATTCGGGGCTGACCCCGCTAGTTTTGTTTGGCCAGATCTCGTAGCAGAGCCGGAGGACACGATCTTCCTTCCTGACATCCATGGTGCATACTAGGAGCATGGCGGTTCGGGGACTCGAGTGGGTTTCTTCTCCACCACTCCTGCTTATACTTTTGCGACGTTTAGCCACCGGCACCTGTTAGCCGGATTACTTGATATTTTGTGTCAGTACATAATTGTAATTAAACAGACTGCAGCTGTTTATAATTTTGTACTCCTGACTCTCTGAGATAGCTAAATTATAAAGCTAGTCTCTCATGATCATTTTGATGAAGCGTCAGGGACGCCTTACTGCTTTATCTTTAATGTTTATTTTATTGCTGATATGACTTGATTGATTGAGACATAGAACTCTGTGGGACCATAGGAGACTTGATTGTAGCATATACCCCCTAGTCTCTCGACAGCCACGATCGCCGTATGACGTTATGTACCTCATATGGAGTAGTTGGCCTAGTCCGTCTCCATATTTCGGTACTGGGGCATGACTGTCACGCCCCGCTCCCGTAGGAGCGATCGTCCTCGCTAAGGCGTGATGCCGCACGAGCCTAGATTGCGCTCGTGCAAGGCGGGTTCCATAACGGCCGATTACAGCGGCTGCGACGGGGTCGTCGCACAGAAGTCCCGTGCAGAGACATTGAATATATTGCAGCAGAATTTAAAGAAGAACACATGAACACAAGTCATTCAAAAGAATCTCTTTTATTGATATGGAATACAAGATTACATCTGTGGGCGCAAGGCCAAATTATAATATCTCTCGTGCTCACTTTTCTCTCATTTACAAGTCGCTCTGCTCTCTCTCATCTCTCGATTACAAGTCTTGAGCCGGCGGAAGCTTCGGAAGGCGATGTCCATACATTATGCCCTGTATAAGTCTTCAATCACCGCGGCCGCAAGCTTCGAATCGCCAAGGAACTCCGTGCCTCGACGCATCCAAGCGAGCTCCGCGCCACGAGCTTCTACCTGTGCCTGCACACGAAACACTGTGTGGGTGTCAGTACCACTGTACTGGTGGAGTGAGCTTCTCGCCCACCCATACAAAACCTACACGTTTCATTTACTTTGTGCAACATAAACCCCTTTTTCGATTGTCTTTCTATTCTTGCCTTAGGATCAGTTTTAGGACCGGTGCCTTAGCGCAACTTGTATATCGGAACCATCTCGTGCTTGCAATGTCAACGTTAACTCATACTTGTCACTAGACCACTCCTCGTGCCAACAACGTTAACCTATCAAGTCGTGTTCGCCTTACGGCCATAATCAGAGACGCAACTACACGAAGGACTCCATTTCCTTGCCTCTAGACCTTTCTCGTGCTTGTATTGTCGACGCACTGACTTATACTTATCTTTTGTGCCAAACTCTGGGACGTAACGACTCAGTCGTGCCATACTCGATTCGTGCTTCAATATCTCCGAGGCAGCGCCTCCTCGCTTAGTCTCGCCTACACTTGTGTTGTGACAACGCGGCCGTGCCTCATATTTCAAGGTCGAGCCCAACAACTCAACGTAACTTCACACAACTTGTCCTACGGCCCTTTTTGACTTATTCGCAATAGCTCAAGCCTAACACATGCAACTCTATGCCATCAACTTAACACCCGACGCACGCCGCCTTCTCGCTGTAGCCAAATCTTAGGCCCAGACATTGTGTTCACTAACTTTATACACTTTTAACTCAACTCAATCCAAAGGCACGCTCGCGGATTGCCGTCCGTGCCGACCCATCTATATGAAAGGTCACTGGCATTAACTAGCCATAGTGGACATAGCCTGGCATTCGGGACCCTTGCACCGCAGGTGGCGATCCCCGATGCAAGTCCCCGACCTACCGGTTGCTTCATACCCAGCTCGGCTATAATCTGTTCTTCCTAGGCCGAGTCGGTGCCCATGGCCCAGGGCTGCCGCTCGAAGAACCATCGCCCTTGTCGACAAGTTGTCCATGACCACGCGCCTACGCTAACTTCTAGACTTAACGTAATGCATGGTCTTATCATCATCATTTAGCTACTTGCTTTACTCTTTTCATACTTTCTTTGCAGAGCCCAAACCAGGGTTGCCTCGGCGACTGAACCACAGTCCCGACATATTTCTTCTCGGCGACTAACCATCGCTTAGACTTAACATTCTTTGAACTCAGGGAACGGCTACTGCATAGCCTTCCAACTTAACTTGAACATTACGTATTTCCTTAAGTATCGACCGACCGTAGCTAACTTTCCACTGAACCAACCGTGGCTCGTGCCTCTAAACCAACTCGTGTTCTATGCAACGCTATCGCCCAAGTCATACTTCATATGATGGGCCTTGGGTTCGTGGGACTATTTATCTTGACAACCGCAGAATGAGCGGGACAGCACGTAGAATAACTTAGGTCGACCGGCATAACTTTTGCCTAACTCACTCAAGCCTACAACTTAACCCAAGGGACGAGCAAAGGCTATGCCAAGCCTTGCGGGACAGGACCGTGCATGCTTTAACAAGCATTTGTGCGGGCGACGCCTATGACTTAGGCTAACTCTCAGCTTTTGCACCGAAGACCAACTTTCCTTCTCCCAAGCCACGGGACGAAGGACCGAGTGTCATTTTCAAAGCACGCCGTGCATCAACTCTAAGCCGACCATGAGACGTTTTCCATGTTCTAACTCATTTTGACCCGTCGGGATTATTTCCTTAGCTATGTGGATGCGTAGCTTTTATTATCAAGCCTAACTTGTGCAAGTTGAAAACACGATTTATTATGTGAAGGCAAAGATGAGGAGAGTTCACCGAAACTACCCCACCTGAGCGATGTCTCCGAGCAAGCCGTTGCAAGGCTAAGGTCGAACGCTGTCGGCGTTTCGATTCCTCCGATTGACTTTGCGGGATGGGGCACTACATCATACACCACTCAGAACAAGTCTCGTCCTCGAGACTTTCCTGAAGGCAAGCTATCCTACCATTTCTATGGCCAAGACTTAATCGTACACATTTCGCCTACGCGTTCCTTCGATTCCGAGCCACGCTCGCACGATTATCAATCTTTCCTTTAACACGATTTCAAGATCTCGACACACTCCCATCTTTCAAGCCTTGCTTGAACTCGTCGCATCACTTGGCTGGATCGTGCACGCATTCCAAGCGTCCCCAAAATACATGCATTCAGCCAAGCCGCATGATAGAAAATTTGTCATTCTCACTCGAGTCGCATCGTGCACATACCCAGGCGTCCCTGAAATATATGCATGTCAGCCGAGCCTCGTGAGCAGGGTTTCCTATATTCGTGATTTCCATGCATTCCAATCCTCAAGGTCAATTCTTCGATTGATAACTCTGCAACAGGGGCGTTTCGCCTAACCGCTAGGCCAATCTCTTTTCGAGGCTAAGTCAATGTCAGGATTGGAATCATAGTTCCCCAACAATAATGCCAATACTGACCCCAATCCTAGGGTCAAACCAAAGTCGGTAGTACGGGATTTTCTACCCAAGCTCGCGTCACTCAAATTTCTAAACATCAAGCACGATCACCTATTCGCCTCAGCGCATTCGTTGCGCGTATTCGAATCCATTCAAATCACCCATTCTAACCAATTCATGTATTCGATCACGAGGTCATCTAGCTCGACAATACGTTGTGCCCCAATCTCACGCGAGTCCGATTATCCACGGTGGTTCATGAATCACCATGCAACACACCCGCAGAATAATCATTCTCATCGGGGCGTAACTCTTGTTTGAGCTTAGACTAACTCATTTTCGATACGCGGATTGGACCTACTCAATCCTCAAGTTCGATTCTTCAAGCACACAAATCCATTTTCGAGTCACCTTCACGTCAAACCACAAATCGAAGCACAAATTGTCGCACCGTACAAGTTCGACCACTCCTGCTGTATGAATCACCATACCAGCGCTCACGCAGAGTGATCGCCCTAATTGGCGTGACGCATGTGCGAGGCTTGAGTAGCACTCGCATAAGACAAGAACATCAACGTTGTGGTTGTCAACGAAGCAAATCCAAACATATCATTTTCATCCAATCAAGTTCGATAGTTCGATCGTCATTCGTTCAACTTAGAAAATCCTCGAGCCAAGTCTATCCTTTCCTCGACACATTTTAATATCCTGATTATAGCATCCATCGAAACAATAACATTTGCACGATCGTCATTTGCCGAGTCAGAGTACCCCCGAGTTATCGCATATCGATCTTTGATACGCCTCAATACCATCGACGACATGCATAACCTGACGATCTTCCTTTGCAACCAATTTCGAGTCGTGCGACTAATGCTATTGTCCGAGTTGGATATTCCACCATTTCTCGATATTCAAGATCAAGTTCAGTCGCTTTTCCTCAAGCTCGTTTCAAGATCATTATTTAAATCTCAAGTCGTATTTCATTTGAATCAATCCGAAATCGTACGCACGATCCTCTAAGTTTCCTCGATCAAGACCATTCATTTTCATTCATCGTTCCGAAACGTTTTCTAACTCGCGTTGCTCATTCACAAGTTGTCCGGACGAGATGCTCGTTTGGGCCATTCGAAGTCACAACCAACTAAGCGTGACGCGTTCTAAGGCTTTGCGCGATCGCATCGCCTCGCTGACATATCGTAATCCTCAATATTCACTCCAACAATTTTCCAAGACGAACCATACACCACTCGGATTCGAGCCACTCGACTAGTCGTCGACACTCATTCTTATTCTTCTCCGAACCTATCACATACACCACTCGGGTTCAAGCCATCCTATTTAGTCCTCAATCACGTTCGCGTCACTCGCTAAGACATCCTTCAGATTCGTCCGACGAATCGCTAGCGTAGTCGCTCGCGTCATACCGACGCACTAAGTTGTTCGCACTATATCCTCGAAATCCAAATCAATCTTCCGTGTACGTCTAAGTATTAATCCGATAACGTTCTTATCGATAGACACTCTAAGTGCATCTCCGTTCCCGACCGAACGATACTTAATATCGCTCGCGACTCGTTTGCACCAAAAGGTCGAGGTGCGCGACGCGAAACACAACTTAGCCAAAAGGCCGTGTGCATAGCCATTCCTGTGCGGACTATATTCCGAGTTTGCACGCTCACTTACTAGGGTCGACGTTGGACTAATTAGGCACGCATGCGACTTGCTAAGGTCGACGTTGGACTATTCGGGCATACGTGTGACTTTGCTAACATTAGCACATGTTATCAATCGAGTCAAGTTTGCAACGTTCGACACAAAGGCCCTATCGATCCCGTTCAACCGAGTACTTGTACGAGCTTTCGAAAATATTTAGACTTATTGTATGGACATGCCGAGGGACATTTGAGAGAGAGCGCACCAACGATAACAACTTGCGGAAGCAACAGAGTTTTGCGGAAACATCGAAGTTAAAGAATTCAATCGACGGTCCAAGGACGTAAAGCCGTGCTCTGATACCACTATGTCACGCCCCGCTCCCGTAGGAGCGATCGTCCTCGCTAAGGCGTGATGCCGCACGAGCCTAGATTGCGCTCGTGCAAGGCGGGTTCCATAACGGCCGATTACAGCGGCTGCGACGGGGTCGTCGAACAGAAGTCCCGTGCAGAGACATTGAATATATTGCAGCGGAATTTAAAGAAGAACACATGAACACAAGTCATTCAAAAGAATCTCTTTTATTGATATGGAATACAAGATTACATCTGTGGGCACAAGGCCAAATTACAATATCTCTCGTGCTCACTTTTCTCTCATTTACAAGTCGCTCTGCTCTCTCTCATCTCTCGATTACAAGTCTTGAGCCGGCGGAAGCTTCGGAAGGCGATGTCCATACATTATGCCCTGTATAAGTCTTCAATCACCGCGGCCGCAAGCTTCGAATCGCCAAGGAACTCCGTGCCTCGACGCATCCAAGCGAGCTCCGCGCCACGAGCTTCTACCTGTGCCTGCACACGAAACACTGTGTGGGTGTCAATACCACTGTACTGGTGGAGTGAGCTTCTCGCCCACCCATACAAAACCTACACGTTTCATTTACTTTGTGCAACATAAACCCCTTTTTCGATTGTCTTTCTATTCTTGCCTTAGGATCAGTTTTAGGACCGGTGCCTTAGCGCAACTTGTATATCGGAACCATCTCGTGCTTGTAATGTCAACGTTAACTCATACTTGTTACTAGACCACTCCTCGTGCCAACAACGTTAACCTATCAAGTCGTGTTCGCCTTATGGCCATAATCAGAGACGCAACTACACGAAGGACTCCATTTCCTTGCCTCTAGACCTTTCTCGTGCTTGTATTGTCGACGCACTGACTTATACTTATCTTTTGTGCCAAACTCTGGGACGTAACGACTCAGTCGTGCCATACTCGATTCGTGCTTCAATATCTCCGAGGCAGCGCCTCCTCGCTTAGTCTCGCCTACACTTGTGTTGTGACAACGCGGCCGTGCCTCATATTTCAAGGTCGAGCCCAACAACTCAACGTAACTTCACACAACTTGTCCTACGGCCCTTTTTGACTTATTCGCAATAGCTCAAGCCTAACACATGCAACTCTATGCCATCAACTTAACACCCGACGCACGCCGCCTTCTCGTTGTAGCCAAATCTTAGGCCCAGACATTGTGTTCACTAACTTTATACACTTTTAACTCAACTCAATCCAAAGGCACGCTCGCGGATTGCCGCCCGTGCCGACACATCTATATGAAAGGTCACTGGCATTAACTAGCCATAGTGGACATAGCCTGGCATTCGGGACCCTTGCACCGCAGGTGGCGATCCCCGATGCAAGTCCCCGACCTACCGGTTGCTTCATACCCAGCTCGGCTATAATCTGTTCTTCCTAGGCCGAGTCGGTGCCCATGGCCCAGGGCTGCCGCTCGAAGAACCATCGCCCTTGTCGACAAGTTGTCCATGACCACGCGCCTACGCTAACTTCTAGACTTAACGTAATGCATGGTCTTATCATCATCATTTAGCTACTTGCTTTACTCTTTTCATACTTCCTTTGCAGAGCCCAAACCAGGGTTG
The DNA here is from genome assembly GCA_029216955.1 of Iris pallida. Lineage (NCBI taxonomy): Eukaryota > Viridiplantae > Streptophyta > Magnoliopsida > Asparagales > Iridaceae > Iris > Iris pallida. The sequence continues at coordinate 8,644,525 of JANAVB010004600.1, forward strand.
CCTCGGCGACTGAACCACAGTCCCGACATATTTCTTCTCGGCGACTAACCATCGCTTAGACTTAACATTCTTTGAACTCAGGGAACGGCTACTGCATAGCCTTCCAACTTAACTTGAACATTACGTGTTTCCTTAAGTATCGACCGACCGTGGCTAACTTTCCACTGAACCAACCGTGGCTCGTGCCTCTAAACCAACTCGTGTTCTATGCAACGCTATCGCCCAAGTCATACTTCATATGATGGGCCTTGGGTTCGTGGGACTATTTATCTTGACAACCGCAGAATGAGCGGGACAGCACGTAGAATAACTTAGGTCGACCGGCATAACTTTTGCCTAACTCACTCAAGCCTACAACTTAACCCAAGGGACGAGCAAAGGCTATGCCAAGCCTTGCGGGACAGGACCGTGCATGCTTTAACAAGCATTTGTGCGGGCGACGCCTATGACTTAGGCTAACTCTCAGCTTTTGCACCGAAGACCAACTTTCCTTCTCCCAAGCCACGGGACGAAGGACCGAGTGTCATTTTCAAAGCACGCCGTGCATCAACTCTAAGCCGACCATGAGACGTTTTCCATGTTCTAACTCATTTTGACCCGTCGGGATTATTTTCTTAGCTATGTGGATGCGTAGCTTTTATTATCAAGCCTAACTTGTGCAAGTTGAAAACACGATTTATTATGTGAAGGCAAAGATGAGGAGAGTTCACCGAAACTACCGCACCTGAGCGATGTCTCCGAACAAGCCGTTGCAAGGCTAAGGTCGAACGCTGTCAGCGTTTCGATTCCTCCGATTGACTTTGCGGGATGGGACACTACAATGACAGTGTGGGATTAGGAGAATGGTATCGCACCGTACCATTGTGTATCTTGAGATATTCAAGATAACGGGTAAACGGGCGATACGGACCGTAAGATGGACTGGATGTCCACTTACCCTAGGGAACTTGGTAGGTAATGGTTGTATAGGCTAGTACCCTACTATCCTAGGAAGCCCGGAGTGAAATTCCTAAGGGAAGGCCACTTGGCGTCAAGTTAGAATGGTTTAAGGGTAAGTGTATTAAGGGGGTAATCGGGTAATTTCAAGAAACGGGGTTCGGGTATTCGAATTGACTTGAAACTTAGGTGACTTGTTAGGTACACCCTACAAATGTCATATTTGGACCAATTTTGGCTCGGTTGACCCAGAGTTAACTTTTTACCCAAAAGTCAACCATGAGTCAAACCTTTGTCTAAATTTGACCAAATCCAAACCAGAGTTGACCAGTTGACCAAAAGTCAACTGTTGGTCAACATTTGACCATTTTGACCTAGAGTTGACCAGAGTTGACCGGGGTTGACCAGTTGACTAAAAGTCAAATGTTGGCTAACTCTTGACCCCGTTTGACTTGCTTCGACTTGTTTTGACTTGCGATGACTGGTATGACATAGAGTTGACTTAGTCTGACCTAGATTGACTTGATATAACTTAATTTGACCTAGATTGACTTGACATGACTTAGTGTGACTTAGTGAGACCTAGTTTGACGAAGATTTCATATCATTCATTATAAATCATTCTTAACTTTGTTAAACCTAAATTAACATGCAATATCTCATCTTTAGGTCTCTGATTACCACACTGAGTACCCTACAGCTCAGGACAGCAAGCGAGTACATTCACTGATAGTTTTTATTGTCTTGATATCTGCTATATCTGATTCAGTCGTAGTGTCTTACTTGATTCTCAGTCACGATAGTTCACGGACTAGTATTGTCGGATTTCTGTCATAAGATGTCACTCCTGGATTTTTGGGATACTGGTACTTGCTTGGTCTTGATTCTTGTACTTGTATTGACGCTGATTCCTGAAGAGGACTTGCTCCCCTCTTAGGGAATCCCGCGTCATGACGTGCTATGTCCGGATCCGTATACTATTCGGGGAATGGGAAATTTTATAGATAGTGTGATCAATGCCCACCTTGAGTTACTACTTGTATCAAAGCTATACCATCACCTCACGATGGGTATAGCCTGACCTATGCTACTACTTACTCCATAGCTTGCCATCGCGGCCGGGTCGAGTCCACGTACTTGTAGCCGGTCGGCTGGAAGCCTGATCTTGACCCATACCGATCACATTATGCTATAATATTCGAGGCACATTTTATATTTACTTATCTTATCATATATCCTGATCTGTTCTACATTCAGTACTTTCTCACCATGCTATGATATACAGTTACTCACATGCTCTACATGCCTTTATATTGTACCTTGATTAGAGACTAAGTTCTGCTCGGAAGAAGAGTTACAACCCCGGTCCTTGTTTGGTTTAAGGGTTGTAACTCAGCTTCCGAACGGTTTTCAAGTCTTCATATATCTTTGTCTTGTAGTTCATTATACTGTCTCTTATAGAATTTGTCAATTCACATGGAACTGCTGTTAATGCTTGTACTTGATCATTTTTCTGATAGGATATCGTTATGATATATTACAGATGATTCTGAGTCGGACTGCTCGACCTATTATGGGCTCGAGCTAGATGGAGTAGTCCAGGACCGTGGCCTTATAGTAGAGCCACTAGACTTTGTACTTCCAGAGTAGTGTAGATTAGCTAGGTTTGACTAGACTGCGATCCAGCTAGTATTATCAGACTGTAGCTTTCTATGTTATATTTTGAGACCCTGTGATGTTGTATATATCTGGGCTTGTATTGGACTCTGGACTTATTCCTTTTCATCTATCATATATTATCCTTCTGTGCTATCTACCTTAGTTTTATTCTGTGATTGAGACTGTATTGTTATGTCACCTCCACTCGGAGTGTATATACTGTACAGGTACCTTTATACTGTTAGTCGTAGTATTTACAGACGTTATATACAACGTTCTACCGCCGATACTACGGTGTAGGCTGGACGTACCCACGTGCTCGTGTCCCTCATAAGGGTGCGGGTCGTGACACCTTCTCATGGATTGAATCTCATCATCCTTTTTCTTGATTGTGACAAGGGATTCTTGAAACTTGAGTCGCAAAGACTCTATTTCATTCGTGTCAGAAGCAGGAGATTTCCCCTTTACATCAATAATGATGCTTGAGAGTCTCTCTACTTCAAGTTGTAGAGCATCAACCTCTTTTAGAGATTTCTTGTATTTATTCCTAACACCTTTGTGCTCTTCATGTAGTTCAAGGATAGCTTTCTCCAAGTCATCATAACTAAGAGTATTTAAGGAGAGATCATCAAGTACCTCATCGGTTGCCATGAGATAAACGTTGGCATTATGTTTGCACTCTTTGTCGTTGTCGGAGTCGCTAGCGTCACTCTCACACCAAATGCTTGTGTTGGCGAATTTCCTGGAGGACGAGCTTCCTTTGCTAGGCTTCCCGTACTTGCTTGAGTCTTTTCTTATCATAGGACAGTCCCTCTTGATGTGTCCGATTCTTCTGTATTGATAGCACACCAGATCTTCCTCATTGTCCCGTCTGAAGCGGTTGGCTTTGTTGAATTTGAAAAACTTTCGAAAGTGCTTAGCTGTGAGAGCTATTTCTTTATCATCGTCCGACTCGTTGTCGTCGGAGCTATCCTTGGAGTCGGACTTTGTAACTTTGAGAGCAAGAGACTTCTCCTTCTCTTTGGCCTTCTTTTTCTCCTTCTCTTGTATGGAAGATTCCTCTTGATCTTTCATATCGAGTTCATGAGTCATAAGCTTCCCCATGAGGGTCTCAAGGTTCATGACTGTCAGGTCGTTCCCCTCAATGATTGCAGTAGCTTTAGGACTCCATCCTTTTGTCAATCCTCTAAGGATTTTTCTGATCTTTTCATGAGGAGGATACTCCTTACCAAGAGAAGAAAGAGGATTAATAATATCATCAAAACGAGTAAACATGCAAGTAATAGACTCATCATGTTTCATCTTAAAGGACTCATATTCTTGCGTGAGTCTACTAATATTGGATTCTTTTACTTGTGATGTACCCTCGTGTGTGACTTCAAGTAACTTTCAAATCTCATTGGAAGTCTTGCAAGTAGATATTCTATTGAATTCACTACTATCGAGAGCACAATAAAGAGCGTTCATAGCCTTGGCATCTCGACTAGCAAGCTTCTTGGTGATTTCAGTAAGTATGTCCCTAAGGGTGTCAGATGCAACATCCTCAATAACTCTTGAAGGAGTAGGAAGACCATTTATCACACAATCCCATAAATCGAAATCTATGGACTTCAGATAAATGCTCATCCTAATCTTCCAGTAGTTATAGTTGGTTCCATCAAATAGGGGAGGCCTATTTGTGGAGTGTCCCTCATTGTGGAAGGTGTTGGTACTAGAGTTAGTGGGCATGGATCACTCAAATGGTGTAAATCAAAATCAAGAGAACAAAGCTCTGATACCAATTGTAGAACCCTAGAGGGGGGTGAATAGGGAAATAAAAAATAACTTAAGCACAAGTGTAACACCCAGTTTTCTGAAATTGGAATATTTTGTAAATTTATTATTTTTTATTATTAAATAATGGTGATTTAGTCATGTTATGAATTTTGGTGATTTTTAGATAGTTTAAAACTATTTTCTAAGTCATGGCTTATGACTTTGGTTAACTACTAATGTAACCCTAATGCAACCCTAGAGATTATATGACTTAGAGACTAACTATGACCATATGAGCCTAACCATGTGATTAGGATATCAAATTACCACTTTTTAGTCAAAAGGGTATTTTGGTAATTTATTAGAATTTATTTGGATTTATGTAATTTATTATTATTTAATTAGTTGATTAGTGTCATGTTAGCTCCTAACCTAGTTTGGCACTAATCTAGAGGTTAGCAACTAACCTAGAAGACTAAGTAGAGGATGTTAGCTTTATGTATAAATATCTAGTTAGATAATATCTAGATATTACCTTTAAGGATATTTCCTAGAAACCTAAATATCTATCTACCTAGTCAAAGCCTTAGGAACTAAGTTAGCAAGGTGGAGGGAACCCTAAAGCCTACCCCCATACCCCCATGGCCAGCCACCATGCCCCCCTCTATATAATCACACCCTCTCATCACAACACACCTCATATCATTTACACAAAAAACCTAGTTTTCCCTACAACTTCAAGACCTCACTCCTTAGCCATTTTAACTCCAAATTGAGCCTAGTTTCTTGCATTGGAACCCCCTACCATTGAGGATGCTAAGGGAGGCTAGCTAGCAAGGTTGAACACCATCTTTGCACCATCAAGTGAAGAGGACACTCCCCCCCCCCCCCCAAAACCTTGTTTTATTGAGTTTTCACTCAATAGGTAAACACTCACAAAACCTATTAAGATTGTGTTTTCTCTTCATGGTTGCATGCATCTAGGTACCATGGACCTGTAGGCCAAGTTTGGTAGGAAATAGATTTGGTTTGGTGTCTGTATCGGACACGTATCTATGTTTTTATTAAAGTGTTTGGTGAAATGTCACTTAGAAATAAATGTAGTTATTTTCCAAAACAAAATACATTTTTGGGTAGCCCTAGACTTGTAGGTCACAACCCTAGTTGACTGAGCACGTTATCGTGTCGTGTCCGTATCCAAAACGGACACGAATATACTGTACACACACATACACTATGTCCTGCTGCTCGAGTCACCAAGTGCCATGTCACCTCGTGTCGTATCGGACGAGAAATTCGACACGCACTGACCACACACTACACTGCACACAGTGTTAAACACGCACTGACACGGCCTTCGTGTCGTGTCTAGACACGACGTGGACTAGGCTACACCCTGACACAAGCATGACACGTATCCATGTGTGTGTCGTATCCACGAGGCTCTGTCCTCACTGTACGAGACCGCACCACACACACGTTCAGTCCCCTGCTGCTCGGGGCTCACGTAGGACACGATACGACACGTGGAGGGGTGACACTTGGTGGACACGAGGGGGCAATGTCTGCGAACATGCCCCCCAAGTTTCGTGGTTTCTAGTGTTGTGTCAGACACGAATTCGTGTGTGCATCGAATTTATACTGACAGCACACACGTAGAAATTGGGCTCTGATACGGGCTCGGATACGACACTATACGACACTTGGACATGTTTCAGGCTATGGGACACCTAGACCAACCCTAGGCGAACCTAGGGACACGACCACGAGATCGTGTCCTACACGCGTGTGCACCTTTGCACGACACAGTGCACTGTCTAGTTACCCGATTTAGGATTTTTAGTGTTTGACACATCATATTGTGTCGTGGTGTCGTGTCAGGCACTTAGGACACTAAGGGACACTGGAGGCTAGTGTTACCAACCACTGGTATCGAGCCTTAGTCGAGTTTTGGTTCGAATTTAGGTTTACCTAATTTCGAGTGAACAGTGTTTCCAGTTTGGGTTTTTTGGGTATTTTTCTGATTTCTAAATCGAATTTCAATTCGATTTTAGTGTGTATATATATGAATATTTGTGCGTATATATATTGTATATGTAAGTATATGTGTATGTGTGTGTGTATGTGGGTATGGAAGAGTATATATACATGTATATATGTAGGAATGGGTATATGTATATATGCATATATGTATGTGTGTGAGTTGGGTTCCTTTCTCAGTTTTCCTGAGATCAACTTCCCCCCTTGCTGTTATGACCCCCATCACCCCTACTCTCACACTCCTTTATTCATACACACTCTCACTCTCCTTTCTCTCTCTCTCTATATATGTAGTATACATATATATATATATAGAGTATTATATATAGTGTATCATATATATATAGGTATTATATATATAGAGGGGTTATATGTGGGTATTATATATATAGTTGGATATATATGTAGGTTATATATAGGTGAGAATATATGGTATTAGATATATATTGTATAGATGTATGTCTATAGACACCTATATGAGATACCTATACATGGTATCTAGTTACACTAGCCTATAGCCTATGGTTAGTGAGTTTGAAATTGACCAATAGGCTTAGTAGACCTAGGTTGACTAGCAAGTTGACCCTTGTTGACCATTGTTGACCAAAGTCAACTATAGGTTAACCTTGACCTAGAATTGACTTAGATGGATTTTAGATGACTTGATGACTTAAGTTTGACTAAACCCTAACTAATTGGTTTAGGTTTGACCATATAGGTTATGTGGATAGCTGTATGTAGATTAAGATATGTATGGGGTTAAGTGAGATACTTAGAGTTGAGTCATGACTTGAGTTGGAGTATGGGATTAGCTTGATTATAGGATTAAGGTTGGTATTATATATATGTATTTATGTGTGATATACTTTGTATAGATAATTGGTTATACCTTAATATTGTGGTATAGTATCTTAGGTATCCTAAGACATGTTAGCCTATATTTGGTTTTGAGTTAGCCTTATAGAGTTTGACTTAGATAGTTGACCATTGACCTAATTACCTTGTTGACTAGTCTATGTTTGACCAAAACCTTAGTTAGTCTAAGATTGACCTAGACTTTGACCTAGTTTGACCATATTGACTAGTAAATGACTATTCTGACCATTGTTGACTAAACCCTAGATAACTTGACTAGTTTGGTTAGAATGTTTGACCAAGAGTTGACTTTAACCTAGATTAGACTTGTTTAACCTTGTTTGACCTTGTATGACTTAGTTTAACTTCTTGTGACCTAGTATGACTTAATTTGACTTAGTTTGACTGAAGAGTTGACCAAGTTTGACTTTGACCTAGATTGGCTTAGAAATCATGTAGATTGCATTGTATCTTATATTTACCTTCATATTAGACATGTCATAACTATATTGCTCTATTTTAGGACATTGTGACCTTGGTACAGACATCTGATATTACGCTACTCTTTTCATAGTATCAGGCGAGTACATTCTCTGATAGTTCTCTCATTTATTTGTCAATTACTGTATTTCAGTTCTAGTTAGTTCTATGTGATTCTCTGTATCAACACGTATAGATATTTCTGGATTCATGTACTCGACACATACCTTACTTGCTGGCCTCTATTACTGGAGTCATTGGAATCATTCCGGAATCATTTCTGGAATCATCATGTATTGGCCGGACTCATCTCGATTCTTTTGTCGATTTTGGATTCACTTGCTGGGCGGGAAAATATTGAGTAAGACATGTAGACATACCCCAAATCCGAAATCTCCCACTGGAATCTACCGGAAGCATAGCCATCTCTTGCCTGATCAGTAAGAGATGTGCCTGATACCTACAGCCGTTTACATGTCGACCTCGGTATTTTAAAACACACTGTTAGATCATAGTTGGACTCACCCTAGATTCATTGATCACTGTTGGACTCATCTTGTACCGGAAATCATCTGGTATCGGATTATATGGACTGGATTCACACTGGAATTATATTAGACTTATATCGTACTGTCTGGACTCATATATATTATTCTAGTTCAGTTAGCTTTTATTACCGTCTTCATTGCCATGATTCTTCTCTTGTTTTAGTTACCTTTCTTTTCTTGTATCTTACTGTTTTTCTATGCCATCATTACCTGTATAAAACTGCCATGCTCATCAATAAAACTGTCTATAACTGCTTTATAGTTCTTTGTCATTTACTTGGATTTTCTAGATGAGTTGTACTCGTTCTTGTCCTGATTGGACCTGTTGAAAATATTACAGATGATAATCCTGAGGACACATGCCCTACTTACCATGGACCTGGCGGGGGATTAGCTACCTTTGGTCCTGACTCTCAGGAGTGATTCAGGAGATTAGCTAGTAGACTACTTTAGCTTTCATGTTTTGACTTGTTGTATTAAAGTTAAGATATTGAGTTTGTATTAAGTTTGTTTGGGATAATGTTGTATTATTTTAGTAGTTAGTTGTTGTTGTCTTTAATTCCTTAGGTATAACTTCTGTGTTATCTTATCGTGCTTTAGACTGTGATTGAGTATATCATATCCTTTACTTGTCCTCCATTCGGAGCTGACATCTGGACAAGTTCATTATATACACTGCATGAGATTAGTTAGCAACCTAGGACAGCTTACTACCGCCGACACTGCGGCGTAGGCTGGACGTACCCACTTCTCGTGCCCCTATACAGGGTGCGGGTCGTGACACATTTTTAGTGGTGGCCCATGCAGATCGAGACTAAATTGTTTGGTTACGTTATTGTACCAAGCATGCCTACAATTAGGAATTTAAGGTAATTTGACAACATTAGGAATGACGCTAAGAACACCTAGAGGAATACTAGGATTACAACATAGAAAATACATCACATGCTTGCTATTATAATTAGATTTTCTTGTCTATGATTGTTTTGCTTTAAAGAGTCCTTATAAGTCCTTTTTATTGTAATTAGATGGTGCTTACTCGCTCATCCCAGTATGTCACACCTGAGAATGGCACACTTCCCATCCAGTCAGCTGACCAGTTGACTGATACACCTCCACCTACCACCTTCCCCCACTCCACAGATCCATAAACCCAGATGCCTCCACCACCTTCCACCTCATAGTCCCAGCAGGACCCGATACTTCCACCACCCCCTATCACTATACCTACCCAGGCTTCCGTCATACTCGACGGGAACCAACTGCTCACTCTGATCCAGGGGTTCCTAACGACCCATCAGGAGCAGACTACCCTACTCCGCCAGAGCATGGAGCATTCTGAGGAACATACCGTGGTCCCACCACCTGTAGAGCCGCGGCAGAGAGCGGGGACGATCAAGGACTTCATGGGTCTGAACCCCAAGGAGTTCTTAGGGACTGAGGGCATAGTAGTAGCAGATGACTGGTTAGACTCGGTAGAGAGGAAGCTCCTTGGAGTTAGGATGCCGGATGACCTCCAAGTCGAGGCAGCGGGATTTCTGCTGATAGACTTGGCAGGAGTTTGGTTCCGGAATGAGCCGCTATTCGCGAGAGGGAGGGCCACTTGGGATCAGTTCAAGACCCAGTTCAAGAAAAAATTCTTCTCGACCACCGCTAGGGTAGCCACGGGGCTACGATTCCAGAACATCCAGCAGAGGAATCGTTCTGTCGATGAGTATGTGGCAGAGTTTAGTCGCCTGAGCCGTTTCGCTCCTAGTCTGGTTGTTGACCCTGAGGAGATGATGCGTGCCATGGTCTAGTTCCAGACATTGGCATTCTTATAGTGGCGAACGGTATGACTGACTACTACCAGAGCTTAGAGTTAGCCCGGAGTATCGAGGAGAGTCTTCTGTCTTGCAAGAGGCCGGCTTGTGTACACATTGAGGGACCCTCCAAGCGTCAGGCTTTCCAGCAGAAAGTACCGACGCCACACCAGCAGACATATCATCCTCCCACACCACATCATTCGACCCCGCCAGTTAGAGCCCCGGGACCCCGACAGCAGCAGAAGGGAGCTTTGTGTGTATACTGTAAGGGGCCACACTTTCAGCATCAGCAGCAGAGGCTATTTCAGCAGGTACAGCATCAGTATTGGGGTCAGGATCCGAAGACGATCAGTTGTTCATACTGCAGGAAGCAGGGACACACCAGGGAGCAGTGTAGGAAGAGGCTGAAGGTTTGCTATACCTGTGGGTCTGATACCCACCAGAAGATGGATTGTCCTGTTGCACCTCCTTATAATGGTGCTAGGCCACCTGTAGCTCAGCACCAGAGGGGTGGAGCTTTTGCGATGACGGTCGAGGAGACCAACGCTGCAGGTGACGGGTTAGCAGGTTTGTCTTTTCTGTCCTTCCTTTCCCATCTTATTGTGTAATTCCATTAGTACCTGTCAGGATATGCTTGTGATATACTAGATAGTATAGTTACCCTGTTCGAGACTGTGGAATCACGACCAGTAGGACTATGATTGTATATTATTTCCTTGACTCTGATTGACTGGGGGTTTGACCTAGAAGGAGTACGACTATCTTAATTTCGAGGACGAAATTTTTCTAAGGAGGGTAGACTTGTAACACCCAGTTTTCTGAAATTGGGATATTTTGAAAATTTATTATTTTTTATTATTAAATAATGGTGATTTAGTCATGTTATGAATTTTGGTGATTTTTAGATAGTTTAAAACTATTTTCTAAGTCATGGCTTATGACTTTGGTTAACTACTAATGTAACCCTAATGTAACCCTAGAGATTATATGACTTAGAGACTAACTATGACCATATTAGCCTAACCATGTGATTAGGATATCAAATTACCACTTTTTAGTCAAAAGGGTATTTTGGTAATTTATTAGAATTTATTTGGATTTATGTAATTTATTATTATTTAATTAGTTGATTAGTGTCATGTTAGCTCCTAACCTAGTTTGGCACTAATCTAGAGGTTAGCAACTAACCTAGAAGACTAAGTAGAGAATGTTAGGTTTATGTATAAATATCTAGTTAGATAATATCTAGATATTACCTTTAATGATATTTCCTAGAAACCTAAATATCTATCTACCTAATCAAAGCCTTAGGAACTAAGTTAGCAAGGTGGAAGGAACCCTAAAGTCTACCCCCATACCCCCATGGCCAGCCACCATGCCCCCCCCTCTATATAATCACACCCCCTCATCACAACACACCTCATATCATTTACACAAAAAACCTAGTTTTCTCTACAACTTCAAGACCTCACTCCTTAGCCATTTTAACTCCAAATTGAGCCTAGTTTCTTGCATTGGAACCCCCTACCATTGAGGATGCTAAGGGAGGCTAGCTAGCAAGGTTGAACACCATCTTGGCACCATCAAGTGAAGAGGACACTCCCCCCTTCCAAAACCTTATTTCATTGAGTTTTCACTCAATAGGTAAATACTCACAAAACCTATTAAGATTGTGTTTTCTCTTCATGGTTGCATGCATCTAGGTACCATGGACCTGTAGGCCAAGTTTGGTAGGAAATAGATTTGGTTTGGTGTCCGTATCGGACACGTATCTATGTTTTTATTAAAATGTTTGGTGAAATGTCACTTAGAAATAAATGTAGTTATTTTCCAAAACAAAATACATTTTTGGGTAGCCCTAGACTTGTAGGTCACAACCCTAGTTGACTGAGCACGTTATCGTGTCATGTCCGTGTCCAAAACGGACACGAATACACTGTACACACACATACACTATGTCCTGCTGCTCGAGCCCCATTTCTCACTGTACATGACACTTCGACACACCAAATTTGGTGGACACGTAGGGGCCATGACTGACATGTCAGCCCCCAAGTGCCATGTCACCTCGTATCGTGTCGGACGAGAAATTCGAAACGTACTGACCACACACTACACTGCACACAGTGTTAAACACGCACTGACACGGCCTTCGTGTCGTGTCTAGACACGACGTGGACACAAAGTGTCAGGCCTAAACCCTAGCCCTAGACCTAGGCTACACCCTGACACAAGCACGACACGTATCCATGCGTGTGTTATGTCCACGAGGCTCTGTCCTTGCTGCACGAGATCGCACCACGCACACGTTCAGTCCCCTGCTGCTCGGGGCTCACGTAGGACACGACACGACACGTGGAGGGGTGACACTTGGTGGACACGATGGAGCAATGTCTGCGAACATGCCTCCCAAGTTTTGTGGCTTTTAGTTTTGTGTCGGACACGAATTTGTGTGTGCATCGAATTTACACTGACAGCACACACGTGGAAATTGGGCTCTGATACGGGCTTGGACACGATACTGTACGACACTTGGACACGTTTCAGGCTGTGGGACACCTAGACCAACCCTAGGCGAACCTAAGGACACGACCACGAGACACATGGACACGTGTGTCGTGTCCTACACGCGTGTGCACCTTTGCACGACACAGTGCACTGTCTAGTTACCTGATTTGGGATTTTTAGTGTTTGACACATCATATTGTGTCGTGGTGTCATGTCAGGCACTTAGGACACTAAGGGACACTGGGGGCTAGTGTTACCAACCACTGGTATCGAGCCTTAGTCGAGTTTTGGTTCGAATTTAGGTTTACCTAATTTCGAGTGAACAGTGTTTCCAGTTTGGGTTTTTTTGGGTATTTTTCTGATTTCTAAATCGAATTTCCATTCGATTTTAGTGTGTATATACATGAATATTTGTGTGTATATATATTGTATATGTAAGTATATATGTATGTGTGTGTGTGTATATGTGGGTATGGAAGAGTATATATACATGTATATATGTAGGAATGGGTATATGTATATATATGCATATATGTATGTGTGTGAGTTGGGTTCCTTTCTCAGTTTTTCTGAGATCAACTCCCCCCCTTGCTGTCATGACCCCCATCACCCCTACTCTCACACTCCTTTATTCATACACACTCTCACTCTCCTTTCTCTCTCTCTCTCTCTCTATATATGTAGTATACATATATATATATATATATATATATATATATATATATATATATATATAGAGTATTATATATAGTGTATCATATATATATAGAGGGGTTATATGTGGGTATTATATATATAGTTGGATATATATGTAGGTTATATATAGGTGAGAATATATGGTATTAGATATATATTGTATAGATATATGGCTATAGACACCTATATGAGATACCTATACATGGTATCTAGTTACACTAGCCTATAGCCTATGGTTAGTGAGTTTGGAATTGACCAATAGGCTTAGTAGACCTAGGTTGACTAGCAAGTTGACCCTTGTTGACCATTGTTGACCAAAGTCAACTATAGGTCAACCTTGACCTATAATTGACTTAGATGGATTTTAGAGACTTGATGACTTAAGTTTGACTAAACCCTAACTAATTGGTTTAGGTTTGACCATATAGGTTATGTGGATAGCTGTATGTAGATTAAGATATGCGTAGGGTTAAGTGAGATACTTAGAGTTGAGTCATGACTTGAGTTGGAGTATGGGATTAGCTTGATTATAGGATTAAGGTTGGTATTATATATATGTATTTATGTGTGATATACTTTGTATAGATAATTGGTTATACCTTAACATTGTGGTATAGTATCTTAGGTATCCTAAGACATGTTAGCCTATGTTTGGTTTTGAGTTAGCCTTATAGAGTTTGACTTAGATAGTTGATCATTGACCTAATTACCTTGTTGACTAGTCTATGTTTGACCAAAACGTTAGTTAGTCTAAGATTGACCTAGACTTTGACCTAGTTTGACCATATTGACTAGTAAATGACTATTCTGACCATTGTTGACTAAACCCTAAATAACTTGACTAGTTTGGTTAGAATGTTTGACCAAGAGTTGACTTTAACCTAGATTAGACTTGTTTAACCTTGTTTGACCTTGTATGACTTAGTTTAATTTCTTGTGACCTAGTATGACTTAATTTGACTTAGTTTGACTGAAGAGTTGACCAAGTTTGACTTTGACCTAGATTGGCTTAGAAATCATATAGATTGCATTGTATCTTACATTTACCTTCATATTAGACATGTCATAACTATATTGCTCTATTTTAGGATATTGTGACCCTGGTACAGACATCTGATATTACGCTACTCTTTTTAGAGTATCAGGCGAGTACATTCTCTGATAGTTCTCTCATTTATTTGTCAATTACTGTATTTCAGTTCTAGTTAGTTCTATGTGATTCTCTGTATCAACACGTATGGATATTTCTGGATTCATGTACTCGACACATACCTTACTTGCTGGCCTCTATTACTGGAGTCATTGGAATCATTCTGGAATCATTTCTGGAATTATCATGTATTGGCCGGACTCATCTCGATTCTTTTGTCGATTTTGGATTCACTTGCTGGGCGGGGAAATATTGAGTAAGACATGTAGACATACCCCAAATCCGGAATCTCCTACTGGAATCTACCGGAAGCATAGCCATCTCTTGCCTGATCAGTGAGAGATGTGCCTGATACCTACAGTCGTTTACATGTCGACCTCGGTATTTTAAAACACACTGTTAGATCATAGTTGGACTCACCCTGGATTCATTGATCACTGTTGGACTCATCTTGTACCGAAAATCATCTGGTATCGGATTATATGGACTGGATTCACACTGGAATTACATTAGACTTATATCGTACTGTCTGGACTCATATATATTATTCTAGTTCAGTTAGCTTTTATTACCGTCTTCATTGCCATGATTCTTCTCTTATTTTAGTTACCTTTCTTTTCTTGTATCTTACTGTTTCTCTATGCCATCATTACCTGTATAAAACTGCCATGCTCATCAATAAAACTGTCTATAACTGCTTTATAGTTCTTTGTCATTTACTTGGATTTTCTAGATGAGTTGTTCTCGTTCCTGTCCTGATTGGACCTGTTAAAAATATTACAGATGATAATCCTGAGGACACATGCCCTACTTACCATGGACCTGGCGGGGGATTAGCTACCTTTGGTCCTGACTCTCAGGAGTGATTCAGGAGATTAGCTAGTAGACTACTTTAGCTTTCATGTTTTGACTTGTTGTATTAAAGTTAAGATATTGAGTTTGTATTAAGTTTGTTTGGGATAATGTTGTATTATTTTAGTAGTTAGTTGTTGTTGTCTTTAATTCCTTAGGTATAACTTCTGTGTTATCTTATCGTGCTTTAGACTGTGATTGAGTATATCATATCCTTTACTTGTCCTCCATTCGGAGCTGACATCTGGACAAGTTCATTATATACACTGTATGAAAGTAGTTAGCAACCTAGGACAGCTTACTACCGCCGACACTGCGGCGTAGGCTGGACGTACCCACTTCTCGTGCCCCTATACAGGGTGCGGGTCGTGACAACAAGAAGCAATATTCTTCAAATAAAAAGATAGAGTAAGAAGATCAAACACAAGATGTATCCTGGTATCCTCGCTTGAGGCAATCCAGTCCCGGAACTCTCTCCGGCTTAAATCCACTATTTAATAAAATAGTACACACGAGTTTGGATCCGAAGAATTCGCCAACTTCAACATACGAGTTTTCTTACGAAGGCTCGCCAGCTTCAAAAAAATAAGAAAAGAACTTGTTGATCTTCTAACACTTGAAGATCAAAAATTACAACTCTTAAATACTCTAGCACTTTGGGAGAGGATGACAATTAAAAGCTTGGTAGAGTATTAATGGTGGAGCTCTTGGTTGTTTAGAAAATTTATGGCAAGTGTTGGTAAAGCCTTCAAGAGAGAGAGGGCTTTCATTTATAGAGAAACCAAGAGTAGGTAGCATTTAATGCTCCTGGATACAGCCTGACCGGCATACCGTCGCTATGGACCGGCATACAGTCGGTATACCGGTCGAATAGTAACGGTCATATTAATATCCGTTGGGAGCATAGTCTTTGCCATTCAAAAATCAAATTTCGTAACCCGATATACCGTCGGTATGCCGCGGTATACCGTCGGTATACCGATGTGTGTCACAGAACGTTTTTGTAATAAACAAAACTGTATACCGTCGGTATGCCGGAGCATACCGTCGGTATGCTGATGTTTGTCACAAAATGTTCTCTGGCTCACAAAACGGTATACCGTCGGTATGCCGGAGTATACCGTCGGTATTCCGATTAATATCACAGAACGTTTTGTGGACCACAAAACGGTATACCGCCGGTATGCCGGAGCATACCGCCGGTATGCTGACATTTTCTCACAGAAAGTTTTGTGGTCAACAAAACGATATACCGCCGGTATGCCGTTCTATAAGGTATTGATTTTTGACTTAAGAATAGAAAGCTTTTAGTTTTGTCATCCAACCTTAAATGTTTACAGAAAGACCTAGACCTTGTACAGACTCGAAATCTTGAAGTGTAGAGAGCCGTCTTTTCAAGGAGTGCCGGTCTTTGCTTCAGTTTTCAAGGCACAGGTTGGTAATCTTGAATGGACAGAATTAATGTAGTAGAGCTTCTGAAATGATGTCAATCTGATAAAACAGAGATAACTAGACTACGAAGATGCTGTTAATTATATCAAAATAAAATGTGCCAACAAGAAGGTAGCTACTCCTTCTCAGGAATCGGTGTCAATACAAGTACAAGAACAAGATCGAGCAAGTACCAGTATCCTAAGAAAATCCAAGAATGATATCTCATGACAGGAATCCGTTATATACTACTCCGTGTACCATCGTGACGAGAATCAAGTAAAACAATATAACTGAATCGGATACAGAAAATATTAAGACAAGGAACTACTATCAGAGAATGTACTCGCCTGCGGTCCTGAGCTATCAAATGGGGTCGATGCTCAGAGTGATACCACAGACCTAAAGATAAGAGATATATAAGCTAATTAGGGTTCAACAGTGTTAGGCTTGATTCTATAGTATAAGCTACGTAATCTAGGTCAGACTCAGTCAACTAAGTCAAACTAGGTCACACTGAGTCACACTTAGTCAAACTAGGTCACAGAAAATCAAACCAAGTCAAACTAGGTCAAACTGGGTCAATGGTTGACTTACAGTTGACTTTTAGTCAACTGGTCAACTCTGGGCAACTCTGGTCAACTTCTAGGTTAAACTAGGTCAAATGTTGACTCTACTTCGACGTTCAGTCAAAGCAGTCAACCATGGTCAAACAGGGTCAAGGCTAGTCTCTATAAACATCTACAGGGCCAACACATTCAATTTCAGTGGTTGTGAAATCACTGGAATCGATTGATCTCGAAATACAGCAAAAGGAAAAAAATTATAATAATAGTGTGAAAACCTACAGATGTTGTCGGATGGTAAAAACAACCATCACCAACGTGTTCAGAATGGTCAAAATAGCTAGAATAGCCTGTCCATAAGTCTAATTTGGACACAGGGGCAAAAAGATAATTTCGAGTCAAAACGGTGTCCGTGTCAGACCCGCTTTGCACCGAAAAATGTGCCGTAATAAAAGTGCACTAAACCTAACAAATTATATGTCCACGAATCCAGAATGACGATACGAACTCAACGGTATATCCGAAATTGGATTTCGATGATCCGATCTTAGATTGGTCCGTTGACCCGGATATTAGAATCTGATTTGTACGGAAAAGCGTGTCGGAGCCAATGTCCTCAAAACTCAGCAAATTATATGTCAACGAGTCCAGAATGACGATACGAACCCAAGGATATATTCAGAATTGGATTTCGATGAGCTGATCTCAAAATGATCCGTTGACCCGGATATTGGTATCTGACTTGTACCGAAATGCGTGCCAGAATCAATGTCCACTAAAACCTAGCAAATTATATGTCAACGAGTCCAAAATGATGATACGAACTCAACGGTATATCCGAAATTGGATTCCGATGAGCCGATCTCAAAATGACCTGTTGACCCGGACTGTGGGGCCCGCTTTGCACCGAAATGCGTGCCAGGGCCCACGTCCTCCAAATTTAACAAAGTTTATATAAAAACGTGCTAGAACGATGCCACGAGTCTACTTGTGGTGTCAGAAATTGAATCTGGAGTCCCCGGTTCAAAAATAGAATTTAACAAGTTAGAAATTTCGAATTTAGACGGCCAACTTTGGCGTCGAATTCAACCAACCAAACGTGCTCACAATGAACGAAACTTATAGGGCAGGAAGAGGGTTATACCAGCTACACACAAGAACTGGTGGCACGCCAGACGGAGCTACGACGGCGGAGTTACGAGCTGACGAAGTCGGCTCCACAAAACTGTCCAAAATATACACAATTTAAACGGTCAACTTGGTGGCCGATTTTGATGTATCAAACGACGAAATTAACGGACGAAACTGGAGGTGAGTGAAGAGATATATACCAAGATTATGACGGACCAAAGAGTTCACCGATCCAACAATCTGATCTCTCGAAAAACGTGTGCGAAGTCGCTGCGACGAGACGCCATTTCTGGATCTCGTTCGCGCGCGCGTCGACGGGATTCCATGCAAAACGCACGAATCGCCTAGACGGCACGTCTCAGAGGACAGTGGCCGCCAAGGGGAGGTGTGCCAGGGCCACGTGCAGCCCGTGGAGGGCTCGTCGGTGACGGTCGCGACGGCGCGCGGCTGCCGTCGGCAGCGCGTGGCTGCCGCTGCTGCATGCTATTACTGCTGCTGCTGCATGCGCGGCCAGGGCGGCGGCAACACGACACGGCGACGGCCCAGCGGTGGTGGTTGATGGTGGCCCAGCGGTGGTGGTTGATGGTGGCGTGTGGTGGTGGTTGATGGTGTTAAAGATGAGGAAGAGAAGATGATGGTGAAGTGAGGAGGAGGAGAGGGGAAGTCGGGGAGGAGCTCGGCCATGGGAAGAGGGAGGTCGGCCGGCCATGAGGGGGATGGTGGTGTTGTTCGGCCAACCATGGGGAGTGGGCTGTGAGTTGTTAGAAAGTAAGAGAGAGGTGAGAGTGAAATATTATGTGTATGTGTGTAATAAATGAGAGAGAGAGTGTTGTATATAATAGAAAGAGAGAGAGAAGTAGATATTTAAAAAGAGAGAGAGAGAGAGAGTGGTCGGTTGAGAGAGGGAGGGGGTGTTGTGCTAGTGGAGAGAGGGGGGGTGTGTGTGTGTAGGTGTTATTAGGAGGAGAGAGAAAGAGAGTTATATATATACATACATACATATGTATATATATATATATATATATATATATATATATATATATATATATATATATATATATATATATATAAAATATATATATATATATATATATATAAGAGAAAATAAGATATTTGATAAAGTAGAGAGAGAAGGATATTTGTATAGAGATATTTTAAATAGGGGGGTAGTCATGTTAGGGATCACATAAAATTTGGTTGGGCGTTGGATCCGATTCGATCAAGTTTGGACAAGCTTGGGGCCAAGATTTAATTAAAATAATAATTTAAACCAATTAAAATCATGGAAGAAATGGGAGCACAAGGGAGATCAATTCGGTGGCACGCAAGTGGCACGTGCATAGTAGACTCAAAACAGGCCAGGGCCATATATTGGGTCGACTGGATTGGACCGATGTCGGGCCCGGAAATTAAGTTGGAAGTTGAGTCACAAATTACGACAGACGATAAATTGGTCTAAATTGACCCAAAAGTTGCACGAAGCAATTGGAGCACAAGGGAACAAGTTCGAGTGGGACACGTTATATCAACATGAAGATAATCTCGTCTACTACAAACTTCAAGAAGAAAGTTTATAGAGACTGTGTCACCCTCGAAATCCGTGTTACATATTTTCGTATACGTGTACGTATTTCGGGTCCGTATTTTATTAGTCATGGTTAGCTAGTCATGATTTTATTTTTAGCTTGTTGCATTGGCATGGTTATTTTGGCATTTCATTGGTTATGGCTTAGCTTGGTTCGATTTAGCTTGGTTTGGTTTGCTTTTGGGTTCATCATGAACCAAAAGAAAACCCCTACCTACTACCACCATCATCAATTAAAACCCAACCCCCTTTCTCTCTCATCTTTACTCTTTATTTATTTCTTCATCTTCTTCCTCTTAACTTCTCCACCTACCAAGAGAAGCTTAGGCAAGTGCAACTTGCTTCATGGAGAAACTCCATTATTATTGTTCTATTGTCTTCCTCGCGAGATTCTAAGATACTTTAGAACTTGGCATTTTTCATTTTAATGGATATTTTCTTGTAGATCTAAGTTTATATTATTTTCAGTTTTCTTGGGTTTTGATCTATTAAACTTCATTATTTTTATGTTTTGATTGTTCCATGTTGTAGAGAATTCAATTTTACCCAAAATAGACCTTTAAAAAGTTAGATTTCGACTTGTTTTGAGGAAGTTATGGCCAAAAACATTTTTGGCCATTTCTATGTTCATCAGTCCTGATTTTGGCAGGGACGATGAATAGTGCCGCATGAATAGTGTCGCAACCGCATGAGATGAATAGTACCGCAGTCGCATGGATGAATAGTGCCGCAACCGCATGGATGAATAGTGCCGCATGAATAGTGCCGCAGCCGCATGGATGAATAGTGCCGCAACCGTATGGATGAATAGTGCCGCATGAATAGTGCCGCTGCCGCATGGACGAATAGTACTGCATGAATAGTGCCGCAGTCGCATGGATGAATAGTACCGCATGAATAGTGCCGCAGTCGCATGGATGAATAGTACTGTCACCCTCATTTCCCGTATTTTCTCGTATTTCGTATTTATACTCGTATCTGGATTTTGGCATGTATTTTTATTTTTTCTCAGCTTGTGGGATTTCGGTATTTCTCGTAGTTTGGGTTTTGGCTTGGCTCGGTTTTATTGGGGATGGTTCGGTTTGGTTCGGTTTTATGTGTTGGAACACCCTAGCCCTATGCTACACCCTCAACCCACCACAACTCCCCCTCTTTATATCTCCACCAACCTCTTCTCTCTCTTCATAACCACCATTAATTTCTTCTTCTTCTTCTTCTTCTTCTTCTTCTTCTTCTTCCTCCACAACACTCTCCTAACCCTAGGCAAGTGCATCTTGCCACTACATGAGGACCCTCTTTTCTTTGCCCATTTGCTAGTTTAGGACATGGAGATCAACATTAGTTCTTGAGTTTTTATGATTTGGAGTCTCTGTTGATGTAGATCTAAGTTATTTCTATTTTCGGATTTTGCATGGTTTGAGCTATTTATGTTGGTTTTCTATGAGTTTTGATGTTTCCATGTGGAAGAGCTTTCAGTTTCACCCAAGTTGGAACTTTGGAAATTCGGATTTGGAGTTCGGATGGCCAAGTTATGAACTTGTGAAGCTTTGGGTTCTTCCTTGGTGTTCTTGCTGTTTGGAGAAGACAGTGAGCAGTGTGCAGAGCTGTTTAGCTTACGCACACTGAGCTACGCGCGCTCTTTAGCGCTGCGTACGCAGGCTTGAGTACGCTTCCTGTTGGAAGCGTGTCTCCTTGAGCGTGCGTGACTTTCACGTATGCTGCCTCCCTTCAGCGTGCGTGACTTTCACACACTGCTCCCTTGAGCGTGCGTGACTTTCACGTATGCTGCTCCCTTGAGCGTGCGTGACTTTTCATGCATCTGTTCCCTGTAGCGTGCGTGACTTTCACGTATGCTGCTCCCTTGAGCGTGCGTGACTTTTACACACTGCTTCCTATAGCGTGCGTGACTTTCACACACTGCTTCCTTGAGCGTGCGTGACTTTCACGTATGCTGCTCCCTTGAGCGTGCGTGACTTTTCACGCAGCTGCTCCCTGTAGCGTGCGTGACTTTCACGTACACTGCTCCCTTGTGTGTGCGTGACTTTTCACGTACACTGCTCACTTGAGGGTGCCTTGGTACGCAGACTTGAGTGAGCCTTGCGTGCGTGCTTTTGCACGTATGCTGCCCCTTGACCCCTTGCATAGTCCACTATCTCTTGGAGTTTTGGTTTTATTTCTTAAGCTTGGTTCTTCTATAACCCCGTATTTTGATATTTTATTAGATATTTTATGCCCATTTTATATCCTTACGCCTTTTGTCATGAACTTGATTTTACTTAATATGTTTGGAATGACTATTGCACATGGCTTGGTATGACAAGGAACTTACATAACACGACAGTGACCCGTAGTGGTGCACTCCTGATATGACCAACCTGACTTGATAGTGGCCGTGGCGGCGCACTCCTGACTTGACATGACTTGATAACTTAACTTGACCTGCCTTGACACCGTGGGTGGTTCTTCTTGCTTGCTTGTTAAATCCACTTGTCCTGTCTTGCATCATGTCTAGGAGGGGACTCCTGAGTACCACGGTCAGGAGTACCTACTAAAATGGATTAAGGTTAATAACTAGAATAACACAGTAGCCATGAAGAGATGACACAGCTACAGGCAATCCCGTTACCTGGGCGCTCTTGGGATCTGTAGCCTGCCGTCGAGTAGGGCACATTTCCAGCACACCGTCGCGTGTTGCACCCTCTAAGTCACCTAAGGGTACATTTGTCTTCTGGGCAATGTACCCACCTGAATTCAACCCTAATCTTTCGTCCTGGGTAGCCTGGATGGTCTGCAGGGCTTGTGGCTGTGGAACAATCTCACTGCATCTTGTTAGTAATTAGGCCTGTGATAACCCTAGTTAGTTAAAGTAGTAAGCCGTAGGATCTGCTTGGCCGTGATTGATTGAATGAGGTATAACCAGTCTAGTCATGTCTTGATCCCATGCAAGATTGCTTCCTGTCTTGATTACTTACATTATTATCTTGTCGATAAATGGTGGGAAACCAAGCTCTGTTCAGATGAAGGGTTACAACCCCGGTCCTTGTTTGGTTTACGGGTTGTAACCTGGCTATCGGAATAGTTCCATGGTTATCTCGTCGTATATCATCCTAACATGTTTTCGTAATTTTAGTTTTAATATTAGTTTTCTGTGCTGATTGCTGGCTTTTGTTCTTATTTCGTGGCCCCCTTGTGGCACTTGCTCTTTCTGGGGTTGACCCAGCTGGTTTTGTGTGGCCAGATTTCGGAGCAGCTCCCGAGGATCTACCAAGCTTCCAGCCCAATGGTGAACACTAGACGGAATCCGGGCCAAGAGTGGGTTTTCTATTTTGTTTCGCTCACTCTATTGTAAAAACTATTCTTTTGAGGCGTTTAGCCGACGAGCACCTGTTAGATCGAAGCACTTTTACTTACTGTCTGCCTACGGGCTGTAAACATGATTGACAAATCCTAGGGTTGATCATGTATGACTTAACTCTTGCTAGTCCTAGCATTTTGTACGACTAGCTTCATGATCAGCTGATATGTAATATTTGGGACGCCTTTTATTGTATATTTGGTGGTCAAACATCTTGTAATTATATTACTTGCTTGAGATTGAGATAATAGGCTTGACCTTAAGAGACTGTTGACTTGTAGTAAACCCTCATATCTAGACAGCCGTGACTGTATAGTTGAGATGTATTCTATTTCAATATACGTAGCTGGCTATGTCTGCCCCCGCTCTCCAGTATTCTGGTTCTGGGGCGTGACATGGTTTAAGTGGTGGCCCATGCAGGTCTTGTCAATCAAGAAATGTGAGAGTTTACCGAATAGATGTCTCAATCAGTATTCGCCCTTGATCTCCGCCCGTATTTTCAAATCCCTGAAATTCTTGCCCTGATTACATGCTTGTATCGTTGATCTGTTCTGGTCCTTCCTTATTGTTTTCCTGTGTGGTCTTCCTCAGCGGCACTGTACCTGACCCTGTCGATCAGCAAGGAGGAGCACCTCCCGTGGACCAGCAGCAACCCGGAGATCAAGCCCAGCATTCCGGAGTCGCCTCCAGAGTTGTACCTACTGGAGGAGAGTCACCAGTTCGGCCCGTCCAGCCTGCAGAGCCAGATGATGGCACCTTGGTAGGTCTCATCAGGACCTTGATAGCTTCCCAGGATCGTCGAAGCGACGCCCTGCACCAGACAGTTCAAGATGCTTTGACCCAAGGCGGACATCCAGGGAACCAGGCGGCGAACAGCTTCAAGCGATTGAACCCTCCTTTCTTCGACGGCACCGATGATGCGATTGTCGCGGATGCATGGCTTCAGGATACCGAGGTGATTCTGGAAGCAGCTAGGACACCCGAGAATGAGAAGGTGGCGGTGGTACGCCTGCAGTTGTTGGACTTGGCTCGCAGTTGGTGGGCGGCGCAAGCCATGGGATTAGTGGCACCCATTGCTTGGGCAGTGTTTAGAGAGAGATTCCAGGTGAAGTATTTCGATGCTGTGGCTCGGTACGACCTGCAGACCAGATTTACCAACTTGAAGCAAGGAGACAGAACAGCCGTGACCGTATAGCGAGGTGGGTTGCACTTCAATATACGTAGCTGGCTATGTACTCCCCCGCTCTCCAGTATTCTGGTTCTGGGGCGTTACAGACTGGCATCCCTGATGCTCTAGAAATCCCAAGTCACGGTAAAGAGCATTTAATAATCAAAATTAAATAAATAAAATAAATTATCGAGAATAAATTATTTAGAAAATTCAAAAATAAATCTCGGAAATTCAGGGGGCTTACATCCTACCCACCTTATAAAAATTTCGTCCTCGAAATTAAAGATTGGTAGTGGGGTTAAAACAGGATAGAAGATTTAGGCAATATTTTAGGCACGACCCAAGAATGACGAGTTTTGTACGATCAAGAAAATTAATTCAAAATTATTTAGGCACGATGAGGGATTTTGGCACGATAGAATCATGATATGAACAAAACCATATGTGCATGATTTCAGAAATAAGTCAAGTCATTGGGGCACGATTTTAAAGATGATTATGAGAATCGAAGATATAAATGAAGTTCAAGTATGGGATGATCTGTAGGACTTAGGTTGATGGAAATCAACCCGAAAGTCGCACAGGCCCGATCAAGATGAAAAGCTAACCATGACCAAAACAAAGTTTGGCTTGGTTGAGATGAAATTTCAGACACAACAACGTCGAAGTCAAGGTCTTATAGACCCGATCAAGGATTAAGGAGTATGATTAATAAAATCATAAAATACGATCCAAGTTCGAACGCGATTAAAATTGGAAATAGTCTAAGTTCACTTGGCACGATAGGGGTATGATAACGAAATCAAAACTTGAGCTTCGTCCGATTACAATCAAGTCAAAAATTTGATTAACAGGATTTCAGCTCGATGAAATTAGATTTAGGGTTAAGATTATCGTGAACATGAAAATCAAAGTCGAATAGTCATGATCTTAATCAGGGCTAAGAGAAGCAAATGGAGAGGAACTTTTGAGTACAGCACGATCGATGGTCAGATTTGATGGAAAATCAGACTACAGGTCGTATAAGCACGATCGAGATCCAAGTTCAGTTGTGAAAGACGATAAATTCATGATTTAGAAATCAAAGTCTTATAAGCACAATTTAAGAAGAAACTCAAATTAATTAGGCATGGTAGGAATTCAAATTTGTTCAATTCTAACATGACTAATTTTGTGGTCACACTAGTTAGTCGTGATCGAAAGTCAAAGTTCTTAGGAACGATTCAGAGACAAGGTAATATGTGTAGTTATGATCGTTAAAATCACGATCAAGGAATTCCAAATTGTCTTAGTCATACCAGGTCATCTAGGTACGACCAATCATAAGGAATTTGGATATAATCAGCAAATCAAATTAAGGTCGAAAGGAGTTTAGGCACGAGTGTTCAAAATCCAAACATGACCAAAATCGAAAGTTATAACAGAGTAGTAACATCATGAAATCCAATAACGATAAAAATAATTAATCTCAACACGATCTAAGTTGATCAATTTTCGAGTAAATCAAAATTTGGGCAAGATGGAGAATAAGATCAACGAAGGCTGGGCACGAGCATCCAAGGATGAAAATCCAAGTCACAAGAAATTTGAAGTCATCTAGAGTCTAGTCAGCAACCAAGACTCTTTGGCACGATAAACAAGACAACCAAAATCGACTGGTCAAAATTAGAGAAGATCAAATCTTACGATATTGAATTTTAGAAACAGTTTAAGGATAAGGAACTGGATAATTTCTTCTGTTATGACAGAAAACCAAAATGTAGAGTTGTAGAAGAAAGTCGGGGTAATCATCTCGCTCTGCTTCGACTACTACCAAGATCCAACGTCTACTCCGAGACAGATGATTACGATACTTCCTCGACTTTTTCCAAGATAAAAGATACAAGAGCTCAAAAGATTTCAAAGTATAGATGACAGAAGTAGATACGAGATAGTTGATTGGTGTAATCAAGACATAGCTAAACAAGACAAAGGAAATGACAGTAAGATGAGAAAATCGTCATAAGATGGGAGAGAAAATAAGGATAAACAAAAAATAATGGTAGAAATTATCCTCGAGCAATAGGTCAAAAGAAGTGAATTAATTTAAGGTATGACCTGATAACCATACACGTCTATCCAGAATCATGTTGTCAGAATTTTTGCCACGCCAGTAAGCATAGATGCAAATAACGATAGAGTCCATAACTAAGATATACACCCTATAATCATGTCATCTAGATTCCTTACCACGCCAACCGGTATGGCTGTAAGAAAATCTAAATTCCATAACTAGGATAGTATATCAAAATCAGGCTCCATGTCCTTACCATGCTAGCTTGTATGACTGCGATAAATTCTAAACTCCATAAATAAAATAGACATTTATCGTTCTCATCAAATATATTTATCATAATATCTTAACTCAATTTATAAAAACTGATTTTAGATACAAAATCAAAGTCAACAACGAACGAACATCAAGATTCAAAATTCAACAACGAATCAAGGATAAGTAAATGGAAACTAGCGGAAACAGATCCCGAGGTAGAGTTTAGAAGAAAATTCTCAGGAGAAGTCCCAAAGGTACTATCTAGGTCAAGATTGAAAGTTCTGGAATATAATCTAAAATAATCTCAACCTTGATATACGATTGGCAAATCATATTTGATTCTCAACCTAGAGGATATATAAGTTCAACTTATACCTTCTCTTTGGGATCCAC
Organism: Iris pallida; assembly: GCA_029216955.1. Taxonomy (NCBI): domain Eukaryota; kingdom Viridiplantae; phylum Streptophyta; class Magnoliopsida; order Asparagales; family Iridaceae; genus Iris; species Iris pallida. The sequence continues at coordinate 8,671,752 of JANAVB010004600.1, forward strand.
AACTCATCCCAAGAAAGAATAAAGTTTGATACGGACAGATATTTTAAAAATCAAGACGAATGAAAACAAGTGGGAAAAGATTTGAAAAGCTTTCGAAATAAGATTCCTATGGGTCATCTCTGGAATCTACCAAGAGTTTCTAACATGTGACTGAGTACCAAAATCCTAAAATATTTCATGACTCAACCTTAATCCTATGGCAGGCTCATAGTAGTACAGATAAGCTCAAGTACTACCACGACTTCGCATTAATTTGCAAAGATTGACCTGCATGGGCCACCACAAAAACGTGTCACGACCCGCACCCGGATATACGGATACGAATACGTGGGCCACGTCCAGCCTATACCGCAGTATCGGTGGTAGAACGCTGTCTAGTACCCAATAAATATACACTACATCTAGAAGGTCCATGAACTACAAATGTACTCAATCACAACCCAACATCTAAAGAAGATAAGACAGAAAAGATAACTAAGGCACAAGAACAATTAGAAACTACTAGAAGGAATCATAAGACAGAAAAAGAAATAAGGAAAAACAAGACAAACTAAGGATAACTACCAGACAACTCACATATAAGAATAGTGAGATCCACCTCAGCTAGCAACATCATGAAGTCCAATAGTAGCATAACAACTCCTAAAATATTGTCAACATATCCAGTCAGGATGGAACGAGTACATAAACTAACAACAGTTTCATAGTATTGACAAATGTTGTAAGAGACAATCATAATGGAATACAAGATAATATATTATCACGTCCCAGTACCGAAATACGGAGACGGACTAGGCCAGCTACTCCATATGAGGTACGTAACGTCATACGGCGATCGTGGCTGTCGAGAGACTAGGGGGTACATGCTACAATCAAGTCTCCTATGGTCCCACAGAGTTCTATGTCTCAATCAATCAAGTCACATCAGCAATGAAATGAACATTAAAGATAAAGCAGTAAGGCGTCCCTGACGCTTCATCAAAATGATCATGAGAGACTAGCTTTATAATTTAGCTATCTCAGAGAGTCAGGAGTACAAAATTATACACAGCTGCAGTCTGTTTAATTACAATTATGTACTGACACAAAATATCAAGTAATCCGGCTAACAGGTGCCGGTGGCTAAACGTCGCAAAAGTATAAGCAGGAGTGGTGGAGAAGAAACCCATTCGAGTCCCCGAACCGCCATGCTCCTAGTATGCACCATGGATGTCAGGAAGGAAGATCGTGTCCTCCGGCTCTGCTACGAGATCTGGCCAAACAAAACCAGCGGGGTCAGCCCCGAATAGCAAGTACCGCCAAAGGGGCACAAGAGTTAAGATTAAAAACCCAGATAATAGAATGATTGATAATAGTAATACTTATGCAACTATTATAGGGTAGCGCAACATCCTCGAACCCATATGGCACCCTTACAACCAAATAAGGACAAAAGGTGCCGCATGGAGTCGGGACGTGTCGTACTCTATAACTTTCACATAAGTTAAAAGGTATAAACAATAAAATCTCCTGATCGTAACTTCGGTCGATAGCCTATCGCAGCACAATAACCAACCCAACAATCAAACAAGAACATGGGTTGGATCATGTACCATGATAGACCATGTTCCTTAGTCATTCACAGAAGTAGCACTTCACAACCAGAATAAGTCTTCCGTTCATAACTTCGGTCCACAGCCTATCATAGTACGATAATCAACCCAACAATCAAACAAGAACATGGGTTGGATCACGTACCATGACAGTCCGCTTCCCTCAGTTATTCGCGAAAGGTAATAGGATACAAGCAAGTCGTTTTCACGGCCAATCAAGTCTACGCGTTTCTAGTGGAACGAGGTTATCCTCGCGTCATGTTATTAGAAAATCCTCAGATCGTATCTTTCCAGCAAGGCTAGCCAACCCAGGGGTTCGCGTAGACAGGTATGATTGAGCACACGTCCCTCGTAAGGCCACCTTGCTAAAGCATATAATATATAGCAGGAATTAATCGGATACAGTCATCCACTCGTTGCAGATGACACAGTATCCGTGGAGACCAGCCGGCGCGTCAAGACAGTATCTCAAGGCGGCTGGTGTAACACGATCTCGGAATTTTGCCCTTCCCATGCATCTAGTATGTTTAGTTGCCTAGTTTAACCCTAGGTGAAATCTTGGACTCACTTGCTGTGGCCTGCATGATTATTCTCCTAAAGTCGTACTTTAGTACGAGTACCCCAAAGAGGATCCATGCCAATCAGTATGTCAACATGTTCTTCCCTCCTTAGTGTAATGCATCATTGCAAATATGCCACGTGGAGTTACGAGTCATTTGTCGAGCATGAACAAGAACTGGGACATTCAGGTACATGTATCAGGAAGGAACACTTTGTTCTCCGGGGTCACATTAGTGCTCATATCATGCTCGGGGCAAAAGGCGTAAGGATATAAAATGGGCATATAATATCTAATAAAATATCAAAAGCGTACGCACAAAAGCACGCACGCACGCTCAAGGGGTAAAAGTCACGCAGGCTTACTCAGGCTCACTCAAGGCAGCGTGCGTGTAAAGTCACGCAGACTCAAGGGAAGAGCTGCGTAAAAAGTCACGCAGGCTCAAGGAGAGAGCTGCGTGAAAAGTCACGCAAGCCCAAGGAGAGAGCTGTGTGAAAAGTCACGCAGGCTCAAGGAGAGAGCTGCGTGAAAAGTCACGCAGGCTCAAGGAGAGAGCTGCGTGAAAAGTCACGCAGGCCCAAGGAGAGAGCTGCGTGAAAAGTCACGCAAGCCCAAGGAGAGAGCTGCGTGAAAAGTCACGCAAGCCCAAGGAGAGAGCTGCGTGAAAAGTCACGCAAGCTCAAGGAGAGACACACTTCCAACAGGAAGCGTGCTCAAACAGGAGCACACTGTTCACTGTCTTCTCCAAACAGCAAGAACACCATGGCTGAACCCAAACTTCAAAGCATCATAACTTGGCCATCCGAACTCCAAATCCAGATTTCCAAAGTTCCAACTTGGGTGAAACTGAATGCTCTCCAGACACTTGGATACAAATCTCGCTATCTCTCTTTTCATGCCATTCTACCAAAAGTACTGCCTGATATCTCGATACATCTTCGTCCCACCTGGATGAATGGAGTAAATAGAACTATGAGCTTCGGACATAACTTCTTGCCGAAGGTCTCCACTCGGTACACAGAGTCTGTTTCCAAACCTGAGCATACCATCTTCATGAATCACTAACTCCTTCCTACGGCCTGATTCACACTCCGACCGCAACTTCTGAATCTGTGGATCTTCTGCTTGTGCTGCCCTTATCCTCTCTACTAAGGTTGACTGAATCTGCATACTGGTCATTCTTCCTATATCCCTTGGCAAAACTACTTCGATTCCCATACTCTGAAGGTCTTCTAAAATATGCTTCTGCGAGGTCAAGATAAAGGCACTGTCTCTCCTACTCAGTGCATCTGCAACTATATTCGCCTTGCCTGGATGATATTGAAGATCTAAGTCAAAATCCTTCAGTAGTTCTAACCATCTTCTTTGCCTCATGTTCAAATCTCGCTGCGTGAATACGTATTTCAAACTCTTATGATCAGTATAGATCTCTACCCGATCTCCGTATAAATAATGCCTCCACAACTTGAGTGAAAACACCTCAGCTGCTAACTCCAAATCGTGAGTCGGGTAATTCTTCTCATGGTCTCGAAGCTGCCGAGACGCATATGCTATCACCTTTCCGTGCTGCATCAATACACATCCAAGACCTTTCCCAGATGCGTCACAATATACTGTAAAGCCTCCCGCTCCTACTGGAAGCGTCAAGATCGGGGCTGAGATTAACCTCTTCTTTAATTCTTCAAATGATGCCTGACAGCTAGCTGACCAAACAAACTCTACGTCCTTGTACGTCAAACGCGTTAAGGGCGCAGAGATCTTGGCAAAGTCCGCCACGAACCTTCTGTAGTAACCAGCTAATCCTAAGAAACTTCGCACTTCTGCAACCGTTCTCAGGACCGGCCAATGCTCCACGGTCTCAATCTTCTTCGGATCCACTGACACTCCTGCCCCAGAAATTACATGCCCCAGGAACGAAATGTGATCTAACCAGAATTCACACTTGTCGAGCTTCACATAAAGTTGATGCTCCCTCAATGTCTGTAAGATAGTCCTAAGATGTTTCTCATGCTCCTCTTCACTGCTAGAATAGACAAGAATGTCATCTATGAACACCACCACAAATTTATCCAAATACGGCAGAAAGATGCGGTTCATTAAATCCATGAATACTGCGGGGGCGTTGGTTAGTCCAAAGGGCATTACTAAAAACTTATAATGCCCATATCTAGATCTGAATGCTGTCTTCGGTATGTCTTGCTCCCGGACTCTTACTTGATAGTATCCCGACCGAAGATCGATCTTGGAAAAGACACTGGCCTTGCTCAACTGGTCAAACAGGTCATCAATCCTTGGTAGCGGGTACTTATTCTTCACTGTTACTGCATTCAGCTTGCGGTAGTCGATGCACATCCTCGTCGACCCATCCTTCTTGGGAACTAGAATCACTGGCGCGGCCCAGGGCGATTTACTGTCTCGGATGAATCCCTTAGACTTCAACTCTTCTTCATGTTGATACAACTTATCCTGTTCTGACGGCGACATTCTGTAAACTCTGTCTGCAATAGGCCTCGTTCCAGGGTTCAACTCAATGCTAAATTCTACCTCTCTGACTGGGGGTATCCCTGGGAGCTTATTAAGGAAGATGTCAAGAAAATCTTCGACCACTCTCGAAATCTGTCATGGCTCTGACACTGCTGCTGAGATGACACCTCCGGCCTGATTCTTCAAGGTTCGAGTAAAGATGAACTGCTCCATCCCAAGAATGCTGAATATGACCCTACCTCCTCTACAATCAATTGTCGCATGACTGTCTCTCAACCAGTCCATGCCAAGAACAACATCAAAATTCCCCATAGGGAATTCAATCAATGATGCGGGCAGTAAATACCCACACACCTCCACCGGACATGAAAAGCGCACTCTGCTAACTTCTACGAGCCTATTGCCGGTGAGTATATCCATCCTCTCCGGCAATGCCTCAAACTCTAATCCAATCCGTGTAGCATATTGTGCAGAGATGAATGAATGAGTAGCGCCTGAATCAAATAATGCTACAGCGGGAAATAAGGTGACGAGAATTTTACCTGCCACCACGTCACTAGACGCTAGAGCCTCTCCCAAGGACAATATGAGAGCCTGGCCCCGCGGAGCCCCTTGTTGCGGCCTTCCTCGACCATGTTGTTGCTGCCTCTGAGGGCCTTCGGCTTCCTGTGCCTGGCGGAACATCTGAGCCTGCGTTGGTAGACGCTGGGCTAGGGGCCTTACTGCTAATACTGGCCCTCCACTCGGGGTTGCCACTGGAGCTAGCAATGCTGGAAACTGCTGAGCTGGCCCTCCTGGCCTCTGCATCACAGGACAAGTGGAGATACGGTGGTCTGAACTACCACACCTCAAGCATAAGCCATTCGCTGACCGGCACACCTCCCTCGTGTGCCCTACCTTCCCACAGAATATACAGCCCTGGGGTGCTCCCTGACGCTGTTGCTAGTTTCTCGGCTGCTGATGCCGAACTGGCACTGTATTAGTTGACACGGCCGTCCTCCGCGACGCTCCTGTATCATGAATACGTACACCGGGTGCTGGTGCCGATGTTCGCTGCATTGCTCCTCCTCCAACCTGGGATGAGATCTTTTCTGACCTCCTGTCCTCGATGCCAACCTCTGCTGGGTAAGCTCGTGCCTCCGAGCGGCCGTCAAAACAGCGTCAAACGTCTGGTAGTCGTGTCCTTCCACAAGCTGTAATAGTTCCAAATGAAGTCCCTGCTGGAACCTCATAGCTTTCTCTGGCTCCGTTGCCACCATTGCTGGTACAAAACGGCACAATCTGCAGAACTCTGCTGCATACCCATCTACGGTCTTGCCTACTTGCTCGAGACTGATAAACTTCTGCTGGAGCTCATATCGAGCTACTACGCCAAAATACTTGGCCTTGAATCTGTCACTGAAGGTGGTCCAACGAACAGGGCATCTTGCACCAACTTCTTCTGATGCCCACCAGTCGCGGGCAAGATCCTGAAGTACCAGTTTGACCTGATCAACCTTCTCATCATCTGGAACCTTGGCTGCCACAAGAATGGCTTCGATGTCTTGAATCCAGGCATCCGCAGTGATGGCATCCTCCGTGCCATCAAAATACCTCGGGTTCAAGCGACGAAACCTTCCTGATGCTCCCGAGTCAGCCCCGACACTCCTCTCAAGAGCTAACTGAATCCCTTGGTTCAGCAACACGTTCTGCTCCTGCTGCCGAGTCTGTTGCTGTTGGTTAGTGACAAGAAATCCTCGGATGATCTCCAGGAGTGCTACGGCATCTGGTACTGCCGTCGCTGCTGGTGCTGCAGGGGTTTCAATAACCTGCAGCTGTACTGCCTCTGGTTCCACTTCTGCTTGTGCCTGCCCTGGGGAAGGTTCTCTCCCATGTTGCTGCCCAGTCGAGCCATGCTCTTGCTGCTCTTCCTCATGGGCCTCACCCGCTACTGAGAATGAAGCACCCTTATAGAGAAAGATATAAGGTTATCAAGTCCGAACGAGGAAGATTTCGAGGATGCAAGTCAGGTTAGAGATCAAGACAAGGACAGAGAATTCAAAACGGAATTTCAAGGGGAACAAGTTTTAATTGAGACTCCTAGTAATTCGCAATACCCTACAAGTCTGAAAATCAGACCTGCATGGGCCACCACTAAAACCTTGTCATGCCCCAGTACCGAAATACGGAGACGGACTAGGCCAGCTACTCCATATGAGGTACGCAACGTCATACGACGATCGTGGCTGTCGAGAGACTAGGAGGTACATGCTACAATCAAGTCTCCTATGGTCCCACAGAGTTCTATGTCTCAATCAATCAAGTCACATCAGCAATGAAATGAACATTAAAGATAAAGCAGTAAGGCGTCCCTGACGCTTCATCAAAATGATCATGAGAGACTAGCTTTATAATTTAGCTATCTCAGAGAGTCAGGAGTACAAAATTATACACAGCTGCAGTCTGTTTAATTACAATTATGTACTGACACAAAATATCAAGTAATCCGGCTAACAGGTGCCGGTGGCTAAACGCCGCAAAAGTATAAGCAGGAGTGGTGGAGAAGAAACCCACTCGAGTCCCCGAACCGCCATGCTCCTAGTATGCACCATGGATGTCAGGAAGGAAGATCGTGTCCTCCGGCTTTGCTACGAGATCTGGCCAAACAAAACCAGCGGGGTCAGCCCCGAATAGCAAGTACCGCCAAAGGGGCACAAGAGTTAAGATTAAAAACCCAGATAATAGAATGATTGATAATAGTAATACTTATGCAACTATTATAGGGTAGCGCAACATCCTCGAACCCATATGGCACCCTTACAACCAAACAAGGACAAAAGGTGCCGCATGGAGTCGGGACGTGTCGTACTCTATAACTTTCACATAAGTTAAAAGGTATAAACAATAAAATCTCCTGATCGTAACTTCGGTCGATAGCCTATCGCAGCACAATAACCAACCCAACAATCAAACAAGAACATGGGTTGGATCATGTACCATGATAGACCATGTTCCTTAGTCATTCACAGAAGTAGCACTTCACAACCAGAATAAGTCTTCCGTTCATAACTTCGGTCCACAGCCTATCATAGTACGATAACCAACCCAACAATCAAACAAGAACATGGGTTGGATCACGTACCATGACAGTCCGCTTCCCTCAGTTATTCGCACTCGTTGCAGATGACACAGTATCCGTGGAGACCAGCCGGCGCGTCAAGACAGTATCTCAAGGCGGCTGGTGTAACACGATCTCGAGATTTTGCCCTTCCCATGCATCTAGTATGTTTAGTTGCCTAGTTTAACCCTAGGTGAAATCTTGGACTCACATGCTGTGGCCTGCATGATTATCCTCCTAAAGTCGTACTTTAGTACGAGTACCCCAAAGAGGATCCATGTCAATCAGTATGTCAACATGTTCTTCCCTCCTTAGTGTAATGCATCATTGCAAATACGCCACGTGGAGTTACGAGTCATTTGTCGAGCATGAACAAGAACTGGGACATTCAGGTACATGTATCAGGAAGGAACACTTTGTTCTCCGGGGTCACATTAGTGCTCATATCATGCTCGGGGCAAAAGGCGTAAGGATATAAAATGGTATTCTATTTCAATATACGTAGCTGGCTATGTCTGCCCCCGCTCTCCATTATTCTGGTTCTGGGGCGTGACAACTATAACTGAATCGGATACAAAAAATATCAAGACAAGGAACTACTATCAGAGAATGTACTCGCCTGCGGTCCTGAGCTATCAAATGGGATCGATGCTCAGAGTGATGCTACAGACCTAAAGATAAGATATATATAAGCTAATTAGGGTTCAACAATGTTAGACTTGATTCTATAGTATAAGCTACGTAATCTAGGTCAGACTCAGTCAACTAAGTCAAACTGGGTCACACTGAGTCACACTTGGTCAAACAAGGTCACAGAAAATCAAACCAAGTCAAACTAGGTCAAACTGGATCAATGGTTGACTTACAGTTGACTTTTAGTCAAATGGTCAACTCTAGTCAACTCTGGTCAACTTTTAGGTTAAACTAGGTCAAATGTTGACTCTACTTCGACGTTCAGTCAAAGTAGTCAATGTAATGACCATTGTTCGTATTACGTATTTTGTATACGTGTACATATTTAGACCCGTATTGCATGTCTCTCTGCTTGATTTATTTTGACATTTCCTTGATTGGTTTATCTTGACTTGGTTCGGTTTGGTTTTGCATGGTTCGGTTTTTATGTGGACCAAATCACTCCCCCCCACCTTCATTAAATATCCCACCTACCACCACCACCTTCATTAAATATCCCACCACATATTTCTCTCTCTTCATTCATTACTTCTTCTTCTCCACCATTACTTCTTCAACCACCAGAAAAGATAGGGAGAGAGCTTAGGCAAGTGCATCTTGCTTCATGGAGGAAGTCCATTTTTATTGTTCCATTGTCTTCTTCATGTGTTTCTAACCCACTTTAGTACTTGGCATTTTTCATTTCCATGGTTAAATTCTTGTAAATCTAGCTTTGTGGTATTTTCGGTTCTCGGAAGTTTGATCTATCAAACTTGCATATTTTGCTAGTTGTTGATCCCATGTTGCAGAGAATTTCGTTTGGTCTAATTTGACCTACGAGAATTGCTCAGCCGCATAGGCCAACCTATCTCAGCCGCATGGCCTATGAATGCAATAGCAAGCATTTAGTTTACATGCATTATTTAATACAATACTAACAGTCAGCCGCATGTGGCACTTGGTTGTAGCCGCATAGGCTTGAAATAATGCATTAGATGCATTAAATAATGCATGGCCTTAGTCTTCAGCCGCATGCATATTAATGTATTATACCAATGCATACAATATTTTAATGAATAATTTAATGATACAATATTTTAATGCATATTTCAAATACATACACTAAGGCATTCAGCCGCATGCCTCTTTTGCATTTTCCAAATGCTTTCAGCCGCATGGAGAAGCAAGTGAGCCGCATGCTTATGCAATACATTAAAATGCATTATAATAATGCCTTATATCATGAGGCCAGCCGCATGCATTCAATGCATTATAAAAATGATTCATGCATTAATGCATTAACAATGCATTATAATCCATAAAGCTAGCCGCATAGGCTTCTGGAGGCTTTATATTCCTAATGCATTACTTAATGCTTTTATGCATTTAAGGCCTTAATACTTTATATTTTATGCTTTTATGCATTTAAGGCCTTAATACTTTATATTTTATGCTTTTATGCATTTAAGGCCTTAATACTTTATATTTTATGCTTTAATGCATTTAAGGCCTTAATATTTATATTTTATGCTTTAATGCCCTTCCTTGGAGAGCCAGCCGCATAAGCATGTAAGAATGCATTTAAATGCATTCTTTAATGCATTCTTAAATACATTTATATATATATATATATATATATATATATATATATATATATATATATACATTTCCCTAATACAATTCCTCAAGCCAGCCGCATATGGCTTCCATCAGCCGCATACCAATAGCGAGCTGTATTAATTGGCATATTTATATATTTTGCTAGCCGCATGCACGTATTTAATGGCTTAGCCGCATGAGCAAGTGACTGCTGGCCGCATGAAAATTTTTCGAGCCGCATGAATCCCCCACAGCCCTTGCCCCTTCTAATATTTAATTATTAAATGTGCACTTGTACTAAATTAATTATTTTCGGACACGATGGTGACCCGTTGTGGTGCACTTTTGACAAATGACCTGACATGCTAGTGGTCCGACGTGGCGTACTCCTGACGGTGAACATGACATTATATATATATTTTGAAGGCTGTTGCGACGGCTAGCATGACATGACAAGATTGAATAGCTTGGATACCGTGGATGATTGTGTTTGTACAATTGGACCGGTAGTGTTTGCATCAAGTCTAGGATAGGGATCCCTGAGTACCACGATCAGGGGTACCTGCTGTAAATGGCTAAGGCTAATAACTAGAATAATTCAGTAGTCATGAGAGATTTTCCCAGCTACAGGCGATCCCGTTATCCCGGCCACCATTATGGGACTTGCAGCCTGCCGACGAGTAGGGCACAAGTCCAAACTCACTGATATATGGAAAGAACGATGTACTGCTTAATGAACCCAAGTCGCCTGGATAACCTGGATTAGCTGCAGGGCTTGTGGCTGGAGGAATATCTTACTGCATGCTATGATAAACCTAGTTAGCTAATATAGAAAGCCGTAGTCACTGATTGGCCGGGAGCAATTGTATGGTATGGTTTTCAGTGCTCGATTATTGCAAGCTTAATCGCATGATTGTCGCTTTTAACAATAAAGATCAGAGGCTAAGTTTGGTTCAGGCGAAGGGTTACAACCCCGGTCCTTGTTTGGTTTAAGGGTTGTAACCTGGCTCCCGAAGCAGTTCTAAGTCCTCTCTTCGTTTATTGTATTATTGCACCCCACGTCATGCTTATAATGTTTTACCTTACCAACAAGATTGGAGACGGAGTTCTATTCAGGTGAAGGGTTACAATCCCGGTCCTTGTTTGGTTTAAGGGTTGTGACCTGGCTACTTGAATGGTTCCCTCGTACTCTATTATGATTGTTGTTATTCTTTTACTTCAAGTTCTTTTAACTGCTTAATATATTTTTTGATGTGCTGGTTTTAGTTCTTAAGTGAAGCCTCCTTTGTGGCACTTGCTCTTTCTGGGATCTGACCCAGCTGGTTTTTTGTGGCCAGATTTTGGAGCAGCTTCAGAGGATCTACCGACTTTTCAGCCCGATGGTGACCATCAGACGTGACCAGGGCAACGAGTAGGTTTATTTTTGCTCTCCCACTCTATTGTAAAAATTTCATTTTGAGGCGTTTAGCCGGCGAGCACCTGTTAGCTCGTATTGCATGCCTTATTATTGTCTGCCTACGGGCTGTAACATGATCGACAGATCCTAGGGTTGATCATGTATGACCAAACTCTTGTTAGTCCTCACATTTTGTAATGACTAGCTTCATGATCAGCTGGATATGTAATATTTGGGACGCCTTACTATTGTATATTTGGTGATCTTACATCTTGTAATTTTACTTGCTTGCTTAGATTGAGACAATTAGGCTTGCTATGACCATAGAAGACTGATGGATTGTAGCTAAACCCTCATATATCTAGACAGCCGTGACCGTATAGTGGGGTGGATTCCATTTCATTATACGTAGCTGGCTATGTATGCCCCCGCTCTCCAGTATTCTGGTTCTGGGGCGTTACATGGTTTAAGTGGTGGCCCATGCAGGTCTTATAAATCAAGATATATGAGGGTTTATCGAGTAGATGTCTCAATCAGCACTCGCCTTTGAACTCTGCCCGCATCTTTTAATCCCTGAGATTTTCGACCTGATCACATGCTTGTATCGTTGAATCTGTCTTGGTCTTTCCTTATTGTTTCCTATGTCGTCTTCTTCAGCGGCATTGTTCCTGGACCTGCCGATCAGCAAGGCAAAGCGCTTCCCGTGGACCAGCAGCAACAAGAAGACCAGGCCCAACACTCAGGAGCAGCCTCCAGGGCCATGCCTTCCGGAGATCCAGAACCCCCGGTGTAGTCAGCCCAGCCCGCGAGGCAAGATGATGGAGCCTTGGTTGGAATTGTCAGGGAGCTGCTTGCATCGCAGGACCGTCGAGGAGATGCCTTGCTGTAACTCCACTTTCCAGTTTTCTTAAATAAAAATAAAAATTCATTTTCTATACTTATTATTAATTTGGAAACATTTTTAATGATTTAAATATTAGACAATTTTACAATTTGAAGTTGTTGTAACAACTTTTATATTGTTTTTCTTATTTTAAAAACTGTTTTTAAATAATTTATGCAATTATGAAAAGGCAGAGGTTTAAATTGTAAATTTCTTATTAAATTTGGTTGCGGGTTAATTATGAAAAGGAAGGGGGTGTTTCTGCTTAGTGGCCAGTAGCGGGGGGGCTTATTTGCAAATTTCCATTTTAATTTGTTTTAAATCCGACCGTTCGGAGAGAGAGTGTGGCCATTTATTCTCCACCGACTCTTCTCGAGCTCTCCACTCTTCTCGAGCTCTCCGCCGACCCTTCGAGAACTCCGCCGTTCTCGAGCGTTCTTCTCCGGCGACTTCGACGGCGACTCTGATGGCGACGACGACCTTGATGATGACGGCGACTCTGGTGGCGTAGATCTGAGGGAGCGGCGACTTCGATCCTGAGCGAGGCGACTTCGTCCCTGTTGAAGCCGACGACCCCGATGATGAAGACGATGGCTGGGTCTAGGCGAGCCTTCCTTGACGCCTAGGCGCTGCTCTGACCGAGTCTTCTTCCTTCCTTCTTCCTCGACGAGCTTTGGGCTTCGACTTCCAGAGGGTAAACCCTAACCTAACCCTAATCTCTTCTGTTGGTCAGATCTATGGCAGATCTATGGCCTAGACTCTGAGATCCTTTGATCGGTGACGAGATCTAGGGTTTAGCTGGGTTTGTGTGAGATCAATGATGTTCTCTTTCTTTCGAACAGTTCTAACTGTTCAGATCCGATGGATCTAGGGTTTCTGTGGTCCGATCTTGTAGATCGACCCTTGCATGTGGTTATTTTGGGTTGCATGTTAGATCTATGATGTTCTTTAGCTGATTCTTTGAGATCAAGTTGATCTGTGACTATTTCTGTGGGTGTGATGTTGTTTTCTGAGGAGTTTTCTCCAGATCTGGTAGTGGTTCCAGATCTGTTGAGTGTGGGTTTTCGATGGTGTTTTCTGAGGAGGATCCAGTGGATCTATTTCTTTTCTTGCATGCTGTCGGTTGGCCTAGACCTAACAAACCTGTGGTGACTCTAGGGTTGCTCGGTTCGTTAGATCAGGGATGGGTTGTTTTTGGAATGTTTTCCTTGTCCATTTCTGTGTGGATTTTTGGGGAAGATCTGATGTTCTGAATCTTTCTTTTTGGGACTGAGATCTGGTGTCTAAACACTTTCGTGTCTGATACTGCATGCATGCCATAATTTTGGGATATGATGTTGGTTCCATTTTTGATGAACTGAGATCTCAGTCAGACACTCTTGTGTCCGACACTGCATGCATATTTTATATATATTTTTAGTTGATGATTTCTTCTTTCTCTTTTCTGTTTATTGTTGCTGGGAATCTTCTGCGTGTTGGACCTCTGTTCCGACTGGACTGTGGCTGTACCTACCTGTTCGTATCCGATGTTCGTGTCGGATACGAAGTGGCGCGGATTCGTGGCTAGTACCTTGCTGGACCTTGCTGTAGCCGTGTCCTCTTTCCCGTGTCCGACGTGCGTGTTGGACACCAAGGAGATGATGTGACTTCTGACCCTGACGTGACTAGCCTTGGACTGTGGGCCTGACCGGCGGTGGACTTTGGCAGTTTGCGGTTATCTGTTGTTGGGCCGGTTGGTGTTTTTCAGTGGGCTTATCTTTGTATTTTCTTTTGTGGGCTGTTAGTATGGGCTGGGCCATACTGAATGTGTTGTAATATTATTTAATTATGGGCTGGATGACTGTAATTAATTAATTGTTGGGCTGGCTTGGCTGGGCCATGTTGGGCCGGGCTTATATGTTGTAGTTATAGTTGGGCTGGTTAGATAGTTGGGTCTGAACTGATCCTTGGTTTGAGTTGGACCGGGTGTCAGATTGTTGGGTTGTGGGCCGAGTGGTTGTGGGCCGGCCTGTGAACTTTGCCTTTGGGCAGGACTGTCTGTAGTTTATTCTTATAAATAAATTATGTTATTTTTCCAATTATTGTGAGTTGATGGAAACATCCTCTTAAACCAATTTTTTTATAACTAAAACAATTAGTTAACTTTTCTTAATTACTGCTGATTAGTTAACTCTTTATGTAAATAACTTTTAAAACCAAGTTTATAAAACAAACCACTTTTATATATAAAGTTGCAAATGCTAACTCTATATATAATGAGTTTTTGAATTATAAACTTATAGAACCCTTAGTGTTAAACACGTAAAACCAAGGGTTGTGTTTAGCATTTGTTTTTCCTAAGAGAACAAGAAGTTAGTAATTAAACCTAGTACTTGTGAACCTCCAAATAAGACTAACTTATTTGGGAAGAATCAAGATAAAGATTTAGTTCTTAACCTAGAAGCAACTAGCATAGTTTATTAACCAACTTGTACATCACTATTGTTAACAGGAGAACATCTAGCTAGATTGCCTACCATATTGCTGGAGCCAGGCAAGTACTTTTCTATGGTTTTGTACATTTACATTCTTGTACCCTTTCTTGTGACACGTCATGGCACGATATTCATGTACTCCTGTACTCCTGTACTCTTGTTCTTGTACTTATTAGTGTCGGGTGGGGAAATACACTAGCCATGTGACCAATCCCGGTTACTATATATTCCTGTACCTAGCTTAGGCCTCGCACTGTGCACGCGGGTCCTAAGTCGTACCATATTCATGTACTCCTGTGCATGCTCCTGTACTTACCCCAGCCGGTCACATGGACTAGATGTATTTCGATATTGTGCACTTGTCATGTCTGGTACTTCAGGATTATAGTTTCATTCTTGTACTTTACATGTTCCTGTACTTTACATTCATGTACTATAGTTCCTGTACTTATTTTCCTGTACTACTTTCCTGTACTTTCATGTTCATTCCTGTATTTCATTTTCCTGTACTCCTGTACCCTGTTCATATCATGTTCATGTTTCATTACCTAGAACTGTACTTTGCTCCGCTCCTGAATAGGATATGTTGCAGGTATGCTTGCAGGACTTTGCTCTACTCTATGGGTCAGAGCCCAGGATTAGCTGAGCAGGATGAGGCTTAGCTTGATGTTTCAGGTTTAGACTGTTAGCTTACTCTTAGAGATTGTCTTTAGAATTCATGTACATTTCATTCTTGATGACTCGTACATTATGATATCTAGATTTGTGGATTATGGTGATCATTCTGGGATACGTTTTTAGATGCTGTGATTTCTATATTCATGATTATCTGGTTAGTTTTCCCTAGCTTGGTACAGCTTACTTCGTCGTGTCTAACGACGAAGGCTGGGCGTGTCCGATTCGTGTCCGATTATTCGGGAGCGGGTCGTGACATGTTTTTAGTGGTGGCCCATGCAGGTCCATCCTAATGGTACCTAGGACTTAGCGTACTATTGGGGGACTTGATTTACACTAGGGAAACTTGATCACAGCATAGGAAAATCGGGAAATAAGGGTATATCAGGTATATCAGGTGTATCAGGTATTTTGATATTCTATAAACACTTGTTGTATGTAGGTCTAGGTTATTTTAACAGTTTTCTGTTTTGCAGATAGTTCAAAAGCATGCAACATCAGAACTGTCAGTTCACCTGCACTTGACGTTTCCGAACTTCCACTACCTTCTATCACTCTACTATCCCCATGGGTAGTACGTAATTGACGGAGATGTCTGAAGAGTCCTTTGACAACCAGAGGAAGCAGGCCACCCTTTCCAAGTCAGACTTGTGGATACACTCTCCGAGCCAGGAAGGACTTCTGATTTCCAGACGCTCAGACACTTGGACTTTTCCGACACCAAGCGCATATCTTGCACCAGAGAGCCGATCGAGAACCTGGAGTCACCACTGAAGATCATCCAAGTTTCTAAGGACCTGACTTCTCTGAAGATTAGAGCCACCAGCCAGGAGATTCAGAATGTAGCACGGACAATAGGACGAGACGGTAAGCTGAAGCTCATGAAGGATATGAAGACTTATGGTGAAGAAATCAACTATCCTGGACCCACAAAGCGTCGCAACACTCAGTCAGCACTTCTTCGGTCACACCACCAGTATCATCATCAGGAGCAGGTCTCAATAGCCAGCACGCCAGCAGACGTATATTCCTATCAGAGACTCTGCGTTTCAGCCCAGCGGGAGATTCAGATTCAGCCGGCTATCAATTGTATTTTCTGCCGCAACTCAGGACACTACTACGAAGAGTGCCGCAAAAGACGAAGGCTATGCTTGTATTGCTGATCGCTTGCCCACCAAGTCAAGGACTGCTGGAGACCACTGATCACACTGCCCAAGGACAAGCACGAGGAGCAACAGTATCACAGAAGAAGGACCCGCCTCTCCAGATTCCGCAATCATATGAAGCACTACCGCATGGATCAACCTATGTCAGGACAATTAAAGAAGTTGAAGTGATTCCAGTCCCGGAGAAACATTGAAGATAGATCGAAGACAGAAGATTTTTGCATGGTTGGAAAAACCATGTATCTTGATTAGCAGCCTAGTTTTTCTTAAATTTCTTTTAGCATCTAGACCATTTCTTGGAACTTCTTGTTTTCTATTTTGGAATCTTGGTTGGTATTCGAAACTTAACTCGAGATATTGTTTCCTATTCATTGATTTGTACTCCTCCAATCCATTCTTCGTAACCTTGCTCTTTTCGAGATTCTACTCAGGAATTTTGTTTCCTATTCAGGACTAGTTACAATTTGTAAATTTTGTTTTCTTTCCGAAGTTCAGTTTTCTATTTGGGATTATTGGAATTTGATTTTATTCAATACTTGTTTCTATTCACCATTCAAGGCATCGTTTGAAAACTTCTGTTTTGACCTGTTCCCTATGTGAGATTCGTTTCCTACGTGGCTTGTTTCTACTTAGAAAATTGTTCTGTTCACAACCTTGCTTCGATCTTGTTCCCTATTTGAAGTATCGCTTGTTTCATGGATATTGTTTTACTCACCCATTGATTCTTTTTCCTATTCATAACTTGATTCCATTCGAAAATTTAAGATCATGTTTCCTATTTCGAGACTTTGTTTTGTTCGTGATTTTGCCTCCCATCCGAGATTTACCGGACTTTGAATTTTAGTTCCTACTCGCGACTCGTTGAGACTGTGTTCCCTATTCCAAATCTTGTCTCCTCATTGAGATTTTCTATTCGAGAATTTGTTCCTTATTCACGACTTTGTTGATACTTGATTTTCTATTTTCCATTGTGTACTTTATTGGAGATTTCGTTTTCTATTCAAGTTTTCATTCTTATTCGAGATTTTATTGAAACTCGTTTCCAGTACGGGATTTTATTTCTTATTTTTGAAACTTGTTTTCTATCTGATACCTTGCTTCAGTTCGTCCTTCGAGACTCTGTTATCCCTTCGGGATAACGTCCCATATGTGGAATCTTGTTACCATTTCCGATATCAGTTGATATTCCGTCATAATTTGAAACTTTGTCCTGTCTGAATTTTAAATCTCCCTGGCTGCCCTTTTGTACTCACTGATTGGATCCCTTGTCATTTTTAGTACCTAATAAACTCATGTATTCTAACAGTCAGGTAATTTCACCATTTCCATGACTTGGATTATTGAAATTCATTTTGAATTCCTTGAAACTCTTTTGAAATTCCTAGGGATAAAGTCGAGAGGCTATTCGATGACCTACTGTGGCATGACAGTTGCGCGCTGCAGCCATTAGCTGGATTATGGAGACTGAGGGTTCACTGCAGCCAGTAGCGCACTGGCGAGGCAGGAACTTTAAGTTGAAGTGATTTCAGACATTCATAGGTTTCGGGTATTATTGAGACTTTGTCCTAAACTCTTCATATTTAGATCTCTTGAGTTGCTTCGTCGATAATTATTTAAAAATGAATAAAGTTGATATGTTATTTGGTAACATATTGTTATTTAAGTCATGGAACCGAAAAATTCACTGCAGCCATACATGCACTGGCGGGGCAGGGATTCTAAGTAAAGTGATTTCAAATATCTATATGTTTCCGGATACCATAGAAACTATATTCCATTTTCATATAATTATTGGTTTTCGAGAATCACACATCCTTGCATGTTCACCCTGATTTGATACTGTATCTCCTGAGTATTTCGTACGTTCCTCAAATCAACCCTTGCTAATTACCTTTTAGCATTGTACCATTAGATCATTGATTTCCTCAAATTATACATTGCCAGATTTTGATTCCATACTTCGCTTGTGTCTTGTCTAAATTTTGATCTTAAAACATGTCTGTCTGACCATGATTTTCCTATCTTGTGCTAGCCCACTTGTGTTAAAACTATCAATTTTTGATCGTACTTAATAGTTGTGTCTTCATGATTTTTCTCCTCTGAGTTGTAATTGAAATTCCTTCCACTTCGTGACTATTTGATCCTTGACCTTTGTCAAAGCGTGATATCCCAAACTTCTTGTGTATACTTGGACTCAAGGCTTATAGCGTCATGGATCGACAAAAGCACTGGACGGACGACAACAGATGGTCACTGGAGTTAGCAGTTAGAAGCAGAGTGTTCCTGAAGAATCTCGCCGATCAAAGGCACCATTCATTTTGGCAGAGGCGGGAAGCTCAGTCCGAGATTCATTGGACGATTCGACGTGACAGCACGGATTGGCGAGGTGGCGTACCGACTAGCGCTTCCAGCTAGGTTGGAGGGAGTGCATGATGTTTTCCACGTATCTCAGCTTCGACGATACATTCCAGACCCGAGCCACGTGGTGGACTATTCAGAGCTGGAGGTGGGCCCGAGATTGACTTACGAGGAGCAGCCAGTAGAGATCCTCGACCGGAGGGAGAAGCGTCTGCGGAACCAGACCATTCCTCTTGTCCGCGTCATGTGGAGGCACCACTCTCCGGAGAGTCCACATGGGAGGGCGAGGACGAGATGCGGGAGAGAGATCCCACTTTGTTTGCCTAATTGTATTTTGATAATTGAAACCTTTAAATACAATAAATGGCTTGAGCTTGAATCTTCCTTGTGTTTTTGCCTTGATTGTTTTGTTGTCCTTCGAATTTCGAGGACGAAATTTTTTTGAGGGGGGGATAATTTGTAACTCCACTTTCCAGTTTTCTTAAATAAAAATAAAAATTCATTTTCTATACTTATTATTAATTTGGAAACATTTTTAATGATTTAAATATTAGACAATTTTACAATTTGAAGTTGTTGTAACAACTTTTATATTGTTTTTCTTATTTTAAAAACTGTTTTTAAATAATTTATGCAATTATGAAAAGGCAGAGGTTTAAATTGTAAATTTCTTATTAAATTTGGTTGCGGGTTAATTATGAAAAGGAAGGGGGTGTTTCTGCTTAATGGCCAGTAGCGGGGGGGCTTATTTGCAAATTTCCATTTTAATTTGTTTTAAATCCGACCGTTCGGAGAGAGAGTGTGGCCATTTATTCTCCACCGACTCTTCTCGAGCTCTCCACTCTTCTCGAGCTCTCCGCCGACCCTTCGAGAACTCCGCCGTTCTCGAGCGTTCTTCTCCGGCGACTTCGACGGCGACTCTGATGGCGACGACGACCTTGATGATGACGGCGACTCTGGTGGCGTAGATCTGAGGGAGCGGCGACTTCGATCCTGAGCGAGGCGACTTCGTCCCTGTTGAAGCCGACGACCCCGATGATGAAGACGATGGCTGGGTCTAGGCGAGCCTTCCTTGACGCCTAGGCGCTGCTCTGACCGAGTCTTCTTCCTTCCTTCTTCCTCGACGAGCTTTGGGCTTCGACTTCCAGAGGGTAAACCCTAACCTAACCCTAATCTCTTCTGTTGGTCAGATCTATGGCAGATCTATGGCCTAGACTCTGAGATCCTTTGATCGGTGACGAGATCTAGGGTTTAGCTGGGTTTGTGTGAGATCAATGATGTTCTCTTTCTTTCGAACAGTTCTAACTGTTCAGATCCGATGGATCTAGGGTTTCTGTGGTCCGATCTTGTAGATCGACCCTTGCATGTGGTTATTTTGGGTTGCATGTTAGATCTATGATGTTCTTTAGCTGATTCTTTGAGATCAAGTTGATCTGTGACTATTTCTGTGGGTGTGATGTTGTTTTCTGAGGAGTTTTCTCCAGATCTGGTAGTGGTTCCAGATCTGTTGAGTGTGGGTTTTCGATGGTGTTTTCTGAGGAGGATCCAGTGGATCTATTTCTTTTCTTGCATGCTGTCGGTTGGCCTAGACCTAACAAACCTGTGGTGACTCTAGGGTTGCTCGGTTCGTTAGATCAGGGATGGGTTGTTTTTGGAATGTTTTCCTTGTCCATTTCTGTGTGGATTTTTGGGGAAGATCTGATGTTCTGAATCTTTCTTTTTGGGACTGAGATCTGGTGTCTAAACACTTTCGTGTCTGATACTGCATGCATGCCATAATTTTGGGATATGATGTTGGTTCCATTTTTGATGAACTGAGATCTCAGTCAGACACTCTTGTGTCCGACACTGCATGCATATTTTATGTATATTTTTAGTTGATGATTTCTTCTTTCTCTTTTCTGTTTATTGTTGCTGGGAATCTTCTGCGTGTTGGACCTCTGTTCCGACTGGACTGTGGCTGTACCTACCTGTTCGTATCCGATGTTCGTGTCGGATACGAAGTGGCGCGGATTCGTGGCTAGTACCTTGCTGGACCTTGCTGTAGCCGTGTCCTCTTTCCCGTGTCCGACGTGCGTGTTGGACACCAAGGAGATGATGTGACTTCTGACCCTGACGTGACTAGCCTTGGACTGTGGGCCTGACCGGCGGTGGACTTTGGCAGTTTGCGGTTATCTGTTGTTGGGCCGGTTGGTGTTTTTCAGTGGGCTTATCTTTGTATTTTCTTTTGTGGGCTGTTAGTATGGGCTGGGCCATACTGAATGTGTTGTAATATTATTTAATTATGGGCTGGATGATTGTAATTAATTAATTGTTGGGCTGGCTTGGCTGGGCCATGTTGGGCCGGGCTTATATGTTGTAGTTATAGTTGGGCTGGTTAGATAGTTGGGTCTGAACTGATCCTTGGTTTGAGTTGGACCGGGTGTCAGATTGTTGGGTTGTGGGCCGAGTGGTTGTGGGCCGGCCTGTGAACTTTGCCTTTGGGCAGGACTGTCTGTAGTTTATTCTTATAAATAAATTATGTTATTTTTCCAATTATTGTGAGTTGATGGAAACATCCTCTTAAACCAATTTTTTTATAACTAAAACAATTAGTTAACTTTTCTTAATTACTGCTGATTAGTTAACTCTTTATGTAAATAACTTTTAAAACCAAGTTTATAAAACAAACCACTTTTATATATAAAGTTGCAAATGCTAACTCTATATATAATGAGTTTTTGAATTATAAACTTATAGAACCCTTAGTGTTAAACACGTAAAACCAAGGGTTGTGTTTAGCATTTGTTTTTCCTAAGAGAACAAGAAGTTAGTAATTAAACCTAGTACTTGTGAACCTCCAAATAAGACTAACTTATTTGGGAAGAATCAAGATAAAGATTTAGTTCTTAACCTAGAAGCAACTAGCATAGTTTATTAACCAACTTGTACATCACTATTGTTAACAGGAGAACATCTAGCTAGATTGCCTACCATATTGCTGGAGCCAGGCAAGTACTTTTCTATGGTTTTGTACATTTACATTCTTGTACCCTTTCTTGTGACACGTCATGGTACGATATTCATGTACTCCTGTACTCCTGTACTCTTGTTCTTGTACTTATTAGTGTCGGGTGGGGAAATACACTAGCCATGTGACCAATCCCGGTTACTATATATTCCTGTACCTAGCTTAGGCCTCGCACTGTGCACGCGGGTCCTAAGTCGTACCATATTCATGTACTCCTGTGCATGCTCCTGTACTTACCCCAGCCGGTCACATGGACTAGATGTATTTCGATATTGTGCACTTGTCATGTCTGGTACTTCAGGATTATAGTTTCATTCTTGTACTTTACATGTTCCTGTACTTTACATTCATGTACTATAGTTCCTGTACTTATTTTCCTGTACTACTTTCCTGTACTTTCATGTTCATTCCTGTATTTCATTTTCCTGTACTCCTGTACCCTGTTCATATCATGTTCATGTTTCATTACCTAGAACTGTACTTTGCTCCGCTCCTGAATAGGATATGTTGCAGGTATGCTTGCAGGACTTTGCTCTACTCTATGGGTCAGAGCCCAGGATTAGCTGAGCAGGATGAGGCTTAGCTTGATGTTTCAGGTTTAGACTGTTAGCTTACTCTTAGAGATTGTCTTTAGAATTCATGTACATTTCATTCTTGATGACTCGTACATTATGATATCTAGATTTGTGGATTATGGTGATCATTCTGGGATACGTTTTTAGATGCTGTGATTTCTATATTCATGATTATCTGGTTAGTTTTCCCTAGCTTGGTACAGCTTACTTCGTCGTGTCTAACGACGAAGGCTGGGCGTGTCCGACTCGTGTCCGATTATTCGGGAGCGGGTCGTGACACTTGCATCAGGCAGTGGCAGATGCTCTGGGGAGAGGTGGACATCATGGGAACAGTACATCGAACAATTTCAAGCGCCTAAACCCTCAATTCTTTGATGGCAGCGAAGACGCTATCGCTGCTGATGCGTGGCTTCAGGACACAGAGGTGATATTGGAAGCAGCAAAGACCCCAGAAGATGAGAAGGTGGCCGTAGTGCGCCTGCAGTTATTAGATCTAGCCCGCAGCTGGTGGGCGGCGTAGGCCGTTGGACTAGTGGCACCTATTGCCTGGGCAGTATTCCGTGAGAGGTTCCGGACCAAGTACTTCGATGCGGTGGCTCGGTACGATCTTCAGACCAAGTTCACCAATTTGAAGCAGATGTGCAGAACGGTCGATGGGTATGCGGCCGAGTTTTCCAGACTTAGCCGGTTTGCTTCCACCTTGGTGGCGACCGAGTTCGATAGAGCCCAACGATTTCAGCAGGGACTCCACCTGAAGATTTTGCTGGCGGTAGAGCAGTTTGAGCATCAGACTTTTGATGCGGTATTGAGGGCAGCTAGGAGGCATGAGTATACCTCCCAGAGGATTGTGGACAGGACCGGAGGTCGAAAGCGATCTCACGGCCAGATGAATCAGTCGTCAGCACCAGCCCCGGCAGCTAGGGCTTTGACCATTGGAGCTCCGAGGAGGGCAGCATCAGTTACGTCGGTTCGGTATTCAACCCCGACGTATCCTCAGCAGCAGAAGCAGAAGCAGTCTTCCCCCATGGGCTGCTCTTATTGTGGGAAGCCTGGACATGTTGTTTCAGAGTGTCGCAAGGCTCGAGGATTGTGTTTGCTTTGTGGAGCGCCAAACCACAAGGTAGGGTCCTGCCCGTTCAGGACTGACTCATCACCAGCCGGGACCAGTTCATCAGTAAGGGGACCAGCCCCAGTACCAGTCCAGCAGCAGTTTCCTTCTCCGAGGCCGTTGCCGACGCAGACCCAGGCTTTTCATCAGCAAAGGCCTCAGCAGTTTGATCAGGCGCAAGCCCAGAATAGGCAGCGAGGATTCCAGCAGAGAGGGCCGGCACCCAGAGGACATGGTCAAGTGTTGGCTTTGACCATGGAAGAAGAATGAGTGGCACCAGGTGAGGTAGTGGCAGGTACTATTCTCGTCAACACTTTTCCGGCTTCAGTGTTATTTGATTCTGGTGCATCGCATTCATTTATGTCTGCCCGATTTGCGACACGGATAGGACTGGAGCCCGAGTCATTATCAGTAAGGCTTAATATACTTACTGGTAATGGTCTTGTGGGAGTAGATAGAGTGTTTTCCTCGTGTCGGATCGTGGTTAGTGGTAGAGAGTTTCCCGCTAGGCTGATAGAATTCCCGATGATCGATTATGATTTGGTCTTAGGGATGGATTGGTTGAGGGACCAGTATGCTAGGATAGACTGCCATATTGGCAGAGTTGTTTTTAGCATTCCAGACGAGCCAAAATTTTCCTTTTCTCGAGGCGAAGTGGAACCTTCTCCTCCGGTGTTGCGGATGGCCGTAGCAGCAGTGCAGTTACCCCGGATAGTCGAAGAATTTCCAGATGTTTTCCAGGAAGAGCTTCCAGGGATGCCGTCAGAACGGGAGATCGAGTTTACTATCGACTTGATTCCTGGGACAGCACCAGTGTCAGAGAGAGTCTACAGGATGGTACCGTCAGAATTGGAGATATTGTACAAGATGATTGAAGAACTCCGGACCAAGGGATTCATTCGTACAAGTAGATCGCCTTGGGGAGCCCCGATGCTTCTTGTGAAAAAGAAGGATGGTACGTCCAGATTATGTGTTGACTATCGTACCTTGAACTCAGTGACAATCAAGAACAGATATCCTCTCCCCAGGATAGACGACTTGTTTGATCAACTCAGAGGAGAGATAGTATTCTCGAAGATTAATTTGCGGTCAGGGTACCACCAGATCAGAGTCAGAGAGCAGGACATCCCGAAGACAGCTTTCAGATCCAGATATGGGCATTGGAAGTTCTTTGTTATGCCCTTTGGAGCGACCAATGCGCCGGCGGTATTCATGGACCTCATGAATCGTATCTTCATGCCTTATTTGGATCAGTTCGTGATCGTGTTCATAGATGATATCCTGGTCTACAGCAAGAGTAAAGCAGAGCATGAGCAGCATCTCAGAGTTGTCCTCCAGATTCTCCGAGAGCACCAGTTGTATGCCAAGTTTAGTAAATGCGAGTTCTGGCTCGATCGTATTTCATACTTGGGTCATATCATCACCAGAGGGGGAGTAGAAGTGGATCCCCAGAAGATAGTGGCTATCGAAACCTGGCCAGTGCCCCGCACAGTTGCAGAAGTTCGCAGTTTTCTTGGATTGGCTGGCTACTATCGGCAATTTGTTTTGGACTTTGCTCGGATTTTCACGCCACTGACGCAGTTAACCCACAAGAATGTGCAGTTTGCTTGGACAGCAGAATGTCAGAAATCTTTTGAGAAGCTAAAGCGAGGCTTGATGACGGCACCCGTTCTCCCACTTCCAGATGGGATCGGAGGATTTTTGGTGTACTGTGACGCTTCAGGCAAAGGATTAGGATGTGTGTTTAATGCAACATGGGAAGGTAATAGCTTATGCATCATGTCAACTTCGTGATCATGAGAGGAATTACCCAATCCATGACTTAGAGCTGGAAGCTGTAGTGTTTGCATTTATGTTGTGGAGACACTACCTGTATGGAGATAGGGTAGAGATTTTCACCGACCACAAGAGCCTGAAGTATGTGTTCACTCAGAAGGACCTTAATATGTGTCAGAGAAGGTGGCTAGAGCTACTTGTGGATTATGATGTCAACCTACCGTATCATCCTGGAAAGGCCAACGTTGTGGCAGATGCATTGAGCAGAAGAGCCGGAGTTTATTTTCTGACAGCGCAAGCAGAGTTGTTGGCAGATCTTCAGAAGATGGGTATAGAAGTTGTCCTTCCTACCAACGTGACATTGATAGCCAGCATGCAAGTACAATCCAGTATAGTTGAGAGGATCAAGATAGCTCAGTCCTCCGATTCTAAGCTTCAGCGGCTTAGAGCAGAATGTGAAGCAGAACGATGACCAGAATTATGCATTCATGAAGATGGTACACTTCGACATGGTAAGCGTCTTTGTGTACCCAATGGAGAGATTAGATATGAGATGATGGCAGAAGCTCACAGTTCTCAGTATTCGATTCATCCCGGTGGCACGAAGATGTACCGTGATATCCGTCAACACTTTTAGTGGAATGGCATGAAGAGGGAGATAGCTCGGTTTGTCTCTCGGCGTTTGGTCTGCCAACAAGTTAAGGCTGAACATCAGAGGCCAGCTGGACTTCTTCAGCCCTTGCTAATTCCAGAATAGAAGTGGGAGCATATAACCATGGATTTCGTGACTGGATTACCTAGATCCCCAGCTGGTAGAGATGCTATTTGGGTTATAGTTGACAGGCTCACGAAAGTGGCTCATTTTTTCCCATTCAGAGTTGGTCAGTCGACGGCTCAGCTAGCAGAGATGTATCTTCGACAGATTGCCAGATTCCACGGTGTACCAGTCAGTATCACCTCGGACCGGGATTCGAGATTAACGTCACACTTTTGGCGTAGCTTGCAAGAGAGTTTGGGAACTCACCTCCAGTTCAGCTCAGCATATCACCCGCAGACAGATGGTCAGTCGGAACGCACGATCCAGACTCTGGAGGATATGTTGAGATCTTGTACACTCAACTTCGGTAGTTCGTGAGAAGATCACCTGCACCTGGTGGAGTTTTCGTACAACAACAGTTTCCAAGTTAGTATCCAGATGGCACCGTTCGAGGCCATTTATGGAAGGAAGTGCAGATCCCCACTAGCCTGGGACGATATGGGAGAGAGACAGATGCTTGGTCCAGAGATGATCGCTCAGACAGTTGAGATGGTCAGGAGAGTCATAGATCATCTTCGCGTTGCACAAGATCGTCAGCGCCATTGGGCCGATTCTCATCGGCGACCCCTTGAGTTTTCTGTCGACGACCATGTATTCCTGAGGATCTCGCCTAACCGTGGCGTCATTCGTTTCGGCGTACGGGGAAAGCTTAGTCCTAGGTATATAGGGCCGTTCGATATTCTGGAGCGAGTAGGAGATGTATCCTATCGTCTCGCTCTTCCGCCGTCTCTGAGTGAGGTGCATGACGTGTTCCATGTATCCCAGCTACGACGGTATATCCTGGACCCGAGTCATATCCTGGATCATTCAGAATTGGTTGTTGGTACCAACCTTTCGTATGAGGAGAGACCCGTATCCATATTGGACCAAAGAGAGAAGATACTCAAGAACAAGACTATCAAGTTAGTCCGTGTTGCTTGGGGTCATCACTCTTTGGGAGAGTCAACGTGGGAGCGTGAGGATGATATCCGATCGCGATATCCCGACCTGTTTGACTCGTGAGGTATAATATCTTTCCTATGCCTCATGTCTTTGATTCCTTGCTTGCATGAATGATTGTTTGATTGCCTAACTAGTATAGCTGACCTGTGAGTAGTATAGCTTGTCCTTGCATCTCTAGCCATTGATTAAATTCCAAGGACGAAATTGTTTTAAGGTGGGTAGAGTTATAATGACCATTGTTTGTATTACATATTTTGTATACGTGTACGTATTTAGACCCGTATTGCATGTCTCTCTGCTTGATTTATTTTGGCATTTCCTTGATTAGTTTATCTTGACTTGGTTCGGCTTGGTTTTGCATGGTTCGGTTTTTATGTGGACCAAAACACTCCCCCCCCACCTTCATTAAATATCCCACCTACCACCACCACCTTCATTAAATATCCCACCACACATTTCTCTCTCTTCATTCATTACTTCTTCTTCTCCACCATTACTTCTTCAACCACCAGGAAAGAGAGGGAGAGAGCTTAGGCAAGTGCATCTTGCTTCATGGAGGAAGTCCATTTTTATTGTTCCATTGTCTTTTTCATGTGTTTCTAACCCACTTTAGTACTTGGCATTTTTCATTTCCATGGTTAAATTCTTGTAAATCTAGCTTTG
The DNA here is from genome assembly GCA_029216955.1 of Iris pallida. Lineage (NCBI taxonomy): Eukaryota > Viridiplantae > Streptophyta > Magnoliopsida > Asparagales > Iridaceae > Iris > Iris pallida. Next base: position 8,699,598 of record JANAVB010004600.1, read on the forward strand.
TGGTATTTTCGGTTCCTGGGAGTTTGATCTAACAAACTTGTATATTTTGCTAGTTGATGATCCCATGTTGCAGAGAATTTCGTTTGGTCTAATTTGACCTACGGGAATTGCTCAGCCGCATAGGCCAACCTATCTCAGCCGCATGGCCTATGAATGCAATAGCAAGCATTTAGTTTACATGCATTATTTAATGCAATACTAACAGTCAGTCGCATGTGGCACTTGGTTGTAGCCGCATAGGCTTGAAATAATGCATTAGATGCATTAAATAATGCATGACCTTAGTCTTCAGCCACATGCATATTAATGTATTATACCAATGCATGCAATATTTTAATGAATAATTTACTGCATACAATATTTTAATGCATATTCCAAATACATACACTAAGGCATTCAGTCGCATGCCTCTTTTGCATTTTCCAAATGCTTTCAGCCGCATGGAGAAGCAAGTGAGCCGCATGCTTATGCAATACATTAAAATGCATTATAATAATACCTTATATCATGAGGCCAGTCGCATGCATTCAATGCATTCAATGCATTATAAAAATGATTCATGCATTAATGCATTAACAATGCATTATAATCCATAAAGCTAGCCGCATAGGCTTCTGGAGGCTTTATATTCCTAATGCATTACTTAATGCTTTTATGCATTTAAGGCCTTAATACTTTATATTTTATGCTTTTATGCATTTAAGGCCTTAATACTTTATATTTTATGCTTTAATGCATTTAAGGCCTTAATATTTATATTTTATGCTTTAATGCCCTTCCTTGGAGAGCCAACCGCATAAGCATGTAAGAATGCATTTAAATGCATTCTTAAATGCATTTTTATATATATATATGTACATTTCTCTAATGCAATTCCTCAAGCCAGCCGCATATGGCTTCCATCAGCCGCATACCAATAGCGAGCTGTATTAATTGGCATATTTATATATTTTGCTAGCCGCATGCACGTATTTAATGGCTTAGCCGCATGAGCAAGTGACTGCTGGCCGCATGGAAATTTTTTGAGCCGCATGAATCCCCCACAGCCCTTGCCCCTTCTAATATTTAATTATTAAATGTGCACTTGTGCTAAATTAATTATTCCCGGACACGATGGTGACCCGTTGTGGTACAGTTTTGACAAATGACCTGACATGCTAGTGGTCCGACGTGGCGCACTCCTGACGGTGAATATGACATTATATATATATTTTGAAGGCTGTTGCGACGGCTAGCATGACATGACAAGATTGAATGGCCTGGACACCGTGGATGGTTGTGTTTGTACAATTGGACCGGTAGTGTTTGCATCATGTCTAGGACAGGGATCCCTGAGTACCACGGTCAGGGGTACCTGCTGTAAATGGCTAAGGCTAATAACTAGAATAATTCAGTAGTCATGAGAGATTTCTCCAGCTACAGGCAATTCCGTTATCCCGGCCACCATTGTGGGACTTGCAGCCTGCCGACGAGTAGGGCACAAGTCAAAACTCACTGATATATGGAAAGAACGATGTACTGCTTAATGAACCCAAGTCGCCTGGATAACCTGAATTAGCTGCAGGGCTTGTGGCTGGAGGAACATCTCACTGCATGTTGTGATAACCCTAGTTAGCTAATGTAGAAAGCCGTAGTCACTGATTGGCCGGGAGCAATTGTATGGTATGGTTTTCAGTGCTCGATTATTGCAAGCTTAATCGCATGATTGTCGCTTTTAACAATAAAGATCAGAGGCTAAGTTCGGTTCAGGCGAAGGGTTATAACCCCGGTCCTTGTTTGGTTTAAGGGTTGTAACCTGGCTCTCGGAGCAGTTCTAAGTCCTCTCTTCGTTTATTGTATTATTGCACCCCACGTCATGCTTATAATGTTTTACCTTACCAACAAGATTGGAGATGGAGTTCTATTCAGGTGAAGGGTTACAACCCCGGTCCTTGTTTGGTTTAAGGGTTGTGACCTGGCTACTTGAATGGTTCTCTCGTACTCTATTATGATTGTTGTTATTCTTTTACTTCAAGTTCTTTTAACTGCTTAATATATTTTCTGATGTGCTGGTTTTAGTTCTTAAGTGAAGCCTCCTTTGTGGCACTTGCTCTTTCTGGGATCTGATCCAGCTGGTTTTGTGTGGCCAGATTTCGGAGCAGCTTCAGAGGATCTACCGACTTTCCAGCCCGATGGTGACCATCAGGCGTGACCAGGGCAACGAGTGGGTTTATTTTGCTCTCCCACTCTATTGTAAAAATTTTATTTTAAGGCATTTAGCCGGCGAGCACCTGTTAGCTCGTATTGCATGCCTCATTATTGTCTGCCTACGGGCTGTAACATGATCGACAGATCCTAGGGTTGATCATGTATGACCGAACTCTTGCTAGTCCTCATATTTTGTAATGACTAGCTTCATGATCAGCTGGATATGTAATGTTTGGGACGCCTTGCTATTGTATATTTGGTGATCTTACATCTTGTAATTTTACTTGCTTGCTTGAGATTGAGACAATTAGGCTTGCTATGACCATAGAAGACTGATGGATTGTAGCTAAACCCTCATATATCTAGACAGCCGTGCCCGTATAGTGGGGTGGATTCCATTTCATTATACGTAGCTGGCTATGTATGCCTCCGCTCTCCAGTATTCTGGTTCTGGGGCGTTACAGTTAACCATGGTCAAACAGGGTCAAGGCTAGTCTCTATAAACATCTACAGGGTCAACACATTCAATTTCAGTGGTTGTGAAATCACTGGAATCGATGGATCTCGAAATACAACAAAAGGAGAAAGATTATAATAATAGGGTAAAAACCTACAGATGTTGTCGGATGGTGAAAAAACCATCACCAACGTGTTCAGAATGGTCAAAATAGCTTGAATAGCCTGCCCATAAGTCCAATTTGGACACATGAGCAAAAAGATAATTTCGAGTCAAAACGGTGTCCGTGTCGGACCCGCTTTGCACCGAAAAACGTGCCGAAATAAAAGTGCCCTAAATCTAACAAATTATATGTTTACGAATCCAGAATGACGATACGAACTCAACGGTATATTCGAAATTGGATTCCGATGACCCGATCTCAGATTGGTCCGTTGACCCGGATATTGGAATCTGATTTGCACAAAAAAGCGTATCGGAGCCAATGTCCTCAAAACTCAACAAATTATATGTCAACGAGTCCAGAATGATGATACAAACCCAACGGTATATCCAGAATTGAATTCCGATGTGCCGATCTCAAAATGACCCGTTGACCCGGATATTGGTATCCGACTTGCACCGAAATGCGTGTCGGAACCAATGTCCACTAAAACCTAGCAAATTATATGTCAACGAGTCCAGAATGACGATATAAACTCAACGGTATATTCGGAATTGGATTTCGATGAGCCGATCTCAAAATGATCCGTTGACCCGGATTGTGGGGCCCGCTTTGCACCGAAATGTGTGCCAAGGCTCACGTCCTCCAAATCTAACAAACTTTATATGAAAACGTGCTAGAACGATGCCACGAGTCTGCTGATGGTGTCAAAAATTGAATCTGGAGTCCCGGGTTCAAAAACAGAATTTAACAAGTTGAAAATTTTGAATTCGGACGGCCAACTTTGACGTCGAATTCAACCAACCAAACGTGCTCACAATGAACGAAACTTATGGGACAGGAAGAGGGTTATACCAGCTATGCACGAAAACTAGTGGCACGCCAGACGGAGCTGCGACGGCGGAGTTACGAGCTGACGAAGTCGGCTCCACAAAACTGTCCAAAATATACACAATTTAAACGGTCAACTTGGTGGCCGATTTTGATGTATCAAACAACGAAATTAACGGACAAATCTGGAGGTGAGTGAAGAGCTATATACCAAGATTGTGACGGAGCAAAGACTTCGTCGATCCAACGGTCGGATCTCTCGAAAAATGTGCACGAAGTCGTTGCGATGAGGCGCCATTTCTGGATCTCGTTCGCGCGCGCGTCGACGGGATTCCGTGCAAAATGCACGAATCGCCTAGACGGCGCATCCCGGAGGACGGTGGCCGCCACGAGGATGTGGGCCAGGCCCACGTACAGCCCGGGGGGGCTCGCCGGCGACGGCGACGGCCGCAGCGGCGTGCGTCTGCCGTCGACAGCGCGTGGCTGCCGCTGCTGCATGCTATTACTGCTGCTGCTGCATGCTGCTGCCATTGTGCGCTGCTGCGCGCGCGGCCAGGGCGGCGGCGGCGAGGCGCGGCGGTGGCCCAGCAGTGGTGGTTGATGGTGGCGTATGATGGTGGTTGACAGTGGCGTGTTGTGGTGGTTGATGGTGGCGTGTGGTGGTGGTTGATGGTATTGAAGATGAGGAAGAGAAGATGATGGTGAAGTGAGGAGGAGGAGAGGGGAAGTCGGGGAGGAGCTCGGCCATGGGGAGAGGGAGGTCGGCCGGCCATGGGGGAGGATGGTGGTGTTGTTCGGCCAACCATGGGGAGTGGGCTGTGAGTTGTTAGAAAGTAAGAGAGAGGTGAGAGTGAAATATTATGTGTGTGTGTAAGAAATGAGAGAGAGAGAGAGAGTGTGTTGTATATAATAGAAAAAGAGAGAGAGAAGTAGATATTTGAAAAAGAGAGAGAGAGAGAGGGAGGTTGAGAGAGGGAGGGGGTGTTGTGCTGGTGGAGAGGGGGTGTGTGGTGTAGGTGTTATTAGGAGGAGAGAGAAAGAGAGTTATATATATATATATATATATATATATATATATATATATATATATATATAAGAGGGAAAATAAGATATTTGATAAAGTAGAGAGAAGGATATTTGTATAGAGATATTTTAAATATGGGGGTAGTCATGTTAGGGATCACATAAAATCTGGTTGGACGTTGGATCCGGTTCGGTCAAGTTTGGACAAGCTTGGGGCCAAGATTTAATTAAAATAATAATTTAAACCAATTAAAATTACGGATAAAATGGGAGCATAAGGGAGATCAATTCGGTGGCACGCAAGTGGCACGTGCATAGTAGACTCAAAACATGCCAGGGCCATATATTCGGTCGACTGGATTGGACCGATGTCGGGCCCGAAAATTAAGTTGGAAGTTGAGTCACAAATTACGACAGACGATAAATTGGTCTAAATTGACCCGAAAGTTGCACGAAACAATTGGAGCACAAGGGAACAAGTTCGAGTGGGACACGATATATCAACATTAAGATAATCTCGTTTACTACAAACTTCAAGAAGAAAGTTTCTAGAGACTGGCATCCCTGATACTCTAGAAATCCAAGTCACGGTAAAGAACATTTAATGATCAAAATTAAATAAATAAAATAAATTATCGAGAATAAATTATTTAGAAAATTCGAAAATAAATCCCAAAATTAAATTCAGGGGGCTTATATATATATATATATATATATATATATATATATATATATATATATATATATATATATATATATATATATATATATATATATTTTTTTATATATACTGGCATCCAACACATCCTTTTTTTTAATCTATTTTTATTTTTTTTCTATTTATATCCGAGTTTCACTTGAGCTTCCGAGGGACGTCGAAAGGATATCATTCATGTTTGTTTTTTGTCATGAAACCATCGGTGGAGTCCGACTTCAACTAAGTTCGAGTCACTCTTCGAAGCTGTTGTGCTCCATCACTTGCATATTCTAGATTGATTGATGATCAAGTTTGTACAACGATATGATTTGCTTTATAAAATAATTCACTCGTAAAAAAAATTACACTATTATCCAAGGATCCAATTATTTAATTTTTTGTACAGGGTCATTGAATGACCAATTTGACTGCCAAAAAAACAATGGATTAATCTAGCATGAAGTCCTAGAATCAGATCAAAAATATGTTTCATTAACGTATTAGCGACGAAAGGACTATGATATTATATATTAAAAAACTGGAATACGAGTGAATAATTTATATTGTAGAATAAGCCATATCATGTTGGACCAATAGAATAAAAAATTCAATGTTGTTGGATATGACTAGGGCTGCAAATGAGCCAAGCCTTTCGCGAGCTGCTCGAAGCTTGGCTCGATAAAAGCTCGTTTGAGCTCGGTTCGTTTAGTAAACAAGCTGAGCTCAAGCTTCATTTTCGAGCTCGTTTAATAAACGAGCCAAGTTCAAGCTTAGAAGTACTCGGCTCGTTTGAACTCGCAAGCTGGCTCGTTTAGAAGCTCGTTTAAGAGCTCGTTTAGAAGCTCGTTTGTTCTTTGTTGAATTCTAATTTTATATATGTTTGCATAACAATATGGTTGTGTGCACTATATATTTATATATCCTTAATAATTGATCTTAAGAAACTTTTTTGATTAAATTTTTATAAATAAATTGTTAACATTATAGGTAGTTGAATTCAAACCTAACTAGCTTGAAATCGAGCTCGTTAAACTTGAAATCAAGCTTAATGGGTTTGAAATAAAGTTGAGCGAGCTTGAAATCTAACTTAACGGGCTTGATTTTGAGCTTATCAAGCTTGCTTATCAAGGCAAGTCCGAGCTCAAACCAAGCCAAGCTCAAGCTTAATATAAACAAGTTCGAGCCAAGCTCAAGCTCTAAAATAAAAAGCTTACCAAGCTCGAGCTCGATTAATTCTAGTCAAGCCAAACTCAAGCTTACAAAAGCTTGGCTCGGCTCGTTTGCAGCCCTAGATATGACAATGTTATTTTTCATTTGTATTTTTTTTCTATTGATCTAACATAACAATAACTTATTCTATAATATCTACCACTAGAGGCGACTGGAGTGGACTGGGCTGGTTTTGAATCATGTTGCATCACGATCAATGATACCTCCTTGAATATTGATCCCATATTTTGTTTAAAAAAAGGAAGAAAGAATTTACGGAAATGCTTTGTTGCCCGCAGGCGGGCCAGCCCGCCCGCCTGCGTGGCACTCCCCCATTGGCCCCCCCCTGTTAGCATGGGGTCCACGCCGTTGACCGGCCAATGGGGGAGGGCCACGTGGCGGGCGGGCTGGCCCGCCCGCGGGCCAAATAGCAGTCTCCAAGAATTTAAGTCATTAACGATGTTTTAGTCGGTTCTTAATGATAAGACTTCATGTTAGGCAAGTACCATTAATATGGCAAACAAGGTTCGATTGGTAATGGAAATTAATGTGTTTGGTGGCAATTCAATTAGATTGGTTGATTGTTCAGTAGTCCATTCCTATCTATGTAGGGAGCATATATCTGCTGTTTCATTTAATTCAGTCCAATTCTGTCCTTCCTTTCTATTACATGTGGATCACAATTTATATATTTACTTTCATGGTCCACATCTATTCTACTATATAATAGGAAAACTTAGTTGATGAAACTTTTGAATTCCGAAAATACCCTTACATACTTATACTAATTATCTATTCTACTATATAATAGGAAAACTTAGTTGGTGAAACTTTTGAATTCCGAAAATACCCTTACATACTTATACTAATTAAAAATAGTTCATTAATTTTAATAAGGACAACTTAGTAATTAGGAAGACTACCCTTTGGTCTTCCTAAAGAGTCTTTCTAAACTAATTAAGAAATGTTAAAATACGTGCAAGGCATGTGCACATATGCTAGTGTAATATAGAGGGGAACAGAAATGTATAGGATTAGATGGGACAACAGATCATCTATGCAGTAGTGCACCAAAGGAAGCATTATTTGGATGATTTTAATATTTTTGAAAATGAAAGATGGTCCCAAAATTTTCAATTTTCAATTTGTTTTGTGGAATTGTATTAATAAAAGAAAATTAAAATTTTGGTATTAGTAGACGTGAGAGAACTCACACTTACATTATGAATTTATATATTTTTATTTTATCTTGTTACAATCAACCGAATCTAGTAGCCAGACTATTGTTTTAATAAATAAATAAATAAATAAAATAAACTAGTGATTTTTACACGTGGGTACTATACCATAAATTCGACTACATAAGCTCATATAGGAACTCAAAATGAGTACTCGGAATACGGTAATGACATGTAGACTTTTTTTTTTTTTCGTCTTTAGACTTTAATTTTTTTTCTATTTAGTCCCTTAAAAGTATTAAACGATGAAATATATTTAATCTAACGGTTTTTTATTGACGGATTTTAAAATTAGCAACTCATGAGTCACGCTAGTATTTTTGCTATAGTATCAATGAAGAATTCACAAATCCAATAATTTACACATATTGTCATTTACATGCTATTTCATTTACATGCTATTTCATACAAGGCCAGTGATCATCCTGAAAAGAATTAAAACTAACACCAGATGACCAACAATCGAACTCGAGTGACTATTGTGGTTACCGAGAAGAGGTATAAGACCTCTGTTGGATGACGGGGATGACGGAAGATCGATGAATCGAGTCACGGAACGTATTATTTTTTCTATTTATTTCGTAAAAGTTGGAGACAGCGAGCCTAATAACTGACATACAATACAGTGTGCACTAAGTCCAGTGCGTACATTTAAAAAAAAAAAAACACTAGATGACCAACCTCATGACCGTAGCCGGACTCTGTCAGTAGAGTCTGGTCAGTCCGCAGATCTATTTCTCCACCTCCACTTCCCAACTTCTCAACCCCCCCCCAACCCCCCCCCCCCCCCCCCCCCCCCCCCCCCCCCCCCAAAACTCCACTTCCGATCAGATCTAGGGATCTCTCCCCCTCCATGGAGGTCCTGCTCCACTGATCACCCCTCCTCTTCTTCCTCCGATGGCGAGTTACCTAGCCCAGTTCCAGACCATCAAGAGCTCCTGCGATCGTCTCGTCATCGCTGGTAAAACCCTAAATTTTCAACTTGCAGTTAAGTACGGAGCAATTGCATAATTTACAACTCAAGTCCTCGGACGATCTATAATGTAATGTTTGCCATTTCGGACTAGCAATCGGAAGTTACTAAGCTAGTTATTTATGCAAAGAAATCAAAATTGTGTACATGTAGTTCTGTGCTAGTTGTCCGGTGGTTTCGGGGGAAGTGAGTTCATTAGGGGGAAGTCGGAAGCGGCGCCCATCGAGGATGAGAGGAGAGAAAATTGTCTTACGGACACGGATACGACAGGACACTACACCTGTTTTGGTGTCATAGTGTATATTGGAAGTGTCTGGATTGCGTCCTGTGCTTGTCCGACACGGCACAACCGACATTTTTTTTGGGGATTGTTGGTACTTCCTAGATGCAGACCAATAGATGCACTGATATATTAGTTAAGGAGCTGGTAGAGCTAGGGGTAGGCCTAATCGAACTTGGATTGAGGGTGTAAAGAAGGATATTACTTATTAGTTAATGGAGGAAAAAAATGCTTCAAATAGGCCACCCTAAAGTTTTGGTGTAAAGACATTATTGTTGTACTTTTGTACTAGGCATGTATGGAGGATGGTGAAAATTTTATGGAACCAAAGTAGGTTGTCTAGAAAAGTCGGATTGCGGAGGAGAAATTAGTTTCCAATAGACGTATTGAGACAATTAAAAATATTTATGATGTAATTGCGATTGATTAACGAAAATTGGTGGTGATATGTTGACATGGTATGTATAGTTTAACGACGCTAGTGTGGTAGCTGATGGGACTAGAGAGCAGTTGCATTTTAAAAACTAAAATAGAGATTGTCAGAGAAACTTTAGACTTGGAAATATTTAAATTAGTAGGATGAGATCAGGGTATGGGAAATGTTAGCTTCTGACAGACAAGATGGCAACCTTGTTTGGGGAGGCCTGGTGAATAGAGATGTAAGATGCGTCGTGCCAGGGCTGGCCGGCATGGGTGCTGCCATGCCGGCGCTGATGCGGATGGCCGACTGTATAAACGCGACACGAAAATGAAGCCGGGACCGTGGTGTGCCTGCATATCCAAAACCAGGCACGACACAGATGCTCCTATGTTTGGCGTGGCGTATGGATATGTGTTTGGTTCTGACACGACACGATAAAACTAATTTGGGTAAATGACAAAAATCCCCTCATTAGATATCCGACTTTTGCAAATTAAGACCTGTTAGTCATTTTTAGCAATTCGCCCCTCCTTACATTACAAATCCGCTCAATAAGGTCCTTCCAGTCAAAATTAAAAATTTTAATCCCGAAAATGCCCCTGCCCCCCTCTTCTCTCCGGTGGCGACGACGACCCCCCAGCCCCGCCCGACCCCCCCTTGCCCTCCCCCCGCCGGCCCTGCCCCCCCTGCCCTCCTCCCGCCCGACCCCCCCTGCCCTCCCCCTGCCGGCCCTCCCCCCGGCGGTGATCCCCCAGCCCCGCCCAACCACCCCTCCCTCCCCCTGCTGGCCCTGCCCAACTCCTGTCCGACCCCCCTGCCCTCCCCCCCCAGCCCTCCCCCCGGCGGCGAGCTCCCAGCGCCGCCCGTCCCCCGCGAGCCTCCCCCCGACCTCGCCGGCCCCGCACGGCCCTCCCCCGCACTCGCCGGCCCCCGGCGGTCCTCTCCCGCCCTCGTCCCGGCCCCACGCAGCCCTCCCCATGGTATCGCCGACCACCCAGTCCCTCCCCCAACGGCTGAGGAAGGAGGGAGGAGGGGTAAAATTGTCATTTGGGAGTTTTTTTTGCAACAAAAAATAAATAATGGAGAATTTAAGAGCATGGGGTCTTTTTTTTGCGAAAATGGCCAATCTAGGGAGGTTTTTTTTGTCATTTACCCAACTAATTTTTTTCCTTCAGTTTTTTAAACTAAACTTTCCCTCCGTTAATCGTTTTACGAGGGGGGGGATTGGTCTAAGTAACGAGGAAGTGCAAACACTTCGCAAATTTGCACTATGTCCGTGTGTCTAATATGATATATTCTTCCAATTACACTAGGATACACCAAAATCAATGTCGTGTTCATGCAATGTTGTGAAAAGCGTTAGACGCTAGTCGGACGGGCCCCGTTGCCTAGCGTCTAGCCCGCCTAGATCTAGGCGGTTCAAAAAAAAAACCTACTGAAAATTGTAGAAAAAGTACATAAAATTCCAATACATGCATAGTCAGGCGTCGTAGGGTTTAGGCAGGCGCCTAGCTGGGCATCGGGCGGGCACCAGGCGCCGCCTAGACCGCCTTTTTAGAACAGTGTGTCCATGTGATTGTGTTTGTATTTATGTCATATTCGTGTCAGTGGGGTGTAGTAAGAATTACTCAACCATCCTAACACATTCATTTGAAAAGAGAAAAATAAAGTGAGGGACCACAACATGGATGACGAGGAATAAAAAAATCCCATCATTCAAGCATTAATAGATATACTTTTAATATGACAGCAATGTAGCAAATTACTCAATTGACAACAGCCAATAATAGTATGTATCTAAGTTATATAAACATAGTTTTTTATACTTTAGGATGTCTAAGGAGGTGTACATGGCACGCAATTTCCTAGTGGCATAATCTTTTTTGTAGCAAAACTGGATCTTATATTCAAGGACTCTCCCTATGAAGAAGCACCTATATGGATTTTTTTTTATATAGGATTAGAAACATGCTCGCTTAATTCGTTTAGTAGACTTCCTTGTTAAGGGATGTACGCTATATAGGCTGTTAAGGTACAGTTCCATGTGTCATGCACTTGGGACACTGCACCACTGATAGGATTTGTTGCAGAGGTTATTTTGTCTTCTGTTATTGGTTATATCATCCCATTTTTCCAAAGATGACACAACGTGGAAAAGTGAACAATATTTTTAGCTCATTCATAAAATGTCATAGATGTCAGCAAAACTTACATTATTTGTTTTACCTTCACGAAATAATCCTTTCAAAAGTTTAAAGGTTAAGCCTGCGGCAACTCATAGTCATGGGAGGAATTTGACAAATTCAGACTAGGTGACAAGGAATAATGATGTTCAATCTAATTCATTAAATAACTGGTAGAAGTTGATAAGTTTGAAGGTCTAGAAAATTACTATATCAAAAAGAAATAGCACCAATGATCTTAGAGTCGGCTCATACACCATGTCTTCTTATTTTTGATTTTTTTTCTCTCTTTTTTTTTTTCTTTCTATTTTTAAACTTTTAGCCCAAAGGCCAAAATTTAAACTTTTGGGCCTGCAAAAAATTTAAAGTTTTAGTCCAAACGGGATAATTTGTGGCCCAAAATCTATGGCGGGCATGGAAAGGGCACAACACACATGTGCCGGCACCAGCATGGGAGCCCAACGGCGCATGCGCCGTGGCCAGCATTGGGTGGGGGAATTTAAGGCCCAACACAACACAACAAGATTTGCCAATGGCGGTGCCAATGAAGTCCTTGCGTGCCGGCGGCATGGATAAAGCGTGCCGTGCCTTGCCGGGAATGGTACGACTGCATCTCTACCGGTGAATAGGGTTGATTGCCAAATTAATTAGGGTAAAAAAACTAAGCTAAAAAGAACATGTGAACTATGAATCAAATAGAAGAGACATGAGATTTATACTGGTTCCCATTCCTGACGACATATCAATTCTCCAAGCAACCACACAAGATTACTATCAAATGGACGTTATAGTCTCCCTTAACTGTTTGCACATTCACCGTGAACCCTTCTCACTTGAAGCTTTGATGATGTCCTTTGAATAACACAAGTGAGCAACCCTCCTTTGAATAGTGAACTAGTCCTTTTGCACCAGGAGGAAATTACAAACTTTCTTTGAAGAAACACAGTGGATGAAGAGATAGAGACCTGAACACTTCATCTCATAGTTATGGAATCAATTAGTCTCACTCGTATTGTAATATAGCATTAAGGCGGCACTTTATTAAACTTCTCTTATATGAATATAGAAGTTTTTTTTGGAAAAACGATGATTAAAAACTCTTGTAGATTTTCAAATGCAATCTGCTCGATATTGGCCGTTAGAGCCAAATTAGGCATGTATTGAGATTCCGGTCTAGGAAATCCGGAAATTCGATCTCAATCTAATTTGAAATCCTAAAGATATTTCACCGGAAAATTTTCATAGAGTGAGATCTTCATAGATAGCCTCAAGTAGAGCATTATCGAAACTCTCTTTTGGCTTAAACAAATGATAGCACAAGTAATCGGTACTTACACTTAAAAATTATCATTAGCACCATACTAAGTTGCCCATCATCAAAAGCAACCCTATCAACATGCTAGAGTTAACTGTACCAAAATTTCAACGAGAAGTGGAGTAGCCTATATGGCCATCAAGAGATACGGGCACTTTCAGTTTCAGCGAGAAACGAAGTAGTGTATACGATGGTCAGGACTCGAGAGATATGAGATGCATAAGGGCAATTGTTTTCACTACTTAAGATCAATTATTCATCACGATGGAGAGATTGAGCGACTAACGATGAATGTTGTTTATGCAAATGAGGCATGATATTTGAAATTTATGAACTCTTCCAGTGTGCTTTTTGGTCGTATGAGACTCTTGTAAATGCAAGGAAAGTTCTATAAAAAGGACAATAAGACAAGGCATGTTTTATGGTTCAAAATCTTTGACAGTTAAGAAAACATGTAAGACAATGAGCTTAGTTGAAATGAGTATGCTTAGATGTGGTGACAATACTTTAAAAGATGGCCTAACAAATGAGTGCAGCCACTAGAAAGAAGTTTGAGGAGGTGGTGTCGATAGAGAATAAAACGATAGAAAATCAATTTAGGTACTTTAACATGTGAATAAAAACCAAAGATGCACTAGTCATATAAGATATTAAAGGAGCTGTTAGAATTAGGGAGACCTAAACAGACTTGGTGCTGTTAAGAAACATATAACATTTGCTATTGTTACAGAAAAGAGAGTGGACTGACTGAAGATAAGGATTTATGTAGCTGAGCTAAAAAAAATGGCATAAAAGTTCTGTTCTTGGTAGCCTAGAGCGGCCGTTTATTTTGGTGATGAGCTTTGATTCTATCTAGTACGTAATCATCGAATTGTGTTATAATTATATATATGACCATGAGAAAATTAGTGCATGTAGCTTAACCTCAAGCAACCGACACTATCCTATTTAATTGTGTGGTTGAATGCATTACAACAACCTAATATAAGTATGTTTAACCTAGTGTGAAGACTCATGAGTTGCTGTGTAATTCTTGGTCAAAGCTACATTCAGTAGGATGGAATGCTGCCTAAATAAATTAGAGGTCCAACTTCCAGGGTGAAGAAGATTCTTATATGGCTTGCAATCGGAGATAAGGATGAGGAGTTTGCAACGATGAAGATATATGAAGATCCTCGTGCCACCATTTATAGTAGTGGATGTTGATGAAAGCTTGAAGCTGGAAAACTGGGTTTATATCTGCAAAAGTTTTGAACCATAAATTTTGGAGCGCAAGATCGACCTGTCTAGAAGAGAGACTTTCAGTGTAGGGCCCACATTTCGATCTACAAGCTAAAAGGTCCTTTACTACATGTTTGATATGTCTGTTTGTGAATAAAGCAATTTATAACTAAAAATATAACAGAGAAGAAACTATTCCTCAGGTTAACTCAATACCTTTCAAGATCACATTGTGAGCTTATAACTTAAATACGGATTGTAAATTGTATTTTTTTTTGAAGTTTCAAAGCTTCACTGTACATGAAAATCAATACTCAGGCCTAAATGCATATGCTATAATCTGAGGCTTTGTATGTTTCTGGATTCAAACATATGGTGAGCTGGGATCTGACCCTTCTGAATGTTTTGGAGTAAAAAATATGGTAGACCGTGACCTAATCTTTTGGTAGTATCCTTTGACTGATTGATTTTCCATGATTTGATGTAATACATAAGCTGAATCTGAACCTTTTGAACGTTTCAGGCCTCAAACATATGTTGGTCTGGAACCTGACCTTTTGTTAGCACCCTTTAAATGGTTGATTGTTTCTCCATGAAACACCCCTATAAGATCGCACAATAGTCCTGAAAGATTGTTGAAAGGTCAAACTAGAACCGGAGGAAATGGTTTCACTAAAGATTTATAAAGTGCCATGGTTGTTCTGTTATAGACGTGTTAACCATGCAAAAGTTACGAAAATGTCACTGAGAATATCATGTCTCACTAATTTTCTTGCAGCAAGCAAATATTGCAGCAATCTTGTCTGCATGACACTTGTACATTTTTCAGTCCGAATGCTGGCATATCAGCATCATGGTCCATGATGTAATAATCGTTACTGAAAAACCATATCATCTACGCTGCTCTGACAAAGCAAAATAACTGAAAATGTTGGGAATGTTCAATATCTAAGGCACTTAACTATTATACTAAATAATTATTATTGGAAAAAGCTCAATGCTAGGACACCTTTTTTGTAATTCTATTTTTCCTTATCAGGGTGTTAGCACTTATCATTTCCCCTTTGTTCTGCTGTCTTCTTCATTTCTGATTTTTGTTTGTCTTGATTCATTCTAGTTGAAGATGTTAATGTCTTGTGGCCAAGTGTCAAAGATGGATTCGAGCAGCGTGTACCATTGAAGAAGGCTTATTTGAATAACAAAACGCGAAATCCTGTGTTTGTGGAGAAATTGCAGGCTGAGTTCATGCTAACCACAGACATAAGGCTACGTAGTCGTTTCCCACAGGAGCACTCCTTGTTTTGGTTCCGTGAACCTTATGCAACTGTTGTTCTTGTTACTTGTGAGGTATCCTTTTATATCTACAGTGACATTGTTTCCGGAGAAGTAAACTTTGTTCGTACTCATGTCATTGGTTCTTTGTGGGCAGGATCTTGACGAGTTCAAGACAATCTTAAAGCCACGGCTGAAGTTTATTGTTCAAAATGATGACAAGGAGTGGTTTATTGTATTTGTGTCGAAGGCTCACCCCAGCAATGACACAGAAACAAAAATGGCAAAAAAAGTTTATGCTAGATTGGAAGTTGATTTCAGTTCAAGAAAGAGAGAAAGGTATAAAACCGTTTTTCATTATCTATCCAAGTTTGAGCTAACATATTTAATTTCCTTGGCTTGAAGTTTATTTCAGCTCAAAAGTGTTAGAAAGGTAATAAGGACATTTGATCATTTACTTCATGATAAATATATGCTTTTTATGGGCCATATGATGTGACATAATTTGGCATGTGCGTCTACCCTCCCACTTGTAATTTTTGACAAAGAATACTCTGGTTTACATAGATTGCTACCACATTATTCCATGACAAGTTTAAATATCTGGATTTCTAATTTTGGTGTGAAAGCTGAGTTTATTAAGAATTAATGGTTGAAATGAAGGGTGGTACCGGAGGTCTCTTGTCAACTATGTACCCATATAATAGACTCTACCATGATGCAATACTGGTGTCTGTTTTCAAATTAATATAAAGAACTCGACAAACTGAACTCTAATATTTTCTGGAAATTACCATTTGTATTCCATCTTTCTGTTTATTTTGCTCAGGTGCTGTAAACTAGATTTACATGGAGCTGATGCAAATTTCTGGGAAGATTTGGATTCCAAAATGGTGGAATGTATTAGGAATACATTGGATAGACGAGTTCAGTTTTATGAAGAAGAAATTCGCAAGCTCACTGAACTACGTTTCATGCCAGTGTGGAATTTTTGCAACTTCTTCATTCTAAAGGTACTTAACCATATCTTGATGGTATTGCAACTTCGTATCATTCTTCACAGTGTTGGAATCGGTATCGAACACTTCTTAACTGGCAGTTTTGGGACCGTTTCGGTGGTTTTGAATTGGTTGCTTTCGGTAGTTTCGGTATCAGTATCAGACGAAACCGAGAATTATGCTTTTTAGGACTCTTGCAATTACCTTTTTATCCATCTGCTGAAAAGTTTTGGACTTTTCTGGCAGCACATGACACGTTTCTTTTTCCAGGAAAGCTTGGCTTTTATGTTTGAAATGGCTCATCTTTATGAAGACGCATTACGTGAATATGATGAACTGGAGCTTTGCTATCTAGAAACAGGTAGCTGAAGATCTTTTCGTGTTCAACATAATAAAGTTTTTTGATGCTTTGCATACTTGGGTACATTTTCAATACCGAAGCTCATCGACTTGTGAGATTTATACAATTTTATCAGATTTAATATATGGATACGTTAGGGAATGCCATTCCTTTTCTCTTTGACTTAATGTTTCATGGAGATGAATGCAACTCCCTATAGCAAATTGTATTGTTGTACCTCTTTGTCTAGACTCTATAATCTAGAGAAGCTGGAGGGTGCTCCTTGGCTGATGGCTTAAACTGCATAGCCAAAATGTGGGTCTACTACCCGCCAATTGGCTGTCTAGATTTCTCATTTTATGGCATGGTTCTCTAATGCTCATATCAACCTTGGCTAGAAATTTGTCACCAACATAGAGGGTTAATGTCAGGTTGAGACCGGGCATAAAATCTTTGTCAGTCTTTATGGAGTTTCTTATGTTCCATAGCCGACCCCATTTTGATGGGAGAATGCTTGGATGACGATGATCATGATTATGCCGATATGTTGAAGTTTGGTAATGAACTGACAGCTAGTGTAGATTTGCTCCAAGCTGTGAATATTTCTCTTTTAATTTAGCATTAATGTAATTTCCTGTGAATATAATTTTATTTCTCTTCATGGTCAGGCTTCAGCCATAAAATGAATTAAAAGGTTAGTTTAAACTTTAAAGTACTCGCGGGATAGTGCTATGTAACAATTATGAAAAACATTGAGGTAACTCAATGGCATATGACAGCTGTGCAACCAAATTGATCCCAGTTTGGGAAATATTAGTATTTATGGATGAAATTTGGGGCTGAAATTGGAGAATAACTTACCTGGGATTATTGGAATCAAGAGTTGGGTATTGTTAAAAAATTAAATTTGGATTTGAAGGGAATTATGGTTAAGGTTCCAGGGTTCAAGAGACTCCATTGGAGGTTGGTAATTAAGGTTTTGATGGGGATTTGAACCTTCTATAGTGCTCTAATAGCATTACATTGACGGAAGCTGGACTCAACATTAATTACAACTCATTTGACTAATTGCAATAGGTTATAGGTACAAAATCATTGTGTCATTTCGTTCTCCTTGACTTGAAAGAATTCACCTCCTAGAGATTGAAGATGGTAATATGTATCAAGTCAGTTTGTTGTCAGGCTGGAGAGAGTAAGGAGTTGGTTGTCAGGCTGCTTGATATGGTAGGGTATCAAGTTCAAGGATGTGGAAGGAGCATTATTATAGAAGGGGATACCCAGTTGGGCTAAACCTGGCCTGAAGAACCCAATGCTGATGCTTTATTTTCGTTTCCTGGAAATCCTTAAAGAATTTGGTGCTTCTGAAATCATGTATTAGGTAGAATCTATGTTGTAATATTGCAATACATGTCATGTATCATTAGGTACATAATCCAATTGACAAATACATTGGAAAATTAATGTAACATATAAGGATAAATTGAACACATTAAGCAACAATAAAGAGTATCATTAAGCATCTAAATAACATCATTATGAAGTTGACTACTAAAGGTGTAATAAAACACAAGTTAGACACTTTCATAAGTTTTTAGCATCCATAAATTTATCCACTCAACGCCATAAGGTTCATAATAGAAACAATGTCAATGGAACACCCAAAAACAAATGAGAAGAAAATCTCAATAAACAGACAGAAAATAGAAAAGGTAAAAAATTGAAATAAAAACAAAAATGTATCGTATCATATCGGATGATACAAAAGCGTATAGCATGAATTTTTGTCCCATCCGATACACCTATATGATACATATCGAAAATCTTTTGTATCGTATTGTACGACGTGTATCGTATGAGATTAACACCATAGGGTAGAATATTGTTAAATCTATTGGCATATAAATCCACCATGTCGCAAAAATTAATTTGCTCTGTGAGCAGTGCCGGTCTACTTGTGTGGAAATTTCTGCAATATAGTGCTGCTTGAAGGTTGTCTTAAATGTTTCTCAAGACTAATGCAATTTTCTGTAGGATATTGATGATATACTAGCTAGATCAAGTTCCTTGTAATAAAAGTGAACTTCCTGATTTTTTTCTTCTTCTGAAAATGCAGTAAATTCTCCTGGGAAACAGAGAGATTTTGGAGGCTTGGACCATGGCGATGACCAGGCTGCTCTGTTAAATCCTGGATATAAACCATTAACTCAGATCGTCCAGGAAGATTCATTTAGGGAGTTCGAGTTTAGACAGTATCTATTTGCATGCCAATTAAAGGTTTGTAACTTTGTACATCCTAAACGATAATTGCCAACACTTAGCTGGAGAATTACCCCTATGAGGCCATCTCCTGAAGTACTTTAACCAAGAGGACAATATTTTCATGGATAGAATCATCATTTTTTTGGTCAATCATGGATCGTTAGTTAATTATAACACATTTTATTTGAATTATGTTTCTTTTGGTTGTTGCTTAGAATATACCATCCAATTCTTTAAATTGATTGTGTTCTTGGTTCCTACAATGGATTAACCTTCAAAGATTAGAATCATGAGTATGAATTTGCCTCTTACAAATTAGTTTGGAATTCAGCAGGCTCCACTCCAATATTGCCCTTAGTTTTGTGATGTTTTGCATTTTCTGCGTCTGACTTCTACTGTGGGCCTATCTGGTGGCATAAACAGTTCAGTTGCATATTATTTTAGTTAGGTCTTCTTCTTGCGTCATTATGGGAAAATTAGAAGCATGCACAAGAAAGTATACTTTGACAGCTTTCTGGTTACATCAATAAAGCTTTTTAGGTCGGCTATTTGAATCCTTTTTTTCATTCAGCTCAATGTATCATCAGCAAATGGCATATTTCTGATAGAAATGCAGTCTTTAAATTTAGAAAACCCTTGAAGTACATTCCATTTTTAACTTCAAAATACTTTTTCATTTAGTCCCAAAGTCATTTTCAAGACTTGTCCACTATAATTCCTAATTGTACATTGTTAGCCAAAATCGACTATATCTTTAGAATGTGAGATTTTCTATGAATTCACTTTGTGATTTGATATACTTATGCTGAAAGCTTCTCTCTTCTTTCATCTTAATTTGACAGCTATTATTTAAACTGTGTCGTCCAGTTGAGGTCGCTGCAAGGGGCTTCTCATTCATTATTGGTTTCTCAAAGACTCTGGCCTTACATGAAGTATGAGATATTTCTTCTGTTCTTGCCGTAGGGTCTTTTTAACCGAATATTTATCATGCTTAGTAATTCTATCTGACTTGAGAGTAGTTGCAGTCTTTAATACTTTCCCAAGTAATATATTCTCTCTTCTCCAGAATTCGCTGCCATTTTGCTTGCGAGAAGTGTGGGTGATAACTGCTTGTTTGGCTTTGATTAAATCAACTTCTGCCCATAATGATGAACTCATGGCATCTGAGGTTGAAAAAGAGTTCTTTCGTCTTCAGGGCGATCTTTATTGGCTTAGCCGAGTCAAGGTGAAAGAGCATATTGCTATAATTTTTGTTTGCTCTAATCAATCTTCAACTTGGAAATTGTATTGAACTATTCAGAAAACAGTTGTTTCCTTTCCACGCATGTAGAGGATTGATTTTGTGTAATCTTGCATTCTAAGTGATGTTTTTCTTCCACTTTACTTTTGCCTGAGAAGTTGGGTTACATTTTCTTTCTTCTACTTGTGGGAAATTGTGCTACTAGCATAGGAAAAGTACCAATGTAGTTTTGCCTAATTGCTGAATTATTACTATCTTGTTAAGTGTACTTCATATCGGAGGGTGCTCCTTGGTTGCATGAACTTAAACTGCAATCCAAAAGGTAGGTCGACCAATCTGCTAACTAACCACCTAGGTTTTATGGCATGACCCTCTTACGCACATAGCTACCTTGGTTAGGAACTTGGCACCAAAATAGAGGGTTGACGTCAGGTCGACATCCTGTAATAAACAAATCTTATATGGAGCTTTCTTATGCTCCATACCCGACTCTGTTCTAATGAGAGAAGGCTTAGATGATGATGATGATGATTGACCACAATCAATCTAGAATCTACATTGCAATTTCGACCCTTTGAAATCCAATTTTTTTGTAGGTATTCCTTTTGGGAACTCCACGTCGATTGGGATTAGCGTTAGGCCCAACAGCATTTGTTCTTAGTCCTTCGGGCATGCACCATTAGTAGTCCCAAGCAACTAAGTCTATAGAGGACGAAGTTGAGGTTGGTAGTTGTAGTTGTTAACCTAAAGGCAAGGAGAAAGGGAAGGTTAGGAGTTTATCTAATATCGGAACTCATGAATAATGCACACAAGGAAGCTTGGTCGAAGCTCTTATTTCTTGAACTCCTTTCTTTTTACTAATTTACAGAACTAGCTAGCTATCACTGTTTAGGACCGGTAACTCATTATGTTGGTGAGATTGAAGTAGGATGGTTAAAGTGGAGGAGCTCTTTTGGGCTGTTTTGTGATTCTACACCTTGGAGTTAAAAGGAAACTTCTATAAGGCAGCAGTAATGTTGGGGATTGAGTAACATGTCCAATACAGTGCACATGGAAATGGAAATGCTGTGATGGATGAAGGACAATTCATTGAAAGATAGCATAGAAATGAGGGTATTCATGAGAAGCTGGTGGGGGTCAATTGAGGAAAAGATGAGAGGAGGTCATTTGAGATGTTTGGACATGTACAGTGCAACAGAGACCAATAGATACACCAGTTTGGAGTGATAGGATGCTAGTAGTAGGTGCTGCTAGAAATAGGGTTAGAAACTTGCTGAGATTGAAATTGTAAAACAGATGCTGCTTTACTAATGTCGAGCGGAATGGAAGATGAGGATTCATGCACCCGACCCCGAAATTTTGGGATAAAGGCTTACAGAACTAGGTAGCTGATGTCGCCCTGGCGGTTTGTACTTTGTATCGTACTAACACATTTGATCAAATTTATCAAGGGCTATGATTTGTTTACTAAGGAAAAGATTCAAGTTGATATGAAGACGAAAGGAGGGAAAGTAGATGAGGGATTAGATGTCAGAAATCATTTGATGTCGAACTGACACGTGTTGTTTGTACTTTGTCGTAACATCTCATTTGATGTCAGAAATTAGACACCATTGAAATTGATTCCTAGAGCGTTTGCAATACCCGTAATTTTTTTTTAACTTAAGTTGGCAGTTTGCCTCAAAACAAAAGTAAATTTGCCATGAAGAATATTGGGAGACTTAAGTAATAACTACCATGAGAGACTTAAGTAAATATGTAGTCTTAAGTAATAACTACCATCAGAGATAACTGCAAAACCCATTTGAGCAAGTAAGGTGATCCTGATTTAGTGCATACCCATTTTCTCCCAAAAAAGAAAAAGAAAAAGAAAAAGAAAAACTCAAAAAAAAAATGAATAACTGCAAAAATATACATATATATAGTTTCCAATTAAACTTCTCTTGTAATTGATTTACTTTTTACTTTTATTTATTATGCCCAGTTTAGAACTTCCTAGATGTTGCTCTGTAGATTGATACTTATGCATATGACAGTTTATGCGGCTAGCATATTTGGTCGGCTATGGTGTAGAAATAGAAAGAAGTCCTGTCAACAGGTACATTTGATTCTGACAATCAAAATCACCTTACGCGTTTACTTAATTCATTCGTTTGTTTACTATGGCTCTATTAACCTTCTTTATACTATCTTTTCTACGTTTATTTTGTTGTACAAATAATTTTTTTTCTAAAACCTGAATTTATCTTTAACCTTTTTACAATAGTGCATCTTTAAGCATGCTACATTGGCCCAAGCCAGCAGTTTGGCCAGCATTCCCACCTGATGCTTCAGATGAAGTGCTTGAAAAGGAGAAGGCAAGTTTCCTGTAGAACTAGTTATTTTGTTGTTCTGAAAATTCTTTTATTTTATTTGCAGAAAATATTAACTTAGTTAGAGGTTGTAAACCTCGGTTCGGTTGCCCCTCCTTTTGAGTTTCAGTAGCCATTAGGTAACTTCGGATGTCCACAGATTCCAGATTGGAGTTTCAATGGTACGTGGTTTGGGGAAAAAAACTGAGAATAGTAAAAATATTTAAAGCTAAAGTTTAACATGGTTTGTGAATAATTTGTTTAGTTGGATGTTAATTTCGATAAAATATAAGTTATTGGTTAGTATCGTAAGATTAACCTAGCTCCTTTACAACTTCACTTTGATTTAGTAAAATCTGGTCTTGGTAGCAACTTAAGAGAGACTTCTTTTCATGATTAGTGGCTCCAGCCATTCAGTGTAATATGGATCTCATATCATGTTGGGTTTACATATCATATGCTGGCATCTGAATGTGGGCAAATATAGTATAGGTGATAGAAGAGAACATTTAGTTTTAGTTTGACAATTTGTACTAAAGTTTGTGGGCCATATTTATAGTTTCAGGCAGTCCAACTTGGTCATGGTTTTGGTCTTTAATCTCGGGATTTTAGCTGAACCTGTGCTGAAATGCATAAAATGCTTCTTTGTTCTAGTACTCTGTAGTCCCAGAATAGATTCTGATGCAATAAGGAAGCTAGATTTAAAGATTCTTGTAAACAATTTCTAACTGCACACTTATACAGACTTCTTGTAATAATGTAAAGGTAATGACGAACGAAATCCCCCCCTCCCCGGCGACCCTATCGTTGATGTGCCCGGTGCAGTAAGCCCCGCTGCTGCACCATGGACACTTGTGTGAAGCTCGCTGTGCAAGGCCACGGGACGCTGCTGCGCGGCCGAAACTGCACCGTGCGATGCGACGGAATTGCGTCGAAGCAAAAATGTGATGCCGTCCGAACGAGCTTATCGTCGCCTCGCCCAGTGCAGCACGACCCACTCCACACCGTGGACCCTCGTGCATCGAGCTTATCGTTGTCGCGTTGCCGGGTGCAGCACGACCCGTTGTTGCACCACGAATTGTTGGAAACGAGCGAATTTCCTCGTCGTGCTCGGCGGAGCGCCCGGGCAGCTGCGAAGCTGACCCGAATTGTAACCCACGCGGGTCGAGCCTTGTCCGATTCGTAATGACCAAGACCAATATCTCATCTTGATTCTAATTGGTCTCCACTAAACCCTTAAGTAACAGCCCAGACGTATTGGTTTCGGCCAATTCTTCAGACTTTGTTTATTTCATTGCATTGTATCCCTTCATGACATGTTCTTAATTTGGCTGATAATTCTTGCTGCATTTTCTGTTTCTCTAATCAGAATACTTGCACAAATCATGGCCTGAAGAGATTAGTGACACTTCTACTAGTGCCTTTTTGCCTAATCACTTTGTTGAGAATTTTAGGTTGTCTCGGATGTATAATTTTCTGTTACGACCTCTGACCTGTATGCCTAAAAAATTGAATGTTATGCCCAGTCCACGTGTCGAAACCAAGTCATGTTTGGACTGTATGTACCCAGTTGTCAATGTTGTAAATTATCCTGCAATTTCTTTGATGTAGATACTCACCTTGAATATTCTCACCGGGCGCCATGCCAGTTACAGGTTGGGAGTTCAAAATCTTAAGGTGTCTGTGTCAGACATGTACTGAACATGACACATACACTGCATAATACACATGAACATGCCAAGATCAGTTCTTTTTTAGTGTCTCCGGGCCTATATCGTCATGTTTGCGTGTCCTTGCAACATAGGTATCCAAGATAACGTATTTGTTTGTGTCTGTTTCTTTGCTGTATATATGTGCATGTCTTTTTTCTTTACCGGTGAGGGCAGTGCTTACTGCTATTGTATGTCTTGGTGCTTGCATCCTTGAGGTTGTGTGTTCTTCGGTCTTGGAGACAAAACTGATGGAGATCCAGTTCATGGTTCTTGGCTTTGTCATGTTCTTCCAGATTTCGAGAGTTCATGGTTCATGGCGTCATCAAGTTCCAGATTAGTCAAGTAGTGTTTATTACGGTTTAGTTTACTTTTAGTTGAGTTTGGGTCCAGCTTTCTGTCAGTCAATTGAGTCATGTTGTAGTTTTATGTATTTTACTTGTTTGCCAAGTCTAGGATTATATAAATAGAGCGTAATGAGACCTTAAAATGTTGATGAAACGATGAATGAAGAGTTTTATTTGAGAGATTGCATGTGAATTGCAAAATTGCTGTGAACTGGTGAACTGAAACCATAGGTGTGAAGCATAGAAGTCTTGACACTAGTTTCTTCCATCTTCTTCTCCAAGCCATCCCTCCCTGTCCCTTTCTTTGTGCTGTCGCCTGAGATCGTGAAAACAGCCCTGCATCACCTACAAGCCTCCCTCTCTCTTTCCTGCTGTGCCACAGGACCCACACCTGCCTGGCCCCCATATCTGACCCCCTTTCTTCTTGTAGCTTGCTATTGCTACAGCACCTGCAGACTAACCTGACAATAACACTTATTGCCGTGCACCTGCATACTCCCCTTTGGTTAGATCTCTAACCAACCTCTGGTTTGTTATAGCATTGCAATCCAAGATCCCCTCCATCATATCGCAACTCAAGATCTCCATATTGCTACCCAACAGCTCTCCAATTTTGCCTTAATTGTTACACCATAGACTTCTAAACCCAAATACCTTATACCATAGACACAAGTTAAGTTCCATTCCTTTGATTCAAGTTGATCATCAGATCTTGGACACGTAGGCTAGGAAGCGGAGGGACCTTTTAAGGGCAAGATTTTGGCAAATTCAATTGTGTTAATCTACTCCACCAATCTCGGGTCAAATATTAACTTGTCTCTTGATTCTTGAATCAATTGCAACTTTGGGACTTTCTAGGTTGTCTATTGTTAGATTTGTGATGGACATTAATTCATTGCTTGATTTACGAGGATTTCTTTACATTAATGCCATGTCATAATTATTATTGCATCTATAGTCGTTACAGTTTACATTAGTTTCATATATCTAGCATTTTGTGATCATATGCATCGTTCCATCTTGGTTTCTCTTTGGTTGTGTTAGCGTCACAACCTCTTCGTACATAGGGGTTACTAGTAGCTTGCTAAAAGTCGAGCCTTCTCAAGCTCGCTTGGGAAATGAAACAAGCTTGAACACGGCAATGAGCTCAATTGCCTAAATGACCCGAGCTTGAACATAGTAAAGCTTTAAAACAAGCTCAACTCGCGGAACTCTGAGTTGACTCAATTAAATCTCTCTCTCTCTCTCTCTCTATATATATATATATATATATTTTGAAATAAGGGTGAATTTATTCCTCGCATATAGCGGAAAAGGTATTACAGTACATACATATCACTACTTCCCATGCCCCAAATAAAATATTATGGGGCCATTACTGATACATCGAATTCTATGTTATGTAGAATTCCAATAGGGGGGATAGTCAAGCCCTCAAAGATACGTCTGTTCTGCTCCTTCCAAATGTGCCAAACGGACGCAGCGAGACGAACGCTGGCTCTTCTGGCCCACCCCGGATCCCGTCCTCTGTGATCTCGAATCCAGCTGAGAATGCCCCGGATGTCTCGATCCAACCCAACTCCTCCTCTCAGCTGTGCACACTGCTCCTCTCTCTCTCTCTCTATATATATATATATATATATACTGGAAAAAGGGTAAATTTTATTTCACGAACATCTCAGTAATAAGTAATACAGTACACAGCTCTTCCATCTCTCACACCCCGTTTAAGGGGCCATTACAGTTACATCGAATTCTAAATTATGTAGAATTCCTACAGGAGGGATTATCAACCCCTCAAAGATACGCCTGTTGCGTTTCCTCCAAACGTGCCAAATCGACGCTGCAAGGCGAACTTTGGCTGTCTTGGCCCAACCATGCTCCATGCCTCGGCGTTCCCTGATCCAGGTGAGGATCCCCCGGATGTCTCTAGCAGTGCCACCTCCTCCCAGCGACCTCCTACACTGCTCTGACCAAATATACCAAGCCATAGGACACTCAAAGAATAGGTAACCCATGTATTCGTCCTCCACTCCACACAATACACACTTCGGGTCAGGGATCTGCACCCCAAACCTGAGAAGTCCGTCCTTCGTCAGCAACCTACCTAATAACAACTTGTAGGAACATAACTGCATTTTGCGAGCAATCCCCTTTTTCCAGATAAAGTCGTACTCCGCGATCCTATCCTGAGAGGTCCTTACCAGATTGTAACAACTTTTGAAGCGGAATACCCCTGTCCCTCCATCAACATCTGGTGGGTCCCATCTTCAGGAATCAGCAGGCTGGCTAGTATCAATAGTGACCTATCGGATCTCCTCTCCAAAATGTGCCATGTACTGGTAATCCTCATGTCTCTAAGTCCCATCTATGATGATAAGATTGTATTTCAGTCCTCTACCCGCCTCTCTGCCCATCTGGTCACCTAAGGACTCCAAAAGGGACCTATTGCCTATCCACGGATCGAGCCATAAATCAGTGTTCGTTCCGTCCTTCATGATCTGACAGATAGCAGACTGAAGTACCGGTCTGCACCGAAGAATAGCCTTAAATGGTACCGAAAAATTGTTATCGATCTGACAGGCCCAGAAATTCCTCCGCCTCAAATATCTGTTAGCCATCCACTCTGTCCAAAGAGATCTGTCCTTGATGAACTGCCAAGCAATCTTCACCCCAGAGGCCTCCCTAACCGAAAGCAGTGGTCTCAACCCCACCCCCCTTCCTTCCGAGGGCGACAGAGTTGCTCCCTGGAGATCGCATGCATTCTCCCTCGCCAGATGAAATTGGCACATAAGCTCTCCACCTTCCGGATGGTGGCCACCGGAATCTTAATCGACTGCAACCAGAATATAGCAATGCCAGAAATGACAGACCTCACCAGCTCAATACGACCACCAAAAGAGAGCCCAGCTGCCTGCCAACCTTCCACCCTCCTCTGTGCAAATTCCACCAGGCTGTGGCAATCCAGATCCCTAGCATAATTGACCGTCAGCGGTACCCCCAGGTACTTTACCGGTAGGTCACCTTTCTCCACTCCCAGAGCAAGGTCCTTCCCTCCTTGAGGGAGCACCGATAGCTGAAATAAATCCTGCTCTTCTCCCTATTCAGCTGAATTCCAGACAATCGTCCAAACTCCTCCATAATCTCTGACGCCGCACGCATCCCCTGCATAGATGGATGTAGGAGCACCAAGAGGTCGTCAGCATAGATCAGGTGGGACACCACTGGCTTGACCAACCTGAAGAGAGGCCTTGAGCCTCGTGACAGTGCGATGGCCTTTTATGCTTTTCTTGCCAACCCCTACTGCTACATTTGTCCCTTATTATCTAGCTATGAGCAACATGATGTCAATCCCATAGGTTACAAGTTTCCATGATCCAAAATCTCCTGCAGTATAGTTCAAAAATAACTATTGAATTCCCAACTTAATTCTATTAGAACGTATGTTTCTATCCTTAAGAACAGTTTTTATCGTTGTAGTTTGTATTGGAAAAATAAATTAGTACATAAAGACCAAGCTTGTTGACATCTTTGGCAATTTGTGGTAGTTTCTTATGTTGGAAGTTACAATGTGCCTAACAAGAAACTCCGATGTAAAATATTTTTCCTGGGTTAATGTTGTATTTCTAAAGTTTTTTTTCTCTCTCTCTCTCTCTCTCTCTCTCCCTCTCTACATAGTATGTTTATTTTCACATATAATCATTGCAAAGCCAAGTCTTCTAAAGTGTTGTTTAGCATTATCGATACTTATGTTCCTCAAGATTTACTTTTAATTATGTTTACAGATGATCCTTCAAGCAAATCCCAGAGAAAAGCACTTCAATATTGAAAGAAAACCATTGCCACTGGAACCTTCTTTACTACTACGGGAGGCTAATCGAAGGCGGGCTTCTCTTTCTGTTGGAAACGTGTCTGAGATACTTGATAATAATTTAAATTTTACAGATGGGTAAGTAACTCTTAACCTAATACAAATTGTCTGAGATACTTGTTCTTAAGTTTTGTAGTTTTCTTGTGTGGGCAGTTCAGATCTAGATGGACCTTCAAGATTCCCCCCTTCAAATAAAGTTAATGCGGGCATTATGTCCCGCACCTTCTCACAACCAACAAACTTTGAGAGCTCTTTATCCCTTGATCGTCCTATGAAACTTTCAGAAATCTATGTTGCAGCAAGTCATGCATTGAAGCGCACAATTTCTGATCAAGATTTGTTGAATTCACTATCATCATTGCTGGAGTTCGAGGTAGTTGAAGTCACTATTGTTGTTGAAGGCTATTAATGAAACTTTTTCTGCTTGATGAATTCACAAGGAAAACGTCGAAACTTTTAGGATAAAATAAACTATGTTTTTTGGGGACCATCTCACTGAATGTAATTGCAGTTTTACTTCTTTCATATGGCCTTTGATATAAATAATCTGTCTATATATACCTATTCAGTTTTACTTTTCACTTCTGAATAATATTTGTATATGTAGGAGTTTGTCAACATAATGCAATATATAAAACCTTTCAAGGAAACTGACTTTCAAGAATATGATATTGTTCGTTTTGTGTAAATGATTCTTGTTAATTATATTATATAACTGCATTCTTGGATACTTACATAGAAATGACATATTTTTAAAACATTTATAATTTAGTTTAACAGAGTTATATATCTAGGGAAATCAGCACCAAACGAGAAAATTGCTTTATACACCAGTTTGCATTCTACGGTGTGGTGTCTGCATTGTCGAATAAAGCAACAAAGCTGAGAACTACTATGAATGTAAAAAATTGTTTTTGATGAAAAAACTGCAATCGATTGTTAGTTTCAACATAGTGTCCAAGTTTCTTGTTTGTATGTTGGCAGTGTGAATGTTGAAACACTTTGACATTGTTTTGGCAGCAAAAATATATGGAGCTAACAAAAGGAGCTGCTGATAATTATCACCGTTCTTGGTGGAAAAGACATGGAGTTGTCCTAGATGGAGAGATTGGAGCTCTGTCCTTTAAGCATGGAAATTTTGATCTGGCTGCAAAGTCATACGAGAAAGTTTGTGCCCTATATGCTAGTGAAGGATGGCAAGATCTTTTGGCAGAAGTTCTTCCCAACCTGGCAGAATGTCAGAAGATTCTCAATGATGAAGCTGGCTACCTCTCATCTTGTGTTAGATTATTGTCGCTGGATAATGGTTTGTTCTTGACTAAAGAACGGCAAGCTTTTCAAGCGGAGGTGGTTCGATTGGCTCATAGTGAGATGAAGCATCCGGTTCCCCTGGATGTCTCATCATTGATAACATTCTCTGGAAATACTGGCCCACCGCTAGAGTTATGTGACGGAGATCCAGGTACATTATCAGTAACTGTCTGGAGTGGCTTTCCTGATGACATTCCTCTTGAGTCGCTTAGTTTAACATTGATGGCTACATACAATGTTGATGAAGGTGTCAAGGTATGCCTGTATTTGCTGATGTATTTATTCATCAGATTTTTATAAATTAGGAACATATTGAGTAGCTTGTGTATGATAGAGATTAAATAGTTTGGCTTGGTTGCAATTTTTACCAGAGATCCTTATGGGGTATTACTAATTAATTTTTTTTGTTTTATAGACAAAGTGATTATTCATTATTTTTTGACTACTATCTCCATACTTACAATTCTTATTGTTTTCTAGGCAATAAAATCCTTAGATGCTCCCATACTAAAACCGGGCAAAAATGTCATAACTCTTTCCTTACCCCCACAAAAGCCTGGTTCCTATGTTTTGGGAGTCCTAACAGGACAGATTGGCCAGTTGATATTCAGATCGCATAGTTTTTCTAAAGGTGGCCCCCAAGACAATGATGATTTTATGAGTTATGAGAAACCAACTAGACCTGTTCTTAAGGTAAATTTTCTGAAATTTGTTTTTGTTGTGTTACATTTTCTCCTGTGTGTGCGTGTGGGTATGTGTGTGTGTGTGCGCTTGTGTTTTACAAAGTGACAGTTTGTTAGTTCTGTATTACTGATCAATATGCCATTCATGACTTTAGTTGCAATTATATTTTTACAGGTTTCCAAACCAAGG
Source organism: Iris pallida (assembly GCA_029216955.1). Lineage (NCBI taxonomy): Eukaryota > Viridiplantae > Streptophyta > Magnoliopsida > Asparagales > Iridaceae > Iris > Iris pallida. The sequence continues at coordinate 8,730,367 of JANAVB010004600.1, forward strand.
CCTTTAGTTGATATAGTTGCAGCAACATCATCGGCTCTTCTAATGAATGAACTCCAGTGGGTTGGATTAATTGTACGACCAATGAACTATTCTCTGAAAGGTGCTATCTTGCAAGTAGATACTGGTCCTGGGCTTACTATTGAGGAATCTCATATGATTGACATAGAAGACTATACAAAGGCAACAGTACGTCATGATGGTGACTCAAAAGTGATAAGAGAGGATACTTCTACTGAAGTATCTGAGCAAATTTTGCTTGAAAATGGCAAATTAACTTTGCCGGATTGGGCTAGTGACATAACTACAGTATTGTGGCTTCCTGTGTGTGCTATCGAAAATAGACTGGCTAGGGGAACATCTGCAGGTTGGTGGTCTTAATCACTTAAAAGTCAATAGCTACAACATCTCTCTATACAGATTTTTCTCAGATGAAAAAGTGTGAAACTAAAGATTGGATCAGACTGACGTGTTTTATCTTCAGTTCACCCCCAGCGGCAGAGCGTTGTCGATGGAATGAGAACCATTGCCCTGAAACTTGAATTTGGAGCTTTCCACAACCAGATATTTGAAAGGCATACAGCTGACTAATTTCTTGAAGTTAATTATGTAATAAATAATAATGCATTCGACACTCTTAAATAATTCTAAGCATGTTGTGCTCATTGTACAGGACTATTGCTTTGCATTTCACTGAACCATTCCACATCAGCACCCGTGTTGTGGATAAATGCAGTGGTGGTACTTTACTGTTGCAGGTATCTACTTTGAAATTGTTAGAATTTCCTCTGCGTCTGAATTATTATTGTGCATAACTTTTTGTCTTTCCAGACTTCTTCATACATATATTATAGTTTCTCATTCTAATGCCTAATGTCTCTAAGTGCCTTATATAAAGCTACTAACTAATAACTATCGTTTCCTTGGAGGTTTATTTGGAGAACCTTATACCCATATTAATTAGATGTCATACAATATTGTTTTCACAGACTGGTCCATGTGAGTGGTATTTATTTCTTGCTGTGATATATGCAGTTAGTCATACGATTGCCAATGTTCAAATAACCGTGCTTTAGAGCCAGTTTTAATCTGCTTTGTAGCAGAGTGGTACAAAATTGCCATACAGAGTCTAGAGGAAGCGGTATGTAAGAGTTGCCTATGCTTTTCCAACTCTAGCATATGTTTCAGGCTAAGCATGTAAAGATAAAGCATAGGCTATTCATTTTTCGCTGCAAGTTGTTAGAAAATAAATCTGACGGGCCTTAACACAATCTAAATGGGCCCCACCCCTTCCCCCACATCTTTCCCCCTCATTTCTTTTGTACCTAGGGTCACAGCCTAAGCACGACTCACCATTTGATCATCTTTCTCATCATCACACCTTGCTAAGGCCGTCAACCGGTTGGGTTTATGTTTGATTTATGTAAAATCCGAACCCGAGTTTTGTTTGGTTTCTGAATCTTGTGCCTGAATGCGGACCCAATTTTCATTCGGGTTTGTTTTTTTGCATCCGGACCCGCTTTGGCCGGGTTGACTGTTGTATTATAAAAGTAAAATCAGCCAATGTGTATGATAAAGGATCAAACCTATACCTCCCATCAGAAACTATTGACACTTTACCAACTGAGAGCACCGGTTTATATGCATCTAAAGAAAGGTTCCCATATTTAATAAAACCCAAATCAGACCCGTGACCTTTCCAGGTCTCATATTTTGTACCTGAATCTGAGCCGAAATTCATTCGTGTTTTAATTTTTACATCCAGACCCGAATTCGTGGCAATAAATCTTGTCGGGTTAACGGGTTATTTGTTACCATTGACAGGCCTACCTTCTGTCTGATCAACCCCTTGTCAGTTGTCAGCTGTTAACCATCTCCAAGCATTTGAGCGTCTTGAAGGCAGCCATTTCTCCACTCTATGAACAATCTAGACCATCTCAAGTCTTAGTTTCATCTCAGATCTCCTTTGGCTGTTCTCTGGCCATCTCTAATCATGATTCATATTTTCAATGAACTTTTAGCATACTTTTTCAGAAATGTTCTTTTCCTTGTGTCAAAGTAGAGTATACACGTACATATTTATGTACAGACACACACACACACAACTTTATGAGCTTGTATATATCATATTTGAAAAATGATGTCTATAATTTATTTTAATAAGAGAACAAAATTTCATGAATCTTAAACGCCTTCCGCTCCATAGCTTTTTTGCTTCAACATGCTAATCGGTCAGGATTTCTGCTATGCTATCGCTCCTTCGGGCTATCACACTACTTTATGAGCTGGTATATATCATATTTGAAAAATAATGTCTATTATTTATTTGAATAAGAGAACAAAATTTCATGAATCTTACGCCTTCTGCTCCATATTTTTTTTTTTTGGCTTCAACGTGCTAATCGGTCAGGATTTCTGCTATGCTATCACTTCTTCGGGCTATCACATTTTTGGACATTGATTGTTTCTTACAAACCTTGATGTTGCCACTACAATTGAGAACTATTGTGTTGGATAATGACAAATGCCAGACTATCCAGCAACGTGAATTATGATTTTGTTAGTTTCAGAATTTTCTGCTGTAACAGAAACCTGAACTAGACTGTTAAGAAATTTTTTTCTAGAGAGATCACTGATTAAGTGATTCTTTGTACATTTTGAAGCTCATGCAAAATTTTCTACGAGCTTTCTATGTTTTAGGTGCAAAAAAAGAAGACTGTAATTCATTTTTTTAAGTTCCCTTTGAAGATCATATATTTGAACCTTTTGGTAGTCCATTTGAAATTCTTCAGTTATTAATGGTTGCTCTTCTATTACTCAAATGAATCTCATTTCTGGTAGAATATTTGATGTAGGTGATCATGCACTCCCAAGTGAAGGCCTCTTTGAGTTTGTATGATGCATGGTTGGATCTTCAAGCTGGATTCGTACACGTAGGAGAACAGGATGGAAGATCAACATCAAGTTTCTTCCCACTTGTTATCTCTCCATCTTCTCGAGCAGGTCTCTTGTTCAGCATTCACTTAACCGAAGGTAAAACACCTTTTAATTATGAATATGACTAAAATATTGAATCTTAACATTGTATAAGGCAATTTTGAGATTGCTTATTCTTTCTGTTCATACTGTTCTGTTTGCAGTATGATGATGTTAGCCTTCTAACTTCTAGTTTAGTTGAAGAAATAGAACGTCTGCAGCAAAGTAGAGGATTCTGGAAGTGAAGTCTTGAAAAAGAGAAACGTATAGATACTATGATATATATATTGATGCAAAGAAAATATCAACACGTCTTACAGATCATATGTATAAGAGGTTAAACGTTAAGAAGGGAAATATATGATATTTATATGCATGTTAAGTGTAGGTAAATTAGAGACGCAGGTAATATTAACTATATCAAGAGTGAAAATCAAAAGTATTAGTAAAAGAAATTGATATCAAGTAGAGGTGGACTTATTTTCACAAATAGTTTAACCATACCAAGTTATAATATGGAAGCAAATGAGTTAATTCGAGATAAGTCGCATTGACGTTAAAAAATCTCCAGAGAAAGAAAAATGGAAATGCTGTAGGTACTGATGATAATTTATTGAGGTTTGGAAACGTTTAGGTGAGAAATGTTTGATATGACTAACTAATTTATTAAACCACACCCTAAGGACCAGAAAGATGCTTGATCATTGGAGTAGTATTACAATACCATGTAATATAAAACACGGGAGATATACATAGTTGTACTTAGTATTGAGAAATCAAGCTTATGAGCCACAACATGAAACTCTGGAAATTGTACTAATTATTGAGGAATCAACTCATCAAGCTTATGATCAACAACATGAAACTTTGGGAGAGTAATTGAAAATAGACTACGAAAAGGAACAATAATATCAGAATTTGGTTTTTTACCTCAGAGATTAACTACGGAAGCTATTTGCTTTTTAGGAAGATTAATATAAAAACAAATAGAGAGAGGAGGGATCTACATGATTATGATAGGACTTAATATTGTGGGTTTTAGAGAAGAAATGAGTTTCTAGTAACTACATTAAGATTATAAAAGATATGTCATGGAGTTACGACGTGTGGACTATTGGAGGAGATACCACACTACTTCCGATCATTATTGGTTTACATCAGTGGTTTATATAAACTCCTTACCTGTTTTAGTAATGGACGAACTTACTAGGCATACTCAAACATGAAGTTTTATGATATTGTACTAGTTGATGGCACCAGGATAGAGTTTGACTCTGAAATGGGTATAGTGACCGCTTTTTTTAAGGCAAAAAGTATGGAACTGGAGGTGGTGTTTAGCTGCTTTAGCATGTTTTCCAACATTCTTTCTCTAAATGCCTTATAGTTGCTATCCCGATGTCAGGACGGTATAGGTTGTTGGTCGCCTTTATGGAGGATAACGTTGAAATCCAATGATTTCAAAATTAGTGAGATGAAAACATAGTATATTAGATGTTAACTTCAACCAAAGGCCAAAGAGAAATAGGGGAGTACTACACATTGATGGACGAGATATCTAGGAGCATAAGTTTAATATTCAGGATGAGTTCTTCATTATGATGAATAGATTGAAGACGAGATTCATATAATTAAAACAAGATGCTGAAATGGAAGAATGCTTCTAGAGTATTTTATAATTGCAAGTTTGAAGTTAAAATGAAAATTATATAGGAGAACTACAGGACCAGCCATGCTTTATGAGTCAAAGTGTTGAGCATTTGAAAACATATCCAAAAAATGAGTAATTGAAATGATAATGCTATGAATACATTGAAGATAGGATAAACAATGAGCGTCTTCATGCAAAGTTCGAGGTGTCACCAATTGAAGATACAATGGGAGAAAATTGTTTAAGGTGGTTTGGACATGTGTAACATAGACCGATCGATGCAACTGTTAGAAGTGATAAGATATTAGTAACAGTATTGTCAATGGCGCATCGGAGCACACGCCATTAGCATGAGGCTTTACGTGACATAGCGCTGCGTCTCGCCACCACCCATGGTACCCAACTGAGCATAGGCGTGCCATGGCACATTTTTTGTTGACTTAAACTAGATCAACTATTCAGGCCCACAGGTAACCCGGACCCACAAATAATCCTAATAGTCAGGTACAAACCAATTTTTTTTTCACAACCACCTCCCTTCTTCTCTTCTGATGGTGATGGTAATGAAGAACTTCCATTTGATGATGATAATGATGATTAGTTGACTATCTACTAGTGTAGAGTAGTTAGTGAATGATATTTTAGTAGTTTAGCAAACTTTGTGATGGGAGTCATAAGACATTAATACGTCTCTTGCATTTATTTTGTAGTTTTGTAACATTTTGTCGTTTAGGAAATGTAGTACAACTCATGCTTTGAATTGTGGTTTCTGTGATGCTTTAAATACCTTGCTTTAGCTTGTGATTTCTTTTAAGTAGTATTTTCGTTTATACATGCTCTATAGTCTATACATTACTCTCTACACCATTTTACTTGAATTATGCGTCGTTATTATATGTTTTTTTGGGTTTAAATATGTTATATATAATGTGTACATTACTCTCTACATCCTTTAGAGTGGGTAATTGAGGTTAAACCGCATGGCAAAAAACAATGGACTATTCGTGTCGGGGGGGGGGGGGGGGGTGGGCATTTCGTACTATAGTACGGCTTCATCGTACTTCAATCTAGTGGATTGGTTCAATAATATGGGTTTGAAATGATTCATGTTACGGAACCAAGATACAGCTAGGTATAGGGCCTCCAATGCCTATAAATAGCAGGCAAAGGGAGACGGGGCCAAGGCAAGAAAGATGGATATCGTTTCCAGACTTAAGAGAATGCATCTTTCTATTCAAAATGTAGAAAACGAGAAGCTCCAACGGGAGCAAATCCTGCATGTCTTCTGGGAGCATATGCCCCCCATCGATCCCGTTATCATACGGGATCATATGCTTTTTCTCTAGAATGAAATACGCTCTCTCGAAAACAGGAAGAGGACGCTCCTCTAAGAACAGCAAGAGCTCATTGTTCGGGCTGTCACCCGCAGTCACCGGGGAGACTAGAAGAGTCCGTTGACTCTTTCTAGAAGATTTCAATAAGTAGTCCGTCGACGCAAAGTAGTGTGTTTTAATGCGTGGTTTTCTCTGTCTTTGTTTGGTGGAGATCTACTCCTATGCTAAGTGTCTTTGTTTGATTTGATTTGATGTGTTGCATGTATGGACTAGTCGGCAGTGTTCAATGCTTATATTAATATAATAATAATAATAAGAAATCGTCAGTATGGGCTAGTCGTTAGTGCTCAATGCTGTCTTATTGCCCTCTCTTCAAGAGGGGGTGATCGAGGTTAAGTCGCATGGCAAAAAACAATGCTCTCTTATTGCCTCCTCTTCAAGAGGGGGTGATCGAGGTTAAGCCGTGTGACGAAAAATAATAGACTATTTACGTCGCGGGGGTGGACCTTTCGTACTATAGTACGGTTTCAGCGCACTTCAATCTAGTGGATTGGTTCAATAATATGGGTTTGAAATGATCCATGTTACGGAACCAAGATACAACTAGGTATAGGGCCTCCAACGCCTATAAATAGCAGGCAAAGGGAGATGGGACCGAGGCAAGAAAGATGGATATCTTTTTCAGACTTGAGAGAATGCATCTTTTCATTCAAAATGTAAAAAACGAGAAGCTCCAACGGGAGCAAACCCTGCATACCTTTTGGGAGCATATGCTCCCCATCGAAGCCGTAATCATATGTAATCATATGCTTTTTCTCCAGAATGAAATATGCTCTCAAAAACTGGAAGAGGGCGCTCCTCGAAGAACATCAAGAGCATATGATCCCGTATGATAACGGGATCGATGTGGGACATATGCTCCCAAAATGCATGCAGGGTTTGCTCCAGTTGGAGCTTCTTGTTTTCTACATTTTGAATGGAAAGATGTATTCTCTCAAGTCTGGAAGCGATATCCATCTTTCTTGCCTCGGTCCCGTCTCCCTTTGCCTGCTATTTATAGGCGTTGGAGGTCCTATACCTATCAGTGTCTTGGTTTCGTAACATGGATCATTTCAAACCCATATTATTGAACCATTCACTAGATTGAAGTGCGTTGAAGCTGTACTATAGTACGAAAGGTCCAGCACCCACGACGTGAATAGTCCATTGTTTTTCGCTACGCGGCTTAATCTCGATCACCCCTTTGAAGAGGAGGCAATAAGAGAGCATTGAACACTAACGACTAGCCCATACATGCAAACACAACAAAGAGAGCATTGACCACAAGAGTATGTGATCTATGTATAGAAATTGGAGTGTTTTCTAGATTATTATAAAAAAATAAAACTTGCGCCTTGCTCTAATGAGGTGCGCGCCGCACCATGCACCATTGGCATTAAGGGTATCTTGCGCCTCGTCACACGCTATGCGCCGTGATAACACTTATTAGTCAATGGAACTACTAGTAGGGGTAGGCCTAAACGAACTTTGCGTTGAGGATATAACAAAGGATAAGTTTTTTTTATTAATGTTATAGCTGACATGGCCTTTACGATGGCTGAATGGAAGAAAAGGATTCAGATACTCGACCCTAAACATTTGAGATAAAGGCTTTGTTGTTTTTGTTGGTTGTTTACTGGAGAAGTTAAAAACAAAGGATGTATAGGTACAAAAGATAAACATTGGCAAGATCTAAATTTGTGGGATAAAGATTGACTGTATTGTTTACCTCTATTTCTATAATAGAAGTTGGTCTGCACTCTGCACTGTGATCTAGAGGAGTGATAAATATTAATGAGAAGGTTTAGTAGTTGGGGTTTCACGATCAACTCCTAAAATGCTATCAAGCTGACCTGAATTTTGTAAGATCATGTGATGGAGGACACAACTAAAGGGAAACCAGATTTTAACAATGAGGATGATCACAAAAGAATAAGATAGAATCAAGAACCCAAAGGGAGATGCTAAATGTATGAAACTAGTGAAAACTGCAACAAATAATTGGTTTAGATGCAATCCTAGTATTGATGATGATATGGCAGGCAAAGATATGTTGACCACACAAGCAGTGAATCAATGTCTATGGCAAATCTAACAGTAGACAACGTAGAAATCACAAAAATTGCAATTGAATCAAGTGGTAGGTCAAGATTTGAAAATATGTTCATTTGCTTCCAAGTTTTCGTTCCAAAATCCAGGTTCAACTGCGATCCAATGCGAGTCTTGATCTATTGTGGGTTAGTGGTGATTGGGGTTTTGATTTTGGTGCTGATCTTATAAAGAAACGAGAAAGGGGAGTGGCGGTTCGAGGAAAGTGGGCCGATCTTGCAAAATAAGGAGAAAACGAGAAGTTAAGGGAATGTTTGGTGTTGCAGGAGGAAGATAGGGCAGGTGCAAAGCCTGGTGGGTAGAAGCAAGCAAAAGAGGGGAGGTGGTTGGCTAGTTCAGGCGTCATAACGAGGGGGCTGCCGTTTCTGGGGCTGGAGGGGCGCATGTCTTGGTGGTCAGCACTAAAGGAAAGAGGGGGCAGCAATCTTAGCTGGCAGACGGAAGCAACAAGAGCAAAGGGGAGGGAAATTAGGGTTAGGTTTTTTGGCTTCACACCCTAGTCTTCATACTTTTGCAACTTCCATGCATCTAATGATAGACGTCAGTCCAAAATATCATTCATTTATCAATTACCTTTTAAAGGTCTGTGAATATCCTTATTTATATACTTGGCAAACAAGTACCTGAAATAACTAAAAAATGACTTAACTGACTTGAACTCAGACTAAAAAACCCATGTAGCCCTAAATTGACTCAAAGCAAAGCAAACTAACTAAGCTTAAAATATTCGAAGCTCTCCGATGCAACGAACCACGATTGTCGATGCGAACCTCTGTCACCATGCAATTAGTAATATCATATGTTTTACTCAACTTTATATTCTTGGGACATTTCATATCATCAATGCTTGGTGATCTTCATGTATTCAAGTTAAATCATATTCTAGAAAAAGATACATACATGCTAGACATGAAATTCGTAATAACCTCATGCTGGGCCTATAATGGATAAGTCACTCTTTTCATTTTCTGCACAAGAATCTCCTTTTTGTGGATATATGCTAATAAATATCTTTCTATTCTGATGAGTGTGTCATGGTTTGCTCATGGTGTAATCTTTTGGTAATATAATATGTTATTTTCTGTTGATTTTTTTGGCACAGAATGCATTCTTCATCTTCCGTTCACCCTAGAGGATAATTGACACTTACGGTTTTGCAGATCAGGCAGAGGGACTCCAGAAAGATACTATATTGAATATAACATATGGCATCTCAGGTGACAGAAAAATTGGTGCTCATACACCTTTGTCATTTAAGTCAGGAGGCAAAGGTGAAATGCTCTTTAAGAGCATGCTTATTTTACAAAGGCCTGTGCTTCATCCATTCCTGGCTGTTGGTTTTCTTCCCTTTTCTTCTGATTGCTTGAGAGTTGGACAACTGGTCAATATGAAATGGAGAGTTGAAAGATTGAAAGATCTGGAAGAAAACCCTTCATTTTGCAAAGTAAGATATCAGAACATTCTTTATTGGAAAATTTCTGCTTGTTTCAACTGTAAAGGAGCCTATAGATTAAAATTTTCGAACTATTTTAGTCAGAATTGATAGCATAATTTGTAAACTCAAGGTTATGAGTTGGTGAGGCCTCGGTAATTTTGCCTGGTGAGCATTTGTCACCATTTGAAGATAACTTGGTCAGACCTCTTTTATTGTGCATACACAATGGAAGGGAGGATATTCATGAACGCTAAGCGAATAATCTATTTTGTGATATATTGGACATTCATGGATGAATAGGTAGTGAGCAATTATTTTCAGGAGCTAACTACAGTGATGCCAGAACAACTAGCACTTTTAGTCAACAAATGTTAATGGCTTGTGGAGACGGACCTGAATTTTGTGACATTTTGGTCAATTGTAATCAACAGACGAATATGAAAATTGGAGTCATTTCATTATGGTTTTAGTCTAATGCTCCCTAGTAACACCTTCAACTACATTTCTATAACTCGTAGCTCCTAAAAGGTGCATCCAATGACGTCTATTCCATTGCACCTATTGAGCCATCTGAAATTATCTCAGTTATTCTTATTCCTAATTGAAGTTGCCTCTAATTTCCTTGGATAAAGTCATTTCTAATCTATCTTTTCTAGCACTGCAACTGATCATTTCTGAGAAAGTTGATAAACTGGGGAATATGTAAAAGATATTATTTGTTTCCATCACTTGGACATGTATAAAAAAAATATTGTTGAATGGTCAAGAAGTTTTCTATCTTTTGATCAGAAGTATCCAACAATTTATGTTCTACTCGATCATTAGTGATTGAGTCATATATGATCTTCTACATCCTAGGTCTCCCTATTCCGTCATTTTGGCTTGTGTTCTTCATGTAGCATTCACTCCAAATGACTCAGTGTAGTTATGTCGACACTTCCACATATTATGGGTAACGTAGGAGACATATCTATTTTCTCTTGGAGGATCTTTATAATTACCCCTCCTTAGTTTTTAGTTCACCACTGACCATTAAATTAAATGTGAATAATCCGTCGTCCTCTCTTTGAAGCAAGGTGTACTTCTGGTTGTCTTCTCCAACTATATCTCAATCTAAATATTCTAACTTTTCATTGAATATACAAAAACTACTTTTAGCGACATACGTCTTTTGGGTGTGTTTCTTGATTGTAAAAGTCATGAATCTGTAAAAAAGAGTTCACTTTATAGCCATCTTGTGGATTCTCCTTAACTTCAAGGAGAATCTTACAATAACTGGATGCCCTTTAGCTTCAAGAGTATCTTACGATCACAGTACACTCTGGAAGCACTCCACTTTGTTCATGACCCTTGGCATTTATGAACGATGCCCTCAATCTAACATTTAAAATAAATGATTGATCCTAAATGTTTCTTCCGACGGCTAATGTTAATATTTTTCTTCATCATTAATTTTAACTATCCATGCCTTTCCCAAGTTCTCTTAAAATTAGATTTCATATACTCATCATCCTACTATATCCAAATTCTAGCTAAGCTTCTCTTCACGTTTCAACTTTGGAATAATGTTGTTTCTTATCTTGTTAATTAGAATAGCATTATCGATAAGGAAAATAAGTCAGAGAACCTCATCCTCAATGTGCTTGGTTCCATCCATAAATAAAGCTTGGGGTATGGACTTTTTTTAACTGACGCTTGCCTCAAGTTTGTAATGGTGCTATATTTCTTGATAGATAAATCTGTACAATAATATAACTACAAGACACTTGTTTCTTCCTATAATCCAGTAAATTATTTCTCTAGGAACCTTATCATGTATCTTTCTAGGTAGACCATGAATAAGTCTCTTTCTTCATCACCATTGTTATCATCATCGTCCACACCTTTCCCCCATCAGAACATGATCGATTATGGAGCATAAGTATCATATCTCAAAACATTTCCATCAATCACCTTAATAAATAAATAGATTTTAGTAAATAGATTGTGGTTAACATCACCAGCTTAAAATCAAATTGACTCGCAAATGAGCTTATCATGTTTGACCTTTTTGCTAAATTACTCTCATAAAGTTTCATTCTATTACTTAATCTTTATTATAAGTATCTTTATGAACTTTACTATAATAAATCCTTTTTCCATTTTTGGACATATTTATACCTAGAAGTTACATTGAATAAGTTAGTCAACTATGACAACCAACCCTTAAATCTCCCAAGTACTTGCAAACCTCAATAGATATCTTCTCCTACAAGTTTTTCCCCATTTTTAAAAGCATTAATAGTTCCTTTGTATAAATTGTATTTACCTTACTTTGTCTGCTATACCATTAACTTTTAGCCCAGTCTTTGTTCTAATTTTGTTTTTTTTTTCCCTAAATTACCTTCATTTAAATTTACAAATAGATTCCCTATCTTTTGGTTTCCTCTTTTAAGTAGGATATTCAACACTTTTGTTGCACAACATTGTCTTTTGTTGTACTTGAGATTATCTTAATCTCTAATATTTCTCTCATTATAGCAAGTCTGTGTATATATTTCTCCCCTTAGCCGCTATACTTCTTACACTTTGGAGTTTGAGCTGTGCTACATTACCTGTTTTGTAAGTTCCTTTACAGTTTTATAAGTTTGCCAACTCTCAGAATCTGTACAATTTGCCAAATTTTTATACGATAATCTCTTTAGTTTAGTACACTTTCATACTGTCACATTCAATCACTCTTTAGAAGATGACTCATAATGGGTTTCCAAGGACATCTGTTACTATTTTTTTAGTATAACTGGCCATATAATGCACATCAGGAGTACGGCTAAATTTATACTCGTGGTACGATGCCTACTTTACTATTGGCGTGTAAATTGGCTATTGTTAGGTTAGAAAACTGTAGCCCCGGAACTGAAATTCAGAACTAACTTCCTATTTTGCTTTCCATCCAAATAGGTGGGTAGTCGTGAGAACTCGTACGGAAGCAACAACTCTTTTCCTATTATCTACTTCTCAACATCTGTCTCCCACCTTTAGGTCCTTTAATTTAGGAGTTTCTGTTATTGCCGTGTCATGATACATCTTATGTTTCCATTTCCTAGTTTCTAGCAAACAAAGAAGATTATTAATTACAAAAATTGTTGCTCGAAAGCAAAAGAAACTACTCCCCAAAAGTTCCGAATTGTATTACATACCCGTACTTTCTGCTTTTCTTTTGCATTTCATTTTCCCTCTTGCATCATTTTATCCTTACAGATTGCTGAACTCACTTTTCACAAGTTCATTATGCAGATATAGCTCTTCCGTTTTTTCTATTCTCTTCTTCCACTTGACGCATGTCCAACACAATCAAACATGTCCGTAGTCGTGCACCTTCCTGAAATAATTCACAATCTTTACATATTTCCTTATCCTTATTAGCAGGAAAGAACTACTTTACCTCCATCTGCACGTGTAATAATAGTTCTATCCAAGTTGAAAGTGTATTTATGACAATATAAAAATCTAATACAGCATCTTCTATCTTATTTTTTGTTCTACATCTATGGCCTTTATGCACCCTCTCATTAGAATGATCCTCTCCTACATACAAATTAACTTGCCTCTTATAATTTTTGTTTCTACTCCCTGTACCAGAACCATTCCATCATATGCTCCAGATTTCTCCTAGTACTCGTTTGCAACTCCGCACTGATTATATTCATCACCTGGCTCTTGTAATACAAGTATCACTATTATAGTCTTGCGACTCCTGTCACCAATTCCTTTTACATCCATCACATTTTCTTTGGTTGGTTTGTCTGCAGCATTCACATGCCTTCTCTCCTTTCCCAGTTTTAAATTTATATTGGTTTTAAAATGTATATTTGGATTTTTCAGGTACCCCTTGTAAGTAATTATGGTCCAGTATGTATCAAACCTCTTTATTTCGCTTGAGATTGACGCCATAGTAAGAGTTGTCATGCTGACCCCCCAGATGCCCAGTGAAAGAATGCGGCAAATGCCAAACATACAGACTGAGACCATAAAAGCTATGTTTAAAAGCTACAAGTCATGACCACCCTTTGGTGGATTTAAACTCTATTAGAAACCGATTGTTGCCCTTGGACTTTATCTTGAAATCTGATGTTCTGAGCATTTCTTTCGTGACAGGATGAGGTGCTATATGAGGTGGACGCTAACCCAGAGAATTGGATGATTGCTGGGAGGAAGCGTGGACATGCATCATTATCAACAACACAATGTCAGTCGGTTTATTTCTCTTCCATGTGAAAGATCTTTCTTCTTATTCACATTTGATATTGGAAAGGTTTTAATATCAAGAAAATTTCAGGTTCTAGGATAGTTATCACAGTTACATGTGTGCCACTGGTATCTGGGTACGTTCGTCCACCGCAGCTTGGTTTACCGGATGTGGGAGAGTCCAACATAAGTTGCAACCCTGCCGGGCCTCACTTGGTTTGCGTTCTGCCTCCGACTCTCAGCTCATCCTTTTGCATACCGGCATGATCCTTGGCTGTGAAACTCCTGCATCCTGTATATCAGATATTGTTATAGATATTCAAGTAGTTCTTATTCACAGTGAGTTATCCTTGAGGTTGTACATTTAGGCTTTCAATCTTTTCGTCATGATTGCTTAATGAATTTGTGGGTTGTTCTAATCATTGTAAATTTAGGTTTCCAATCTTGATATCCTTTAGAATTGAATGAACTATTTTGAAAGGCTATATAATCTATGTATGTGTATATCCTGTGTGAATACAAGTGGCTTGTTTGTTGTTTTCTGGGAAATGTGCTCATCCAACTGAAGGAAAACTACTTTTTGTCTTCTTTATACAGAACGATCCTCCAAATGCAAAATTCACTCGGAACTTTACAAAATGATGGCCCCTCTGAATATAAAATTTACATAAAGTATTGTTTTAGCCGTCTATGTTCGAATCCCATCCAGTCAATCGTTACAAATGGTTATTTACATAGCTGATGCAACATTTCCCAAATACACAGTTATTTGTGGAGGAGACTGAAATTTTACTGGATTGAAGACTACGTAAGCTATGAATATGTAGATAGATAAGGTTAGGATTGGCTGGTTGTAGTTCATCCTGGCCCATACCTTCCCTGCATTGTAAAATTGTTGCAAATAATTCTCTTCCTCATCAAACTTGTACTTGACCATGGCTTCCTTCATTCCTTCTCCGACCATTCTTCCACGCCATATCCTTTCCAGACAGCAACAGCAGCTCTCCTGCTCACAGCTACCGAACTCGTCGACACCAACACCTCCGCAATCCCGACCAGAATATCAGACTCCGTCGCCTTCTCTTCCTACAAAGCAGCAGCCTCAGCCCCAGCTTCAGCCTGTTACAAAGACTGCCGCGGACTCCACGGATTGGATAGCCTCGTCACTCACCAGGAGGTTCGGTCTCGGTGCCGGACTTGCGTGGGTCGGTTTCCTTGCTGTTGGCGTCGTCTCTGAGCAGATCAAGACGCGGCTCGAAGTCTCCCGGCAGGAAGCTAATACAAAGAATGTCGACCAAATGGAAGAGGTTCAGCTTCCTAATGGCATCAGGTCAATTGCTGCTCTTAAGTACGTTGCATAGACACTGACACGACACATTTCAGAAATGGCTACACAAATTTGATATCTATTTTGACATGTCCTAGTGTATTTTAAGTATATGTCCGACATGATAAGAATTCAGTATAAATTTTGGAATGTCCGTGTTTTTAAATAAAATTTCAAAGACACTTTGTTTTTATATCTTAGTGACAACATCGTCACATTTTCTTACTTGGGACTATTTGCTTGCTTGTAAACGGAATTCCTTTACAGTTTTTACTTCAGTTTTGACTGCAAAAAAAACTGCAGAAAATAGGATGTTTATTGCAGCTTTTATTGTTGTAAATTTATTATTTACTGCCAACCAAATACTAAAATTGCTGCAAGTATTACAAACAAATTACAGCAACGACACTTACCGCCAACTGAACAGAACCACCACAGCAGTAACAGTGAGCAGCGTCACTGATATTCCTGAACGTTCGCCACGAAATTAAGCAGATTGAATTTGTTTGTTTATGAACCCAGATACTACGAGATGAGAGTCGGCGGAGGCGCCACCCCGAGGACGGGAGACCTGGTGGTGATCGATCTCAAGGGGACGGTGATCGGAAACGACGGAGGGGAATTCGTGAACACGTTCGCAGATGGCGAAAGGCCTCTGGCACTGGTGATGGGCTCCAGACCGTATACCAAGGGCATGTGCGAGGGCGTCGAGTACGTGCTGAGATCGATGCGGGCAGGCGGGAAGAGGACCGTCGTCGTGCCCCCCGAACTGGCTTTCGGGGATGAGGGCGCGGACTTGGGGTCGGGGATTCGGATACCGCCTGCTGCCACTCTTGAATTTGTTGTTCAAGTCGACCGGGTGTCCATTGCACCTGCTTGACAAAATGCTGTCAATTACAAGCATGTATCAACGTATGAATTATCTGAACCATCATTCAATTGCATATTATGAAGTCCTATGAAATGTCCCATAGGCTATAGAGTACATCCACAGATCAAACACTAACAATAAACATTACTACATATACAAAACAGTAGATTGAAAACAATAAGGGAACAACCAAATCTACGGTTTGTTAGACCAACCAAAGTAGAGTACCACAAGAGAGTATCACAAGATAACGTGTAACCAGGGCCGGCCCTGGGGTAAGCCGGACAAGCCTTGGGGCTTGGGCAACCCCCCTCTGCTAGGACAATCCCTCTCTGCTAGGGCAACCCCTTAGGCTCAGCATAACCCCACCAAAGGGTTAAAGGGCAACCAAAATTCGCTCCAGGATAGGGCAACCTAAACCTCCGGACAGGCTCTGCGTGTAACAGCCCTTATGCCCATCAAGAAATTTCTCATGGGTACGAAAGAGCACTATTTTTCGCATCTAGGAATGAAGACGCGCCCGAAGGAAGGTCCCTTGTCACTAATCTGAATCTGGTCATTCCAAAGATCAAATTCTTGACTTAGTTTCAGGATTTTCACAATCCCACTCTCTTCTAATTACAACCCCTCTACCTCACCACACAAGTATGAGATAAAAATATATACAGTAAATTCTATGAATGTACAAAGCCAAGCCAAACGAAAAACGGATCAAAATGACAAGTATTAGTAAAATAGATAAATTGAACAATTATGATAACATGAAAATAGATCAAAATTCCAGAAAATCGCTAACCAAGCTATCCGTGATATGTGGATTAGTGAACACTAGCTATACGCTAAGTCATAATCCATGAAACATAAATCAAAAACGAAAATGGATAGTATCGGATAAAGGGTAAAAGTTAAGATAAAACTAAAAAATAAAGATAAACACAAAAAGGACCAAAATACCAAGAGATCACAACCAAGCATGGCCTACGGTGTACTATGGTGTACATTGGGCAAGGGACAAACCATAATCGAAACATAGCAACAAATAGATCGAAACATGTATTGAGCCGAGTTATGACAGAGGACCATTAAAAGTGGGCCAAGTTTCAGTTGAGCTCGATAAAGAAAACTAGGCAAAAGGGGACCAAAAAAAGCCAAAATCGATGCTGTCAGCACAATTTCAGCATGTGTGTATGTGTACTCCACGAAAATAGACTAACTCTCCCTCGTTTGGTCGAAATACGATTTCGAATGTGTATAAAAGCTAACAATATTTACGATCTTAGAACAAGAAAATCGATATTTCGTCAAGTAGAACACAAGTTGCATAAATATAAAATCTAGTCCCAAGCAACACCATTTCAACATTTGTTCACTCTACAAAAATAGACCATTATTGGTAAGTCTAAATCCAAATTTGTCGAATGGGTATCACAAATAACAACATTTGTGATATTTTAGAACAAAGAAATCAAAATTTCTTAAGGTATAATACAAGTAACATCAGTATATCTTAAAATTCCCAATTTTATCTAAAAAATCAACAAAGATGAAATTAATCATCAAAACCACAAAACCTCTAATTAACCTAATGATATAAGAAATCATGTATGAAGTAGAAAAATGAGTTGTAAACCATTTTGGACACAAGACAACCATGCAAGTAGTAGAGTACACAACCATGTATGAAGTACAAGGCAATCCTAATGATATAAGAAATCATGTATGAAGTACAAAACCTGTCAGAAGCTTTCTTGCTTGGTAGATCAAAAGGAAAAAAAAGCCCGATGAGTTATTGTCATTCCTGATAACTGCTCTGGCATGCCCACTTTAAATGTCTATTATATGTCTATTATATATATATATATTTGGAAAAAGGGTAAATTTTATTCCAAAGCAAAACAATAATCGTACAACATACAATCAAAGTGGGACTCCCACTCATCAAGTCCCCATAACATTTACATCAAATTCGATGTTATGGAGAATGCCCAAGGGGGGGTAACCAGTCCCTCAAATATCCGACGGTTTCGTTCCCGCCAGACATGCCAAACTGAGGCAGCCAGACGGACTCTGGCAGTCCGGAACCAGTCCTCCCCTCGACCTCTATTATCCCGGATCACCGTGATGATGTCCCAATATCCCTCCCGGAGTCGCATCCTCTCAACACTCTACTCTGCTCCTTCCAGATCTGCCAAGACAAGTCACATTCGAAGAAGATGTGTCTTATAGATTCTTGGTCCAGACTACAAAGCACACACTTGGGATCTGGGACCGGCACTCCGAATGAACTCAACCGATCCCTAGTATATAGGCCATGGCTGATACCTCCTGGCTAATGCAGAGGCCCAACCCCCTCCTCTCTTCTGACACTGTATACAGTGCTAACCCATACTCTATATGATTAGTTTTGTACATTTGATAGGTATCAGTTTTATTTGTGAGTAATAAGTTTCAGTTTAGATACAGGCAGGAATACACTAGAAGCTGTTGTACAGATGGAAAGTAAGAAATGTGAAAAGCAGGAGTTTCTTTATTGTACATTATATGTAAATTTTGTAATTCAAAATGTAGCTCAAGCATCAAGTAATCATTTTTTTGTTAAACGAGAACCATTTTGTGCTACTTTCAAGATTCAAAAATATATATATATATATATATATATATATATATATATATATATATATATATATATATATATATATTTGAATAAATGTGTGCCTCGCTTTCATGAGGCTCGCACCTTCATCTTGTGCCTCGGTCTTTTATATCCTTTGCGCTACAGTGCGCCATTAATAACTATGACTTTCATTAAATGAGAAAAAAAACCTTATGTACAAGAGTTGATATAACCCCAAAGTCCAATAAGTAAGGCCGCATCCGGTCTTTCCTCTAGTTAGTTACTAACTGTTAAGTGTTATATTAGAGTTGTGAGTTAATGGGCTTTAGTCCCACATTACTTAGAATAATAGGAAAGGAGGCTAGCCTCTCCTATATATATGTAATCTCTCCCTCAATAATAATCATCCTATTATTTCCTCCTACATGGTATCAGAGCCAAAACCTTAGCCTCTCCACAAAAAAACCCTAGCCGCCTCCCCCCCCCAACCCCCCCCCCGGCTGCTACAGTACCCCCCTCCCTGCTACAGTACCCGCCCCCCGTCCCCCCTCTCCCCCCCGGCACTGCTACAGTACCCGCCCCCTGCCGTTGCTACAGTAAACCCCCCCCCCCCCCCCCCCCCCCCCGCGCCCGTGCTGCTACAGTACCCGCGCCCCCCTCCTGTCACCCCCCCCCCCCGATGACTCCAAACCCTAACCCTAACCCTACCATCTCCTTCCATCAGTCGCCACCCCCCTTCCTCCAAACCCTAGTTTAGTCTAAAAAAAAAATCATTGTAGGGATACTCAGAGGAAAAATATTTGCATGAACCTATACCCATCAATGCTGAAAATTTAACAAAGAGCACACATATAGTTTGTTGTGCATGAATCTTTGTTTCTTTCCTTGATCTTCACAGCATGATCTATCAGAGGTTATCTCTCTGACCTGGCTTGTGATCCACACTCTCTGCTTTCTATGCGCGTATCACGGTTCTGACTCCATTTTTAGCGCATTGGTAGAGTTGTTGTGTTTATCAAGTGGAAAGAACACATCGACAGTCGAATCTCTGACAAATGGGAGACTCTACGGCGAATAGCAGTACCACAGATACTAGTGTCGGCAACACACTAGCGGGAACTAGCACAACGATTTCCTCCATTCGACTTGTCGATCGACGGTTGGAAGGGCCAGAGGGCTACTCGACATGGAGAAAGAAGGTCGAGAAGACACTTCGGGGAATGCGGTTGTCCAAACATCTGACTGACAACCCTCCAGCAGACGATAATCCCATCTTTGAGCAATGGGAGACAGATGACAGTCGACTGTTTACACAGTTGATGAACTCCATGGAACCATTGGTGGAAGATATGGTTCAAAATACGGACTCCGTGAAGGAGTTATGGGAAATGTTGGCGACGGCGTTTGATGGTAAACGCGATTTGTCTCGTATATATGACTTGGTCGTTTGTGTGTACCGAACAAATCAAGGAGACAAATCTCATAAAGAGCATTTTCGGGCCTTCAAGGCTATGACGGATGAGATCGACCGCGTACCTCTTACGTCGGATATTAATGAAGCACGGGCTCAACGTGAGCAGCTTCATGTCATGGCTTATCTCGCCTCTCTCCGTCCTAATGCGGACTCTGCTCGTTCTCAGATTATTGCTGAGTCTGATGTACCGTCCATGTTGGAAGCACACTATCGTGTCCTTCGGGCTGCTAAAGTCGTTGAGACAACTCCAGGTGATACTCCTGCTAATCGTTCTGCTCTCGGGCCGCTCGTACAGGATTTCGTGGTGGTCGTGGCGGCCGACGGGGTGGCCGTAATGCTGGTCGTGATGGAGGACGAGGCAATGGTGGTCGTGATGGAGGAAAATCGCACACATGCTTTAACTGTGGTTAGCTTGGCCATTTCTATTGGCAATGCATTAAATCACCTGCTGCTAATATCACCACTGACGTCCCTGATGATGGTGTCCGATCTATTCAGATGACTTCGGACTCATATACAGAGTTCCTTGATTTTCAGGCTCAACGTCGTGGTGAAGCATCCACGTCTGGTTCCACAGTCGGATACTCAGCCGCGTGCATAGTGAAACCCAAGCAATGGGTAATTGACTCTGGTGCATCCTCTCACATGACTGGTGACGCAGGTATGATACATAATTATGTACCTGTACGTCGTGCTTCTGGCATTACTGTTGCCAATGGAGGTTCCCTGACAGTCCGAGGCCGTGGAAGTGCCAATCTTGCTTCCAGACTGTCACTCAATTATGTACTGCTTACTCCTGGGAACCCGTTCAGTTTAATTTCTATTAGTCAAATTACTCGTGAACTACACTGCTCGGTAACATTTTTTCCTGATGGTTGTGTTTTTCAGGACATGAAAACTGAAAAGACTATCGGCAAGAGGCATGTGGCTGGAGGCTTGTACCTGTTTGACGCAACTCCTTCCGTTGTCTGTGCCAGCAAGAAACTCGATCTTGTTGAGTTACATTGTCGGTTAGGCCATCTATTGTCCCAATCTCTCCAGAAAATGTACCCATCTTTAGATATTCCCTCTTCTTTTCATTACGAGCCATGTAGTTTAGCTAAACATCATAGGGTTCCTTATCCGGTAAATCCAAATAAAATTGCTTATGGTCCTTTTGAGTTGGTGCATTCTGATATATGGGGACCCTGTCCGATTGAATCTGTCATGGGCTTTAAGTACTTTGTTACTTTTGTCGATGATTGCTCACGTGTCACCTTTATTTATTTGATGAAAAATCGCTCTGAATTATTTAACATCTGGTGCAACTTTCATGCCGAAATAAAAATACAATTTGGTCTTCTCATCAAAATTTTTCGGAGTGACAATGGCCGTGAGTATTTATCACGTGATCTCGATAAATATCTGGCCCTCCATGGCATCATCCACCAAACTTCTTGTGCGTACACACCACAACAAAATGGTGTAGCCGAACGCAAGAATCGTCATTTATTGGAAACAACACATGCTCTTATGTTTCATGCACGTACTCCCAAGCGATTTTGGTCGGATGCGGTTCTTACTGCTTGTTATCTTATTAACCGCATGCCATCGTCCGTTTTCAATGGTAACACTCCTTTTCTAGATTTTTTTCCTGGACGAGAGCCATTTCCTCTGCCTCTCCGAATCTTTGGCTGCTTATGCTATGTTCGGGATACCCGACCAACCATTTCTAAATTAGATCCTAAGGCAATACAATGTATTTTTCTTGGGTATCCTAAAGATCAGAAAGGGTATCGGTATTTCTCTCCCGTCTTAAAGCGATATTTTTTTCACTCGGGATGTTACCTTTGTAGAAACTGAATTTTCTTCACTCCCACAATCAAAGAGTCCGGCTCCTCTGGTCTATCCCGAAGATGATTTTTTTGTTATTTCCTCCTCAAACACAACAGCCCCCCGTACGGGTGCCCTCCCTTACCGAGCCAGTCTCCCAGTCAGATGGTCCACATACACCGATTCAGCCATTGCCAATATCGCCCACAGATTCATCCTCTGGTTCGATCAGCAGTTCCGGCTCAAATGAGTTGCCTCCTTCCGTTCCACCAGCAGCTCCACCAGTTCCGCCAGCAGCTCCGGTGGTCCCGCCTACAGACCGTCCTCGTCGTGCCTGTCGTGATCATCCCTTGTATGTTGACAGCTACAAAGGTCTTACCAGTCACACTCAGCCTCTGGTGGCTACTATTGATGGGATTCAGATTCCCAAGACCGCTGAGGAGGGTCTCCGACATCCTGGTTGGCGTGCTGCTATGAACAATGAGATGAAAGCTCTCTAGGAGAATCATACCTGAGATTTAGTCGACTTACCTACTGGTAAACATGCAGTCGGCTGCAAATGGGTGTTCACGATTAAGGTCAAACCGGATGGCACCCTTGATCGACTGAAGGCTCGGCTGGTGGCCAAAGGATACTCTCAAACCTACGGTGAGAATTACTTCGAGACATTCTCTCATGTGGCCAAAATGACATCCGTTCGTGTCCTCATGACCTTGGCCATCCGATATGCTTGGCCGTTACTCCAGCTTGATATAAAGAATGCTTTCCTCCACGGGGATCTTGATGAAGAAGTATATGTGATGCAACCTCCCGGGTTCGTTGCAAGGGAGGGTAAAGTGTGTCATCTGAAGAAGGCTCTCTATGGTCTGAAACAATCGCCTCGTGCATGGTTTGGTCGATTTACGCATATTGTTACTCAATTTGGCATGTGTCAATCGAAGAAGGACCATTCAATCTTCTATCGACACACATCTGCTGGAAGAATACTCCTTGGAGTCTACGTTGATGATATTATAATCACGGGAGATGACAGCCAGGGTATTGCAAGCCTCAAGAAGTTTCTTGGAGAACAATTTCAAACCAAGGATATGTGATCCTTGAGCTATTTCTTGGACATTGAGGTCACACGGGATAAGCGGGACATTGTAATGTCTCAAAGAAAGTATGTGTTGGACATACTAAATGATGCAGGCATGATGCAAGCAAAGGGAGCAACCTCACCTATGGATCCACGGGCGAAGTTACTTCCAGACGAAGGGGTCATGATGACCAATCCAGATCAGTATCGTCGAGTAGTTGAAAAACTCAACTACTTGGCGGTTATGACGCGTCCGGACATTTCTTTTGCAGTGAGTGTTGCAAGTAGATTTATGGCTTTTTCAAGAATTCCACACTGGCAGACAGTTCTCAGAATTCTGTGTTATCTAGTAAAGAATCCAGAAAAATGAATTCGAATGGAGAATAATGGACACACTCGCATTGAGTATTTTACTGATGTTGACTGGAGAGCAAGCATGACAGAGAGACGGTCTACATCTGGCTACTCAGTATTTATTGGTGGAAATCTAGTGTCATGGAAGAGCAAGAAACAAAGTGTGATAGCACGCTCGAGCTCAGAAGCAGAATATCGAGCTATTGCTCATGGCACGTCAGAGATATTATATATGAAGCATCTCCTACAAGAACTGGGAGAAGATGCAGGGTCTCAAGTGGCAGATCTATGGTGTGATAACCAGTCTGCTATTCACATTTCCACCAACCCAGTATTTCATGAACGGACGAAGCATATTGAAATTGACATTCATTTTGTTCGTGATGAATATAAGAAAGGAGTGATAAAATTTCAACATGTGAGGACCGGCGACCAGATAGCTGATATATTCACAAAGTCTCAATATTCATTACATGAGTAGATGTATTCATATGAAAACTGAAATCATTTTTGCTCTTTAGTTGCTAATGATACTTGTAATTGTGCTACAAAATAATTGTTTTTATGCTGTTTCAAATTCATGCTTTATTAATGCTTTCTGCAGGTAGTACAAATTTATTGTGCTTGGTATCCTGACACTTGCATTAAAAGGAGCATGGCATCTCAGACAGGTACAAGTGATTCCTCTAATCACCATAATATATACTTAATATTGTTTTACATTTTAGTCAAAAAATTGATATGTAGGGCAAGGGATGATTAGGTTGCACCAAGCACAATGTATGTACAAGTGATCAACTCTCTAGTTCATATTTAAATTCACCAATAAGCTTTTTGTTGGCGTTAGTTGTCATTGATTGGTTACCCACAATGAGGTTGAGTCATTCTTTTCATCTAAAAGTATTGTGTCTTGAGTCTAGTGGAAGCTTCCAAATGCAATGTTTGTCAAGTATACTTGTCGGCTTGTCGCAGTGTTCAAGCGAAAGATATGTTGATATATGATCAAACTAAATATGAAAATCCAATCATATATTTGTTTACCATATTTGTTCCAAAATAGGCGATCGATACACTTTCCGAACATTTCTGACGCATGGATGCGCTCGTCGCACTCCGGGGTATTCTCCACATAGGTTGGGAACCCCATCCACTCTAACAAATCTCCCTCTTCACAACTAGGTAGAGGAACTCGTCATCCCGACGATCCGCCTGCAGTACTCAAACTTCCTCCTTGGTAGAACCTTCGTGAACATGTCCGCTCTATTGTCATCAGTATGGACCTTCTCAAGCGTCGCATCATTATTCTCAACCACATTCTGTATCCAATGATACCGAGTCTCATGTGCTTGGACCGACTATGAAATGTCTGGTTATTTACAAGGTGAATGACACTAGCTATCGCAAAGCAAAGTATACTGCTCTTGCTTTAGCCTCACTTCCTGCATCTACTTCTTCATCCACAACTCCTTGCAAACCTCCGTCGCCACAGTGTACTCCGCCTCTGTCGTCGACAAGGTAACACACTTCTGCAACCGCGCTGCCACGATACCGCTCCACCAGCAAACATCATCACATAGTCCGAAGTCGATCGTCTCGTGTTTACATCTCCAGCCATATCAGCGTCGGTATACCCAACCAGCTTCGGCTCGTCACCACCAAAAGAAAGTCTCCAACCGGCAGTGCCCTAAAGATATCATAGGATCCACTTGACCGCACTCAAATGTACCCTTTCAGGATTGGAAAGATACCTGCTAACTGTACCAACTGCGTGAGCGATGTCTGGCATTGTACACACCATAGCATAGATGAGACTCTCCACAGCTGAAGCATATGGAATCCGCTCCATATCTTCCTTCTCGTCCACGGTAGATAGACATTGCTCCTCAGTAAACTTAGAGTGAGCCGCAAGGGGGCTACTCACTTTCTTCGACCCGTCCATCCCAAAACGATGAAATATCCGGTGAATGTGTTTCTTTTGGGACAAGTTTAGCAGCTTGGACTATCTTTCTTGGCTGATCTCTATCCCAAGAATAGTCTTCGCTTCGCCCAAATCCTTCATAGAGAAGGCCGCACCCAGTCCGTTGTTCAACTCCGCTATCCTAGTGGCATTTCGACCCACCAGTAGCATATCATCAACATCGAGCAGTAAAATGATAAAATCATCCTCGGCAAAGTACCTGACGAATACACAGTGATCCGACGTCGTCCGTGCATAAACATGCTCTCCCATAAACGACTCGAACTTCTTGTACCACTGTCTCGGAGCCTGCTTCAGACCATACAATCTCTTCCTCAACCGACAAACCAAGTGTGACTTGCCCTTATCACAGAATTCCTCTGGCTGCTCCATGTACAACTCCTCCTCAAGATCACCGTAGAGGAATATCGTTTTCACGTCCATCTGCTCAACCTCCAAGTCGAAACTGGCTGACAATGCTAGCACCACCCGAATAGACGACTGTTTGATGACTGGCGAAAAGATCTCATTATAATCTAATATCCTTTTGCTGACCGTAGCCTTTAACTACCAGCCTCGCTTTGTATCGAGGACGAGTAGCATCATCTGTCTGCTTCACTCTCAAAACCTATCGATTTCTCAAAGCCTTCTTGTCCTTTGGCAACCGTACCAGACCATAAGTGGAGTTGGCCTGTAAGGAACTCATCTCTTCTTGCATAGCCTCCATCCACTCCTGTCTATGTTCGTCGTCCATAACCTTTACAAAACTTTCAGGCTCTCCCCCGCCAGTCAGCAGCACATACTCACCCGGTGAGTATCTCGTAGATGGTCAAAGCTCTTTGTCGCTCCTCCTCAACGGAACCATTGGTGCTGGTTGTATATCAACAACCTCCATTTCAGGATCTACCTCCCCGGCATGCTCATCCTCCTGAGGGTTACCTTGACCACCATCAGCAGGCTGATGATTAAGGTTGGGTTTGATGACTGGCGAAAAGATCTCATCATAATCTAATATCCTTCCGCTGACCGTAGCCTTTAACTACTAGCCTCGCTTTGTATCGAGGACGAGTAGCATCATCTGTCTGCATCACTCTCAACACCTATCGATTTCTCAAAGCCTTCTTGTCCTTTGGCAACTGTACCCGATCATAAGTGGAGTTGGCCTGTAAGGAACTCATCTCCTCCTGCATAGCCTCCATCCACTCCTGTCTATATTCGTCGTCCATAACCTCTGCAAAACTTTCAGGCTCTCCCCCGCCAGTCATCAGCACATACTCACCCGGTGAGTATCTCGTAGATGGTCGACGCTCTCTGTCGCTTCTCCTCAACGGAACCACTGGTGCTGACTGTATATCAACAGCCTCCTCCCTTTCAGGATCTACCTCCCCGATATGCTCATCCTCCTGAGGGTTACCTTGACCACCATCAGCAGGCTGATGATCAAGGTTGGGAGCAACTCCATGTACTAGCTCCCCCATAACTGGATCCTCTGCGATGTCCTCTGAAAACTGCTCGAAGCGAAATGACTCTAACTCAGGCAATTCCTCAGCCTCAGAAGGCATCTCGGAATCCTGGGTGTTGGTCATGGTCTGATCCTCGACGAATACCACGTCCATGCTTCTGTAGAGCTTTCTTCCCATAGGGTCGTAGAGTCTATAGCCAAACTCATCCCGACCGTAGCCGACAAAGATGCACTGCCTCGTCTTCGGCTCAAGTTTGGATCTCTCGTCCTTCAGTACATGCACGAAGGCCTTACAACCAAATACTCACAGGTGATTGTATGACGGCCCTTTGCCGTACCATACTTGTTAGGCACATCACCCTGCAACGGAGCACTAGGAGATAAATTAATAGTATAAGCATCTGTGTAAAGTGTTTCACCCCAATAGCTGCCCGACAAGTTTTCTTCTGATAGCAAACACCGTACCCTCTCCATCAGTGTCCTGTTCATGTGCTCCGCTATATCGTTGAGCTGCGGTGTCTTTGGTAGAGTCTTCTGGTGTCGTGTCCCTTGCTCTTTGCAATAAGCATCAAAGGGACCGATGTATTTGCCGTCATTGTCGGACCGAACACATAGTAGCTTCTTTCCCGTCTCCCTTTCAATAAAGGCCCGAAACTCTTTGAAGGTGGACAGCACCTGATCCTTGGTCTTTAAGGAATAGACCCAAACCTCCTGGAACAGTCATCAATAAACGTCATAAAATAAGAAGCATCACCGATGAACTTTACCTTCATAGGACCGCAGGCATCCGAGTGAATCAACTCGAGCAATGCCGGGTTTCTCGAACTTGGGTGACTTTGGAAAGACACCCTATTTTGCTTCCCCGCCAAACAGTGCGTGCACTTCTCCAATTTCGTAGATTTTAGCCCTGGAATCACCTTCCTCTTCACTAAGTAGCTCATCCCCTTCTCGTTGATATGACTGAGCCGCTTGTGCCACAACTCGGTAGACGCATCACTGACTGCGTTCACCTCCTATGTCCCCTGTGCGCTCCCCTCCATATAGTAGAGTCCGGATTTCTTTCTTCCTCTGACAATCACCATTCTGGAAAGCTACTACTAATCGTTTCCGAAGAGATTGAAGAAACCCTCGTCATCCAACCTTCCAACCGACACCAGGTTGAAACGGATATCAGAGACATGACGGACATCTTTGAGAACAAGAACTGCACCCGTCTTCGTCCTCAAATGCACATCTCCAATAAAAACCGCCTTTGAAACATCTCCGTTGTCCATCTTCAATACTCCACAGTCGCCTGTCATGTAAGTGATAAATAGTGCCCTATTGTGAGATACGTGCGGTGAAGCACCTGCCAAGAATTGTCAACGCAGACGAGGTTCATGACAACATCATCACCTACGACAATCCATCGCCTCCATGTGCCGAGACCGTCGCTGTAGTATTCTCACTTTGCTTTCCCTTGTCGCCCTTCTTCTCTCTTCCAAGCGAAAATTTTCGCTTAATGTGATCCTTCTTGCCACAATGGTAACACTCCGAGTTCTCGTACCGACTCTTGGACTTGCCTCTGCTCTTATCTCTGCCACCGCCTGGAACCCTGCTTTTGCTCCTTCGGCGGCACTCCAAAACTGGCACCTCCGAGTGGGATGTGGATGAAGTGCCCTGAGAACGTCTCCGCATCTCTTTATTCAGTACCCCGCTTTTGGCAAACTCCAGACTGAGCACGCTTTCCAGAGCAGAAGCGATCATAGACATTCGTACGGTTTTCCACGAATCTGGCAATATACACAGCAACCAAAGTCCTTGAACCTCGTCGTCAAACTTGACTCCCATCAAGGATCGCTGGTCAACACACCTTGGAACTCACTCAAGATCCGTAATAGACGCACCATCTTTGTACTGCAGACCCATCATCATCCGGATCAGAAACAATTTATTCACCCCGGTTTTCTTCGCATACAAAGATTCCAGCTTATCCCACAGTGTCCTCGCGTGCTCAATGTGGTTGTACACGTTCTCGTCAACTAACTGCCGCATGTACCTACACCTGTATATGCTCGAAGTTCCAGTCCTCATTGGATTTGTCACTCGGCTTCTCAGACGCAAATACTGGAAGATGCAGCTTCTTGACGAACAACAAATCCTTTATCTTGCTCCGCCAATAATGATAGTTGGTACCGTTCAGGTTTACCATGCGCACCGGCTTCGCGTCCATCTCTACTTTCTGATTTGATTGTCAACTTCTGACACCTCTCTGAAACCTGGCTCTGATATCACTCTGTTGGAAACGAAGCGCGGAAACCGTTTTTCCAAACCAGAAAGTCCTGCAAGAGAAAAGAGCAAAAAAAAAAAAACACAGACCAAAAACGTCAACACAAATCGTAGACACATAGATTTTTACGTGAAAAATCCAGATGGAAAAAACCACGGGACGATCGGAGTCCAACACTGAAGAACCTCCACTAATGGAATAAAGAGAATACACCCTCTACAAGTTCCTCACGATCCAACACGGATCACCACAACTTACTGGAATAGAAAATAGATTACAACAACAAATATAGAAGACAACGAAAAAATCCGAAATTGATCTCTTTCTCCGAAACGGCCTCTAATCCTTCTTTCTCCTTCCCAAAGTTGCACAAGCACTCTTGCTACCTTTTCTTTTCTCTTTTTTCTTCTTTTTTGTGCGTTATTTTTCAGCTTGCATGCATCAACCTTTTATAAACTATTGCATGAATAAAGGTTAGTATATTGGAAAACTATACATGGAAGACCAATATATATGAAAATTTTCAATATGTATCAATCATATATTTAATGGAAATTCAATCATAATTGGATCCTTGTTAGCAATTCGGCAAACGGGAAAAATTCGGGACGACAAAAGTACGAGTATAAATCGGCTCAGTGCAAATAAAATACGTTCAAAAATTCGGTCAAATATTCAAAAAATGTAAATATTGAGGTTAGAAACTTCACATTCTTCAATATGTTGTCAAATTTGGTTAATTAAACAGGTTTCCAGCACATTTTTTGTGCCCATTTTTTTAATAATTTATACAGAACACGTTTAAAACTTCGCATGCTTAAAATTTACGTACTGATTTGGATCTGTCAAAAGTACGCAAGTATTATACGTTTATGAAAGATACGAAAAAATTCGCGTATAATACGAGTTTTATTCGGGTGATTGCTAACAAGGAATTGGATTGCCATAATTGGAAGTTCAATCATAATTGGATTACCATATATGTTCCAAAATAGGCAATCATATTTACTTTGATCATATATTTATGATTGGATATTTCATATAATGGTTTTCTATATAATTGGACTTCCAATTATGGCAAACCAATTATGATTGAATTTCCATTAAATATATGATTGATACATATTGAAATTTTCCATATATATTGGCCTTCAATGTATAGATTTCCAATATGGTAACCTTATTCATGCAAGGGCTTATAAAAGGTTGATGCATGTAAGTTGAAAAATAACACAAAAAAGGAAAAAAGGAGAGAAAATGTGGCAAGAGTGCTTGTGCAACTTTGGAAAGGAGAGAAGGATTGGAGGCCGTTTCGAAAAAGGAGATCAATTTCGGGTATTTCTCGGTGTCTTCTATCTTCGTGGTTGTAATTTATTTTCTGTTCCAGTGAGTTGTGGTGATCCGTGTTGGATCGGGAGGAGCTTGTAGAGGGCGTATTCTCTTTATTCTATTAGTGGAGGTTCTTCAGGGTTGGACTCTGATCCTCCCGTGATTTTTCCAGCAAGGGTTTTCCACGTAAAAATCTCTGTATTTGCGATTTATTTTGGCGTTTTTGGTTTGCATGCTTTTTGCTCGGTTCTCTTGCAGGACTTTCTGGTTTGGAGGAACGGTTTCCGCACTTCGTTCCCAACAGAGTAGTATCAAAGCCAGGTTCCAGAGAGGTGTCAGAAGTTGACAGTCAAATCAGAAAGTAGAGATGGACGCGAAGCCGGCGCATGGTAAACCTGAACGGTACCAACTATCATTATTGGCGGAACAAGATGAAGGATTTGCTGTTCATTAAGAAGCTACATCTTCCAGTATTTTCGTCTGAGAAGCCCACTGACAAATCTGATGAGGACTCGACGTTCGAGCATATACATGTGTGTGGGTACATGCGGCAGTTCGTTGACGAGAACGTGTACAACCATATTGCCAGCATTGAGCACGCGAGGACACTGTGGGATAAGATGGAATCTTTGTATGCGAAGAACACCGGGATAAATAAATTGTTCCTGATCCGGATGATGATGTGTTTACGGTACAAAGATGGTGCGTCCATTACGGATCACTTGAGTGAGTTCCAGGGCGTGGTTGACCAGCTATCCTCGATGGGATTCAAATTCGACGACGAGGTTCAGGGACTTTGGTTGCTTGGTACATTGTCAAGACTCATGGAAAATCGTACGTGTCTATGATCGCTTCTGCTCCGGAAGACGTGGTCAGTCTGGAGTTTGCCAAAAGCCGGATACTGAATGAAGTGATGCGGAGACGTTCTCAGGGCACTTCATCCACATCCCACTCGGAGGCACTAGTTTCAGAGAGTCACGGAAGGAGCAAAAGCAGGGATCCAGACAGTGGCAGAGACAAGAGCAGGACAAGTCCAAGAGTCGGTATGAGAACTCGGAGTGTTACCATTGTGGCAAGAAGAGCCACATTAAGCGGAACTGTTTCGCTTGGAAGAGAGAGAAGAAGGGCGTCAAGGGAAAGCAAAGTGAGAGCACTACAGCGACGGTCTCGGCACATGGAGGCGATATGATCGTCGTAGGTGATGAGGTTGTCATGAACCTTGCCTGCGATGACAATTCTTGGCTGGTGGACTCGGGTGCTTCAGCGCACGTATCTCACAATAGGATACTATTTGCCACTTATACGACAGGCGACTGTGGAGTATTGGAGATGGGTGACGGAGATGTGTCAAAGGCGGTTGCCATTAGAAATGTGCATTTGCAGACGAAGACGGATGCAGTTCTTGTTCTCAAAGATGTCCGTCATGTCCCTGATATCCGTTTCAACCTGGTATCGGTTGGAAGGTTGGATGACGAGGGTTTCTTCAATCTCTTCGGGAACGGTCGGTGGAAGCTTTCCAGAGGTTCGATGGTGATGGTGATTACCAATGGAAGCGAGAAGTCCGGACTCTACTATATGGAGAGGAGCACAAAGGGGGCACAGGAGGTAAACGCAGTCAGTGATGCGTCTACCGAGTTGTGGCACAGACGGCTCAGCTATATCAGCAAGAAAAGGATGAACTACTTGGTGAACATGAAGGTGATTCCAGAACTAAAGTCAACAAAATTGAAGAAGTGTACACACTGTTTAGCGGCGAAGAAAAATAGGGTATCTTTCCAAAGTCACCCAAGTTCGAAGAACCCGGTATTGCTCAAGTTGATTCACTCGAATGTCCATTGGTGGTGATTCTTATTTTGTGACGTTTATTGATGACTGTCCCAAGAAGGTTTGGGTTTATTCCTTAAAGATCAAGGATCAGGTGCTACCCACTTTCAAAGAGTTTCATGCCTCTGTTGAATGAGAGACGGAAAAGAAGCTACTATGTGTTCGGTCCGACAATGGCGACGAATACATCGGTCCATTTGATGCTTATTGCAGAGAGCAAGGGACACGACACCAGAAGACTCCATCAAAGACACCAAAGCTCAACGGTATAGCGGAGCGCATGAACAGGACACTGATTGAGAGGGTATGGTGTTTGCTATCAGAAGCAAACTTGTCGGACAACTATTGGGGTGAGACACTTTACACAACAGCTTATACTATTAATTTATCTTCTAGTGCTCCTTTATAGGATGATGTGCATGACAAGTATGGTACGACAAAGAGCCATCATACAATCACCTGCGAGTATTTGGTTGTAAGGCCTTCATGCATGTACCGAAGGACGAGAGATCCAAACTTGAGCCGAAGACGAGGCAGTACGTCTTTGTCGGCTACGGTCGGGATAAGTTTGGCTATAGACTCTACGACCCCGTAGGAAGAAAGCTCTACAGAGGTTGAGGAATTACCTGAGTTAGAGTCATTTCGCTTCGAGCAATTTTCAGAAGACATCAGAGGATCCAGTTATGGGGGAGCTAGTACATGGAGTTGCTCCCAACCTTGATCATCAGCCTGCTGATGGTAGTTAAGGTAACCCTCAGGAGGATGAGCATGCCGGAGAGGTAGTTCCTGAAGGGGAGGAGGCTGTAGATATACAGCCAGCACCAGTTGTTCCGTTGAGGAGGAGCGACAGAGAGCATCGACAATCTACGAGATACTCACCGGGTGAGAATGTGCTGCTGACTGACGAGGGAGAGCCTGAAAGTTTCGCAGAGGCTATGGACGTGCGCTGAAGTCCCTGAGTCCACCAACCAAGAATTGTCATCGCAAGCGAGCTTCATGACTACCTCATCACCTACAATGATAGCACTTTGTAGTGTTCTCGTTTTGCTTCCCTTATCGCCCTTCTTCTCTCTTCCAAGCGAAACAGTTTCGTTTGATGTGGCCCTTCTTGCCACAATGATAGCACTCAGACTTCTCGTACAGAGTCCTTGGAATTGCCTTCGCTCGTCTCTGCTACCGTTCTGATGCCTGGTTTTACTCTTTCTGCGGCTCTCTGAAACGAGCGCCTCTGAGTGGGATGTGGATGAAATACCCTGAGATCTCCTCCGCATCTCTTAATTCAGTACCCCGCTCTTAGCGAACTCCAGACTGATCACGCCTTTTGGAGCAGAAGTGATCATGGTCATTCGTACGGTTTTCCACGAGTCGGACAACGTACACAGCAACCGGTCCCTGAACTTCTTCGTCGAATTTGACTCTCAACCAGGATAACTGGTCAACTACGCATTGGAACTTACTCAGGTAATCCATAATATATGTAGCATCTTTGTACCGCATACCCATCAGTTGTCGGATTAGGAGCAACTTGTTTATCCGGGTTTTATTCGTGTACAAAGATTTCAGCTTCTCCCAAAGTGTCCTTGCATGCTCGATTCTTGCAACGTGATTGTACACGTTCTCGTCAACGAACTGCAATATATACCCACACACTTGTATGTGCTAGAAATTTCAGTCATCTTCAAATTTATCACTGGGTCTCTCAGAAGCAAATACCGAAAGATACAGCTTTTTGACGAATAACAAATCTCTCATCTTGCTCCGCCAGTAGTGGTAACTGGTACCGTTTGGGTCTATTATGTGCGTCGACTTCACGTCCATCTTTTCTTCTTGGTTTGATTGTCAACCCTGACACCCATTGAAATCTGGTTATGATACCACTATGTTGGGAACGAAGCATGAAAATCATTTCTCCAAACCAAAAAGTTGCAAGATAACAGAGCAAAAGCTCACAAAACCAAGTCGTCAACAATCACAAAACCAAACGCAAATACCAAGATTTTTCGTGGAAAACCTTTGCGGGAAAAACCACGAGACGATCGGAGTCCAACCCTGAACGTGATAAATCCGAAGATGATTGGAATTTCGAGCACATACATGTTTGTGGTTACATATGATAGTTCCTTAACGGGAACGTGTATAATCACGTTGCTAGTATCGAGCACGCAAGGACACTTTGGGAGAAGCTGGTGTACGCAAAGAAGATCGGAGTAAACAAGTTTCTGATCCGACAAATGATGGGTCTGCAGTACAAAGATTGTACGTATATTACGAATCACATGAGTAAATTCCAAGGCGTGGTTGACCAGTTATCCTGGATGGAAGTCAAATTCGACGACGAAGTTCAGGAACTGTGGTTAATGTGTACGTTGTCAGACTCGTGGAAAACCGTTCGAGTGTCCATGATCGCTTCTGCTCCAAAAGGCGTGGTCAGTCTGGAGTTCGCCAAGAGCGGGGTACTGAATTAAGACATGCGGAGGAGATCTCATGACATTTCATCTACATCCCCACTCAGAGGCGCTCATTTCAGAGAGCCGCAGAAGGAGTAAAAGCAGGGATCCGGACGGTAGCAGAGACGAGCAGAGGCAAGTCCAAGGGTCTGTACGAAAACTTCGAGTGCTATAATTGTGGCAAGAAGGGCCACGTCAAACGAAATTGTTTCGCTTGGAAGAGAGAGAAGAAGGACGATAAGGGAAGCAAAACGAGAACACTACAGCGGGTGCCACGGCACATAGTGGCGACGTTATCATTGTAGGTGGTGATGTAGTCATGAACCTCGCTTGTGATGACAATTCTTGGTTGGTGGACTCAGGGACTTCAGTGCACGTATCTCACAAGAGGACATTGTTACCATTTACACAACATGAGACCGTAGAGTGTTGAAGATAGACAACGGAGATGTGTCGAAGGTTGTTGCTATTAGATATGTGCATTTTGAGAACCAAGATGGTACTCAAGGATGCTCGTCATGTCCCCGATATCCTTTTCTACCTGGTGTCGGTTGGAAGGTTGGATGAGGAGGAATTCTCCACTCTCTTCGGGAACAGTCGGTAGAAGCTTTCCAAAGGTTCGATGGTGATTGCCAGAGGAAGTAAGAAGTCTGGACTCTATTATATGAAGGGAAGCGCATGTGAGGCACAAGAGGTGAACGCGATCAGTGACGCGTCTACCGAATTGTGGCATAAACGGCTCAGCTATATCAACGAGAAGTGAATAAGCTACTTGTTTCCGATGCTCAAGTCTGCAAAGTTGGAGAGATGTAGCACTGTTTGACGGAAAAGCAAAATCGGGTATCTTTCCAAAGTCACCTATC
Source organism: Iris pallida (assembly GCA_029216955.1). Lineage (NCBI taxonomy): Eukaryota > Viridiplantae > Streptophyta > Magnoliopsida > Asparagales > Iridaceae > Iris > Iris pallida. The sequence goes on from JANAVB010004600.1 coordinate 8,765,813, forward strand.
TTCAAAGAAGCCGATGTTGTTCGAGTTAGTCCACTCGGATGTCTGCGGTACAATGAAAGTAAAATATATTGGTGGTGCTTCTTACTTTGTTATTTTTATTGATGACTATTCTATAAAAGTTTGGGTCTATGCTTTAAAGACCAAGGATCAGGTACTGTCCACTTTCAAAGAGTTTTAGACCTCTGTTGAAAGAGAGAAGGACAAGAAGTTGAAGTGTGTTCGGTCCAACAACGGCGACGAATAAATTAGTCCCTTTGAAGCTTACTGCAAAGAGCAAGAGATTCGACACCAAAAGACTCTACCAAAAATACGTCAGCTCAATGGTGTAGCGGAGCATATAAACAGGACACTGATAGAGAGGGTACGGTATTTGCTCTCAAAAGCAAATTTGTCGAGCAGTTATTGGGGTGCGGCTCTCAACATTGTTGCGTATACTATTAATTTATCTTATATTGCTTCTTTGCAGGTTGATGTGCCTAGGGTCGTCATACAATCACCTTCGAGTGTTTGATTGTAAGACCTTCGTGCATGTACCGAAGGACGAGACATCCAAACTTGAGCCTGGTGTCAAATCCCGTGCTCTTCGCAGTAAGCATCAAAGAGACCAATGTATTCCCCGTCGTTGTCGGACCGAACACACTTTAACTTCTTGATAAAAATCTATTGTTGATGTTTCTTACTTTTATTGATGACTATTCCAGAAAAGTTTAGGTCTATACTGTAAAGACCAAGGATCTGTTGAAGAAAACCTATCACGCCCCAGTCCCAGAACTCACGAGACCAGCACGTGACTCGGCCAGCTAGTACATACTCAAGGGTAAACCCATTCCATGGAGACCCTCAAGTAATGCACTTAAGTTGTCTATAAAATCAAATATAACTGTCTAAAAGATCAAGTCAACTATATCTCAATCCACAAGATAGTAATAACAATAGCGAACAAACTGCACTAAAGTTGTTCGGACCGTAATACACTGATTCTAGAATAGATAAATGTGTTAGAGTGAATTCCCAATAATACATATATCATGAACAAGCTAGAGGAAAGATGAAGCTTATAAAATACTTGGCTATAATAGCAGCATGAGTCAATATACGACAAAAATATAAATAAGAAAGAATATGACGATAGTATCAACTAAATATATACCTAACATCCTAGAGAAACATCTACCAACTACCCTTTTATTCTAGCAGCTCAGCAAAACCTGAAGATGTCACCAGGTCCTCAGGGGACATAACAAGATATATAATAACAATGTCGAATGTACAATAAATAAGCATGCAACTGAAAGGAAAATAAATAAACACAACGAAGGGACGACATCTAAGACGGTGGCATGCCGTTGAAAATAACGGTATTAGCCGTAACTACAAGAAAGTATCGGGTAAAACAACAGCGCGGCACGAGCTATCGGTCCTATAGAAAGCAACACGGTGTATCGAGATTGATCAATACCAAGTACTAATAACGATATCCATGCCTAAGGGATCAAGTCAAGTACTCAAGTCCAATTAACAGGAATACAGGATCGAGTCAAGTCATACACGCAACTAATGTGGAAGACTAAACAAGTAAAGTACATCAAAAAACGAATAGAAAACATGTGATCATATGACACAAATAGATAAAGAATACAAGTAATGGAGGTGCAACGTAAACAAGCAACATGTGACAACGAATGACAAGAATATGACAAGAATGTGACACGTACGAGGAATAATTGTGCATAAAAATAGTGTACAAGTCGGCAAGGTATACTTGCGTGTCGTCCAAGTCCCCGTTGAATTTGCAATATCAAAACCTACCAAAAGTTCACACATAATAAAAGAATTATTTTAGCCTTCTAATTACACATGGGACACATGGTTTCCTAAACGACAAGTCTACATGCTTTTAGGATTTCTAGACCTAGTTTCATGGTTAAGTCCCCAAATAAAGGACAAACATATAAATTACCTATAAATCATAAAATCATGATTTTAACATGATTTATATGGAATTTAACCTTTGAATTCCAGATTTGAAATTTTGGTACAATTTATGGTTATGTCTATTTAATACTAACTAGTCTTGCCTGAAACTTGTCCGAAATATTGCTAAATCATTGCTATGACCTATATCTATAAAATATCATATAAAAACATATTTAATTCTGATTATACCTCAGAAAATAATATGTTACTTATTTATCAAATCAGCCCTTATTTATGAGTCATTCTATGTCAGCAATTTAGCCGAAAATCTAGTCTGTCGGACAATATTTTTAGAGTTCAGATCTGAGATGATAATACCATAAAAATAATTTAAAAAACTTATTTTACAGTAATAAAACACTAATAAATTCAGTTTTAAGAAATTCCAACAGTCACTCAAAAATTTGCACTGAAAAGATAACTAATGCTACCACAAGCCAATCTATCAACCACTTAGCATGCAATCTATATGGACTATAATATAGTAAAAATGATGGCAAGTATGGGTTCTAGAACAATAAATTCTCAGAATTCTAATGGAATTATGCCATGGGGGTTTGAGAAAGAAAGTTGAAATCTTTACCGAAAGCTTTCGAAAGATTGGATGTCGGTGTTTGCTTCTTGTCCAAGAACACAACTCCTTGCTTGTGCCTCCTTGCTTGATGAGTTGAAGGTGATGGTAATTGAGTTTGGATGGGTTTGATGGCAAGATGGAGTTTTTATGGAGTTTTGGTGGAGATCGGATGAAAGGATGATGAAAAGGTTGCCTTTGGGTTGGAGGAGAAGCTTTTTGGTGATGGAGATGATGGTGGATGGGTTGCTTGGCTTGGGGGCTGCTGAATTTGTGAGGGAGAAGGATGTAGAGGTCGGCCAAGAGAGGTAGAAGGGTTTTGTTAGGGTTAGGGTTTTGAATATAGGTGATATTTATATGGGCCTTTTTAATAGGTATACATATATGGAAGGGGTTTTCCATGCATGTATGCATGTGGGGTTCGGCCAAGTGGGGGGCTGCTCATGGGGTGGCCGGCCATGCATGGTCATGTCCACATGGTTAGGTTTGGATATTGTAGTGTGTTAGTTGTTTAGGGTTTTGGGTAGTTAGGTATTTGCATGTAAGCACCCTGATTTTTTGAAATTATTTTTTTGTTTATTTTAGATGATTTTTCTTTATTAAAATAGATTTTTATATTTAATTATAACTATAGATGTACTTTTTCGTAGTTTAGATTTTTGGAGCACAAGAAATACCAATCTTTCGAAACGTCCTTCATGAGTTTTGAAGTAAACAGAATTATCTTCAATTTGATATGTCATGTCTCATCCAAACATGTTCCTTGTGCTATATTTTTCATTTACAACTTTAGGTGTAAACTAGTCATTTTAGTCTCTACCGTAAAATTTGACTAGCTTTCCAAATAGCAATTAAAGCCCAACTCCAAACCAAATCATTTGACCCAATATATGGTTTTGAACCATTTTGAACCTACTATGCACATGCAAATGGTGTGCCGCTCAATTTGGTTCCCATGTGCTATTTAATTTTAAGTGGCATACAAGTCGAAACTATAGACATATTGGACTCAAATCGATCACAAAATTCTACCGATCCAAAACTAGTCCAAGTAGGGTTCGTAGAGCATATTTTAGGGTGCCCTAACCTCTTATTTTAGATCGATTTTTATGAATTAATGGCAGCCATATTGATTTAAATCTATTTTTAAATCAACTATATAACTACTTTCCTAATTTGGACCCAATCAAATCTCTTTGAGATACCCCTTGATTTAAATCATCAAATCTCAACCAAATCCCCTCAAACCAAATCCAAATCAATCCCACCTCCTCTTTCTCACGCAGCCCCTTCACTCTATGATGACCTAAACTTTATATATTTATGCTCTATAAACCGAGCCCCTCCTATTTATTTTCTATTTTCGCACTTTTCTTTCCACCCAACATAAACTCATCACCGTGAACTCTTCCAATCCTCCTACCACCTTCATCTCGACCCTAGGACACCCCCCATAACACCCCGACACCTTCCCGAGGAGCTTTAACCCCTAATTTGGTCGACGAGGTGCAGAGGGCACCCGAAGTCGACCGAACTTGTGTTGAATTCATCACGGCAGGTTAGTCGACTTGTAGACCAGGTTTCATCTACTTTTTCTCGTCCGATTCTCCTCAAACCAAAATTAGAAGTTACCTCTATCTGTCTACTTCAATCTTTGATCGCTGGATCACACAGATCCAAATGGTTTGTCTGTGGCATCGATTCTACGACAAGGTATCCAGAACCGACGAGATCAGTTGTGAGCAAATTTTCGCCTAAGGTTAGATTTGATCCTTCTAGTATTTTTATTCAGAAACTAGACATCGAGAGCTTTCCAACGCATATCTATTTGTTCGGTTTTGAGTTTGTTTCCTATTTTAAAAAATTCGTGACATTTGCCGTAACATTGAACTCCGAAAAATTCTATGTTCTTTGTGTCCAAAGGTGCCAATACTTCATAAAACTCTACTAAACTATTTATTGTGCAAGGTTTAATGTTAAAACCACTATTTTAACTAATTTCTGAATTTTTACAGAATTTAATATTTTTAGTTAATTATTAGTTCGGGACCAAATTAGTAGGTCAAATTCTGGTATCAATGTGTAGTATTGACATAGGACCTATTGTCAATGAGTTTTACCATTGAAAACGTAATTTTGGTAATATATAGATATTTATAAATAAATCCAGAATTTAAATTTATTATTTTTATTATAGTTATAAATTATTTTAGGAGAGAAGTTGGTACTTAGATAGTGCTGTATCAACGTTATGGCGACTAGTAGAAGTAGATACTAATATAATCTATATATGGTAAGATGATATAGAATATTAATAATAGTGTATTATTATAGGTGATATTGGAAGGAGTGACGAGGACACCGGAGTTGGTCAGGCCTACCCTCATACAACAGTTACAGGCAAGTATACCTTGCAAACTTGTACAGTATATTATGCATGCTTATTTCCTGTCATTCTTATTCATGTTTATTTCTTTCTTGTATTATCACATGATTCTTGCACATGCTTCTTGATGTTCTCTTTACATGTTTCCTGATATGCTACATGTTTTTTTTTCATATCACCTACTAGATCTATGCTTCACTATACTTGTTTAGATTATTCGTGTTCTAGTGCGTTGACTTGATTTCATCACTTGGACTTGACCTCGACTCTATGTGATTACCTGTACTTGTTTTGACTTGACCTTGACCTGTTATTAGATGTTGATTATACCTGACCACCTCATTCGTGAGCTCTCATCGAGTGTGAATGAGCCTTAATATAGTTAGGGAGTCCCCATCAGCCTACTGACTATAAGACTGTGAGCTCCCATCGGGCTGCGGTTATCCCGATTTACTTGTAGTCACGTCTAGTACCACATTTCTAGTATGGCATGGCAGTGTCTTAGTTTTCTTGTGTCTTAGTTTCTTGGTATCGTAGTTCCTTGTGTCTCAGTTGATTCGTTCGCAACTATTTCTTATGTTCTCTGCATATTTTATACTGTTACATTTGGCATGTTTATATGTATCTTGCTATTCACCTGAGGACCTAGTGATCTATCCAGGTTATTGCTGAGTTCGCTTCATATACTAGATGGTGATTGACGATTGTATCTTCAGGATTTCAGGTATATATGTTTGATGATATCGTTATTATGGTCCTCCGGCATTTTTTTTCCGTTACTTTCTTCTGCTGCTATGGCTTAGTTTTGCAAGCTTTATTATTCTCTATGAGCTTGTTCAGACGATTGTAATAGAGTATGATCAACTTTATTATACATTGTCTATTCTTGGTTGTTGGTAGGATCCGGTGTGTTAATGCTTGATCAACATTAGTGTACTTGGTCTTACGCTGGATTTATCTTCAGTGGATTGAGATATAGAGTTACCATAGTGATATATAGATATAATTAGACTGGACCTCTAGACAGCTTATACGTAATTGAGCTGGGTTAGAGTTCACTCGATACGTAGCTGGCATGTACACGATCTCCTTGTCCTACATATTTTGGGACCTGCATGGGCCACCCAAAAAAACATGTAACACCCCAGTCCAAAATATGTAGGACTAGGAGATCGTATACATGCCAGCTATATATCGAGAGGACTCCAGCCCAGCCCGAGTATGTATAAACTGTCTACGTTGGGTAGCTATATATATATATATCATTATGATAATTCTTTATCTCAATCCACTGAAGATAAATCCATCGTAAGGCCAAGTGCACTAATGTTGATCAGACATTAACACACTGGATCCTACAAACAACCAAGAATAGACAATGTATAATAAAGTTGATCAGACTCTATTACAATCGTCTGAATAAGCTCATAGAGAATAATAAAGCTTGCAAACCTAAGCCATAGCAGCAAAAGAAAGTAACGAAAAAAATAAATATAATGTCGGAGGATCATAACAACGATATCATCAAGCATATATACCTGAAATCCTGAAGATGCAATCGTCAATCACCATCTAGTCTATGAAGCGAACTCAGCAATACCCTGGAGAGATCACCAGGTCCTCAGGGGACTTGCAAGATACATATAAACATGCCAAATATAACAGTGTAAAATATGCAGTAAGAAATAGTCGAGAACAAATCAACTGAAACACAAGGAGACTACGACACAAGGAACCTGAGACACTGGCATGCCATACTAGAAATGTGGTACTAAACGTGACTACAAGTAAATCGGGATAAAACGTAGCTCAATGGGAGCTCACGGTCCTATAAAAAGTAGGCCAATGGGGACTCCCAGTCTATAGTAAGGCTCATTCGCACTCAATGGGAGCTCACGAACGAGACGGTCAAGTGAACAAAACTCTATCGCAGCACAATGGGTACTCACGGTCGAGAGTGTTCACAATATAGTCAACGCCTAATAACAGTCGTCTAGGAGCTAAGGAAACGAGTCAAGTCAATCTCATGTAAAGTCAAGTCTAAGTAGCGGGATCTAGTCGAGTCGAGTGTACAAGAATACCAGAATTCTAGACAAGTATAGTGTAGTATAGATCAAGTATGTGACAAAAAGAACAGACAAGTAGCATATATGGAAACAAGTAAAGAAACATCATGAAGCATGTACAAGACAGACATGACGGAATAAAAATAGACATGAACAAGAACAAGTGGAAGTAAACATGCATAAATACTGTACAAGTTAGCAATATATACTTGCCTGTAACTACTGTTTGTGGGTAGGCCTGACCAACTATGGTGTCATCGTCACTCCTTCCAAGATCACCTATAATAATACAGTATTATTAATATTCTATATCGTATTACCATATATAGATTATATTACCATATATAGATTATATTAGTATCTACTTCTACTAGTCGCCATAACGTTGATACAACACTATCTAACATACAAGTACCAACTTCTTTCATAAAATAATTTATAACTATAATAAAAATAATAAATTTAAGTTTTGGAAATTATACTATATATATATATTACCAAAATTACATTTTCAATGGTGAAACTCTTTCACAATAGATCCTATGTCAATACTACACATTGAAACCACAATTTGACATACTAATTTAGTCCCGAAATAATAATTAACTAAAATATTAAATTCTGTAAAAATTTCAAAAATTAGCTAAAATAGTGGTTTTAACATTAAACCTTACATAACAAATACTTTAGTAGAGTTTTATGAAGTATTGGCACTATTGGACACAAATAACATAGAACTTTTCGGAGCTCGGTGTTACGGCAAATGTCACGAATTTTTAAAAATAGCAAACGAACTCAAAACCTAACAAATAGATATGCGTTGGAAAGCTCTTGATGTCTAGTTTCTGAATATAAATATTAGGACCAAATCTGATCTTATGTAGGCGAAAAACTGCTCGCAACATATCTCATCGGTTTTGGACACCTTGTCGTAGAATCGACATGACGGACAAACCGTTTGGAACTGTGTGATCCAGCGATCAGAGATTTAAGTAGACACATAGAGGTAACTTCTAGTTTTGGTTTAAGGAGAATCGGACGAGAAAAAGTAGATGAAACCTAGTCTACAAATCGACTAACCTACTGTGATGAATTCAGCACAAGTTCGGTCGACTTCAGGTGCCTTCCGCGCCTCGTATCGACAAAATTAGGGGCTGAGACTCCTCGAAAAAGTGTCGGGATGTTAGGGGGTTGTCCTAGGGTCGAGATGAAGGTGGTAGGAGGGTTGGAAGAGGTCGGGGTGATGAGTTTCTGTTGGGTGGAAAGAAAAGTGCGAAAATATAAAATAAATAGGAGGGGCTCGATTTCTAGAGCATAAATATATAAACTATATTCGGTCATTATAGAGTACGTGAGAGAGGAGGTGGGGATTGATTTGGATTTGGTTTGAGAGGATTTGGTTGAGATTTGATGATTTAAATCAAAGGTGTATCTCAAAGAGATTTGATTGGGTCCAAATAAGGAAAGTAATTATAGAGTTGATTTAAAAATAGATTTAAACTAATATGGCTGCCATTTATTCATAAAAATCAATCTAAAATAGGTCTAAGAGGTTAGGGCACCCTAGAATAGGCTCTACGAACCCTAGAAATTTTTGTGATCAATTTGAGTCCAATATGTCTATAGTTTCGACTTGTGTGCCACTTAAAATTAAATAGCACATGAGAACCCAATTGAGCGGCACATCATTGGCATGTGCGTAGTATGCTCAAAATGGATCAAAACTATATATAAGCTAGTCAAATTTTACGGCAGAGACTAAAATGACTATTTTATCCCTAAAGTTGTACATGAAAAATATTGCACAAAGGAACAATGTTTAGATGGGACATGACATATCAAATTGAAGATAATCATGTTTACTTCAAAACTCATAAAGGACATTTCGAAAGATTGGTATTTCTTGTGCTCCAAAAATCAAAACTACAAAAAAGTACATCTATAGTCATAATTAAATATAAAATTCTATTTTAATAAAGAAAAATCATCTACAATAAACAAAAAAAAATTCCAAAAATCAAGGTGCTTACATTGCCAACTAGGATTACCTATGTAAGTACTATATCTACATATAGAAACTTCTATATATAAAAATATATCAAATCAAATATATATATATATATATATATATATATATATATATATATATATATATATATGTATATATATATATATATATATGAGGAGGGATCCATATCCTCTCACTTTTACATCCCCCAAGCATCCCCATGATAACACTCGTTGGATCTTATTTAAGTCATTTAATCTTAACCATTGAAAAATCAACGATTAATATTAGATGACTTAAATAAAATCAAACGGATGTAAAAGAGGGGATACTTGGGGGATGCAAAAGTGAGGGATGTTGATCCTTCCTCTCTCTATATATATATATATATATATATATATATATATATATATATATATATATATATTGGTTTTCATATATAGAATTACATATTGGTTTTCATATATAGAATTACATATTGGTTTTCAAAATCCAAGCCCAAATAGGCACATAGTGTATATATATATATATATATATATATATATATATATATATATATATATATATATATATATATATGGTGTATCTTGCCTAATTGAGATTTGGTTTGACTTTGGGTCAAATGTAGACTAATGTCAACTTAGGATTACACCTAAAGGACATTTTCTATAAATAAAAACTTTCCAAAAATGAAAACATATTAATTTAAATAAAACATATATATAATATATATCTACATGGACGTATTTGGACGCACTACATGTCTGCACGGGTTTGGTTCGGGTCAAATCTGGGTTAGTTTGGTGCAACCGAATCTCATAAAAGTCAAAAGCCTTTATAATTAATTAATTAAGACAAAAATATGGTTTAAGCCACAACTTGACTTATTACCATATAAGGGAGATGAATATGGCTAGGCCATCTCTATCATGGCTGATATGCTAGTCATGGCATACGACTGCACTAGTCATGCCATAATTCCTAGTCAACATGCATCTCAAAACTTAACCATGACTAAGACTATATATATATATATATATATATATATATATATATATATATATATATATATATAATATTTGTTTTAAAAATATATAAAAAATCCAAAAAAAACTATTTAGGCCAAATAAATAATAATAAAATATTTTTGGCCTAAATAGTGATTTGGATTTCTAAAATACTTTTAAACAAAAATTATTAATTATATATATACTATAAAAAATATATATATATATATTTGATTTGATATATTTGTATATAGAGAAGTTTCTATATATAGATATAGCACCTACATAGTTAATACTAGTTGGCAAATACATAAATATCCAAAACCCTAAACAACCAACACCCTACAATACCCAGACGTAACCATGTGGACAACACCATGCATGGCCGACCACCCCATGAGCAGCCCTGCTTAGCCGAACCCCACATATATGTTAAACCCCTTCCATATATGTATACCCATTAAAGAGGCCCATATAAATATTACCTATATTCAAAACCCTAACCCTAAATTCTATCAAAACCCTTCTCTCTTGGTCGGCCTCTACACCCTTCTCCCTTACAAGTCCAGCAGCCCCGAAGCCAAACAACCCATCCACCATCATCTCCATCACCAAAAAGCTTCTCCTCCAACCCAAAAGCAACCTTTCCATCATCCTTTCACCCGATCTCTACTACAACTCCACTTTTGTCATCAAAATCATCCAAACTCCATTACCATCACCTTCAACTCATCAAACAAGGAAGAGGAAGCCAAGCATAAACAAGGAGTTGTGTTCTTAGACAAGAAACAACACTGACATCCAATCTTTCGAAGATTTTCGGTAAAGATTTCAACTTTCCTTCTCAAACTGCATGGTATAATTCCATTAGAATTCTGAGAATTTATTATTTTAGAACCCATATCTTGCAATCCTTTTTACTATATTATAGTCCATATAGATTGTATGCTAGGTGGTTGATAGATTGGTTTATGGTAGGACTAATTAGAGCCTTTTCGATGCAAATTTTTGAGCGATTGTTAGAATTTCTTAAAACTGAATTTATTAGTGTTTTATTACTGTAAAATAAGTATTTTAAAATTATTTTCATGATATAATCATCCCAAATCTGAACCCTAAAAAATACGGTCCAACAAACTAGCTTTCGGCTAAATTGCTGACATAGGATGGCACATAATATAGGGGCTAATTTGGTAAATAAATAAGGTATTATTTTCTGAGTTGTAATCAAATTTAATTATATTTTTATATGCTATTTCATATATATAGGTCATAGCAAAGATTTGGTAATGTTCCAGACAAGTTTCGGACATAACTAGTTAGCATAGAATCGACATAAACCATAAATTGTACCAAAAATTCCGAATCTGAAATTCAGAGGTTAAATTCAACATAAATTATGTTTAAATCATGATTTCATAATTTTTAGGTGATTTACATGTTTTTCTCTTATTTGGGGACTTAACCTTGAATTTCGAAAGTCAAAACTATGAAACGGTCTAGAAATCCTAGAAGCATGAAAGCATGTAGACTTGTCATTTAGAAAATCCATGTGTCCCATGTGTAATTAGAAGACAAATAATTCTTTTATTATATGTGAAATTTTGGTATTTTTGATATTGCAAATTCAATGGGGACTTAAGACGACAGACAAGTATACATTGCCAACTTATACAGTATTTTTATACATGTTTGTTTCCTGCAATTATTCCGTGTACATGTCACATGCTTGTCATATTCTTGTCATTCGTTGTCACATGTTGCTTGTACACGGTTCACGTTACACCTACATTACTTGTATTTATTTATCTATTTGTGTCATATGATCACATGTTTTCTATTCGTTTCTTGATGTTACTTTACTTGTTTAGTCTTCCACATTAGTTGCGTGCATGACTTGACTTGATCCCGTATTCCTGTTACTTTGACATGATCTCGTATTCTTGTTACTTGGATTTCAGTACTTGACCTGAGATTGACTTGACTTGATCCCTTAGGCGAGGATATCGTTATTAGTACTTGGCTATTGACCAATCTCGATCGTTAGTACGTACCGTGGTGCGATAGAGACTTTATAAAGATGGTTAGCACGCACCGTGTTGCTTTCTATAGGACCATTAGCTTGTGCCGCGCTGCGATTTTACCTGATACTTCCTTGTAGCCACGACTAATACCGTTATTTTCAACGTCATGCCACCCTCTTAGATGTCGTCCTTCGTTGTGTTTGTTTATTTTCCTTTCAATTGCATGTTTATTTATTGTACATTCGGCATGTTATTATGCATCTTGCTATGTCCCCTGAGGACCTGGTGATCGCTTCAAGTTTTGCTTTGCTGCTAGAATATAAGGGTAGTTGGTGGTTGTTTCTCCATGATGTTAGGTATATTAGTTGATATTATCATCATATTCTTTCTTATTTATATTTTGTACTATATTGACTCATGCTGGTATTATAGCCTAATATTTTACAAGCTTCATCTTTCCTTTAGCTTGTTCATGATATATGTATTATTGGGAATTCACTCTGATACATTTATCTATTCTAGAATCAGTGTATTACGGTCTGATCAACTTTAGTGCACTTGGTTCGCTATTGTTATTACTATCTTATGGATTGAGACATGTTGACTTGATATTTTAGACAGTTATATTTGATTTTATAGACAGCTTAAGTGCATTACTTGAGGGTCTCTATAGAATGGGTTTACCATTGAGTACGTACCAGCTGGCCGAGTCACATGCTGGTCCTATGAGTTTTGGGACTGGGGCGTGACTGGTTTTTCAAATTTATCGAACAGTTATTAGGGTGAGGCTCTCAACACTGCTGCATATACTATTAATTTATTCCTATTGCTCTTTTGCATGATGATGTGCCTGACAAAGTATGTTACGACAAGGGGCTATCACACAATCACCTTCGTCTGTTTGGTTGTAAGGTCTTCTTACATGTACCGAAGCACGAGAGATCCAAACTTGAGCCTGGTGTTGAATCCCATGCTCTTTGCAATAAGCATTAAAGGGACAAATGTATTCCCTGTCGTTATCGGACCGAACACACTTCAACTTTCTAGTAAAATCTATTTGTGGTATTTCTTACTTTGTTACGTTTATTGATGACTACTCCAAGAAAGTTTAGGTCTATACTTTAAAGACCAAGGATTTATTGGTACCCACTTTAAAGAGTTTCACACCTCTGTTAAAAGGTATATGGACAAGAAGTTGAAGTGTGTTTGTCCGACAACGGCGGAAATACATTGATCCCTGTCATACTTATTGCAAAGAGAAAGGAATTCGACACCGGAAGACTCCACCAAAGACACCTCAGCTCACTGGTGTAGCGGAGCGTATGAACATGACACTAATGGAGAGGGTACGATATTTGCTGTCAGAAGCAGAATTGTCGGACAATTATTAGGGTGAGGCCCCTCAATACTGTTGCGTATACTATTAATTTATTTCATGGTGCTCCTTTGCAGGGTGATGTGCCTGAGAAAATATGGTACGATAATAAGTCGTAATAGAGTTACCTTTGAGTGTTTGGTTGTAAGGCCTTCGGGAATATACTGAAGGACGAGAGGATCCAAACTTGAGCCGAAGACGAGGTAGTGTCTTTGTCGACTATGGTCGGAATGAGTTTGGCTATAGACTATGACCCAGTGGAAAGAAAGCTATATAGAAGTAGAGACGTTGTGTTCGTCGAGGATCAGACCATGACCAACACTCAGAATTCCGAGATGCCTTCTGATACTAATGAATTGTCTGAGTTAGTCTTATTTCGTCTCGATCCATTTCCAGAGGACATTGCAGAGGATCCAATTACGGGGGAACCAATACATAGAGATGCTCTCAACCTTGATCATCAGCCTGCTGATAGTGGTCATAGTAACCTTCAGGAGGATGAGCATGCCGAGAAGGCAGTTCATGAAGGGAATGAGGCTATCGATATACAATCAGCACCAGACGTTCCATTGAGAAGGAGCACAAGAGTGAGTTGACCATCTACGAGGTACTAGCCAGATGAGTACGTGTTACTAACTGACGGAAGAGAGTCCGAAAGTTTCGCAGAGACGATGGAAGACGAAAACAGGCATGAGTGGATGCAGGCTGGCAAACTCCACTTATGAGTTGGTGCGGTTGCCAAAGGACAAGAAGGCTTTGAAGAATTGATGGATGTTCAGAGTGAAGCAGACGGATGATACTACTCGCCCTCGATACAAAACAAGACAGGTAGTTAAAGGATACGGTCAACGAAAGGGCGTAGTGAGATCTTCTCGTCAGTCGTCAAGTTGTCATCTATTCGGGTGGTGCTAGCATTGGCAGCAAGTTTCAACTTAGAGGTTGAACAAATGGACGTGAAGACGGCATTCCTCCACAGTAATTCAGAAAAATTATACATGGAACAACTAAAGGGATTCTGCGAGAAGAACAAGTCACACTTGGTCTGCCGGTTGAGGAAGAGTCTGTATGGACTGAAGTAAGCTCCGAGGCAGTGGTACAGGAAGTTCAAATCGTTTATAGGGGGGCATAGTTATGCACGGACGACGTCGGATCACTGTGTATTTGTGAGGTACTTTGTCGAGAATGATTTTATCATATTACTGCTCTATGTGGATGATATGCTATTGGTAGGTCGAAATGCCACCAGGATAGCGGAGTTGAAGCATCAACTGGGTATGGCCTTTTATATGAAGAATTTGAGCGCAGCGAAGGCTATTTTTGGGATGAAGATCAGCCGAGAGAGAGCGTCCAAGCTGCTTCAAAGAAGTACATTCACCGGGTACTTAACGTTTCGGGATGGACGGGTCGAAGAAAGTGAGCAACCCCCTTGCAGCTCACTTTAAGTTCACTATGGAACAGTGTCCATCTACCGAAGACTAGAAGGAAGATATTGAGCGGGTTCTATATGCTTCAGCTGTGGGGAGTCTCGGGAGTCTCATGTATGTCATGGTGTGTACGAGGCCAGATATTGCTCATACAGTTGGTACGGTTAGTAGGTATCTTTCCAATCCTGGAAGGGTACATTAGGGTGCGGTCAAGTGGATTCTAAGGTACATTCAGGACACCGCTGTTTGGAGACTTTCATTTGGTGATGACGAGCCGAAGCTGGTCGATATACTGACGCTAATATGGCTGAATATGTAGACACGAGGAGATCGACTTCGGGTTATGTGATGATGTTTGCTAGTAGAGTGGTTTTGTGGCTGTCGCGATTGCAGAACAGAGGCAGAGTACATTGCGGCGACGGAGGCTTGCAAGGAGTTACTGTGGATGAAGAAGTTTCTGCAGGAAGTTGGACTTAAGCAAGGGGCACTACATTTTGCTTTGCTATAACCAGAGTGCAATCCATCTTGGAAAGAACCCAACATTTCATAGTCGGTCCAAACATATTAAGACTCGGTATCACTGGATACGGGATGTGCTTGAGAAGAAGGTCGCAACGCTTGAAAAGATTCATACAGATAACAATAGAGCGGATATGCTCACAAAGGTTCTACCAAGGAAAAAGTTTATTGTCGGAGGATCATCGGTATAACGAGCTCCTCCACCTAATTAGGAAGGGGGGTTTGTTGGAGTTTGGTGGGGTTCCCAACCTATGCGGAGAATACCCTGGAGTGCGACGAGCGTCATTCGTGTGTCGGAGAAGATCGGAGAGTTCGTCGAACACCATATATTGGAGCATGTATGGTAAGCATATATATGATTCGATTTACATATCTTTGACTTTGATTATATATATATATATATATATATATATATATATATATATATGGATCTTTGCAAATGACCTCTAGCCTAGTGGTTAAGAGAGATGCATGCGGCCCGAGAGGTCAGGAGTTCGAATCCCAGTGGGAGCGATTCCAGAAATAATTTACCTGGTTCCAAAATATATATATATATATATATATATATATATATATATATATATATATATGGATCTTTCATATATTGGATTTTCCATATAATCAAACTTCCATATATGGTAAGCCTATATATGATTGGATTTCCATATCTTTGATTTTGACCATATATATATATATATATGATTGAATATACAGACTTTCCATATATATTGGTAGATACTTAGTGACCTTAGTAAATGAGTACCATGACTTCTCCAACTCTTGTACTAGCTCCATTGTTGATGTCTTATAAGTTCTTACCCATTCTTAGAAATCGAAAACTTTATTGAATACCAGAAGACATTACTGATCAGTGATGAATAACACAAAATCTAGTCTCCGGACTACACGGAGCATGCTTGTCTATAGTTGTTGATTGGTTTGATAGAGTTGTTAAAGAACATAGCAATTTATTCTTCGAGGCAAACACACTCCACTAATGTAGTGTAAAACGCCTGAAATCTAATGGAATGGCCCTTGGAGTATAAATCAGTGATTTTCACAGCTAGTTGCTTAAGATTCAAAAATGTGAGATGAATATAGGAAGTTTTTTTAGTCAGATATTTTGTTTTGTTTTTCTTGGGGAGGACCTAGTTGAAGTGGGTCAGCGAAGTGAGATAGCATGGTTACCCCAAAAAAAAGAAAGAGCATAGAGGCATCGTTGACCAAAGAAATCCATGTTGAAGGTATGGATAAAGTGAAGGGGTAAAAAGAAATTCTTCCAGAGTGAAAGTTGAAAGAATCTCCTTTGAAAGGATCCTTACAGGAAAGGAACTAATCAATAATCAATAAAATAGTCCAATTCCTATTCATAATGAAGAGCTTTACTTGCGCCAAGTATGAAGATACAGTGGTTGACGTAGATGTCCATGATTTATTTTCATCACAATGGCTAGTTTCTTAGGGCTGTTTGAGACTAATGTGACTTCTAGTTTGAGATGGAGATGGTATCCTCTGCAGAAAGGATAAATTTAGGCCACAGTGCACAAGGGAACTGTTGACACTGCCATTATAAAATGAGCTTAAATAAGCAGGTATACACCAGAAGTTCCCTCCACCCTTAAAAGTTCAGCTTTAAATCTTAAACCTTCACAGTCCAAAAACTACTATTCGACTTAATTTCAAGCAGTTAATTGTGCTGCTGCACAAAATTGAAGATCTCGGTAACTTTCACATAACAAGCTAAGATATTTATGTTGATTTAGTCAATGGGATCAGGCCAAGATGAGAAATAAAATAGGAATTATATAGCTCCACAAGAGAAGAGTACACCACTTAACAATAATATATTGGAATAAGCATACCTCAATTCTTGATATGCAGCATAGTACCGTGA
Source organism: Iris pallida (assembly GCA_029216955.1). Taxonomy (NCBI): domain Eukaryota; kingdom Viridiplantae; phylum Streptophyta; class Magnoliopsida; order Asparagales; family Iridaceae; genus Iris; species Iris pallida. The sequence goes on from JANAVB010004600.1 coordinate 8,783,064, forward strand.
TACCTCCCTCCTGCCCCTGCAAATGCATCTTGCCATGTATCTATGAGAATCAGTATCTTCTCTCTTACATTTAAGTGTGGCTGCACAAGTAGAAACCCAACATAGTTTTAATAAATGCCAAGAACTTAAAAAAGCTATATTGATAAGAAACATGAAACATATTTTACACACTAGAACTCCCTAATTGGAACTATGATACTATTTGTGTTTCTAACTTCTTAATCGCCCTATGATCCTTTCTACTTTGTTTGTAACAAAATAGCTGCCGAAAAGTCATAAGGAGTTTGCCTCAAATGAGTAACAAATACTAATTTGTTGTTTTAGCTTTACCCATGATAGTCTTTTATTATTATGTGGGTTCTGACAGTTACAATTAGGTTGTTGAGTATCATATATGCCGAAAAGTCATTTTTTCTTTAGATATAGTCATATTTTCTCGCTAAAATGTAGTTTATTGTCCTTATGTAAGGGATCCTTGTATACTGAACTCGTGGTAATTATATGCCAAAGTGTGGAACATTTTTCCATCTATTTCTACAATCCTTAATTTTTTGCAATGTAACATTTTCACTAGTTTACTGACTAGATGCATAGGTTTGATTTTCATTAGATAGAAAGACTGTACAGGTGATTTTCTTGTAAGCCCTGCAACTGCTACCTCAAGCTCGTTGCCTCCTTCTGCCAAAACTATTCAAAATGACATAGTGCTTCAGTATTTACAGATTGTGATGTATATCTGTGCTAATAGTGTGACATGAATTTAGTTAAAGCCATTAAGCTTATATAAGGAATATCCACTTTTTTTGACTCAAGGTAATATCAAACTAGATGGCTAATCAAAACTCAACTTCATGGACATCAAAAGATACGGAAGATGTAGAATGAGAATAAAGAAAAAAAAAAGCAAGCTGATATTACCTTGGGTCAAAATCAAGAACGATCTCAATCAGTGGACCCACAGAAGCCCCTCCAAAAAGAGGGGCAGCCATCAGTAAACCAAACCAAACCAGTTTGTCTGTTGCAATAAACAAAAGAAACAGTAAACCAAACCAGTTCCTCTGTTGCAATAAACAAAAGCAACAAACCTACAGCTATAAGAGATGGACATCAAACTGAATGGAAAGAAGTCCAGAACAATCACGAAAGTAAACAATACACCGTCAATGCAACAAAAGGCAAGAAACACATTAAAGTGTAAAGCTCCAATTTCTCCCCTCCCCTCCAATTTCTCTTCACTCCAATGGAGTTTTCTCCGAACTAGCATCCAGTCACCCTCCTCGTCACTCTAGAAACCCTATAGAAGGGGGGGGAGGACTCATTAGCCAATGTAGAAACCCTAGAGAGAGAGAGACTACCAGTCATGTTCGGGCTGTACTCGATATCACAACAATGCATTTATCCAGGACATGCATGCAGCAGACACCATTGGCTGATTATTATCAAACGATAACTACTACTAAATGTGACATATCAACAAAGTAAAAAAAAACAATAATCTAAAGTCAATTGCCCATAATTTGATTAAAACAAATAAGATGTGATCTGAATTGTGTAAATTCCACCAAATTAAGTCCTAAAGATGCGAATATATTCAAGAACATGCAGCAGGCACAATCTTTAACTACTATTCAAATTGACATATGAACAAAGTAAAAAAAAAAAACAATAATCTATAGTCAATTACCCATAATTTGACAAAAATAAAGAACCTGTGATCTGAACTGTGCAGATTCCATCAAATTAACCCCTAAAGATGCGAATATATTCAAGAAAATGCATGCAATGTCAAGAATTTGGGACTAGAAATATATTTTAATGAAAATATCTTGATATTAAGATGTAAAACATAACCCACAATGTAGGATATGAATAGAACATACATTTTTCCTTCACTATTTTAACCATTTCATGTAAGATATAACGTTCAGTAATTTGTAAATGAACATCGTCCCCACAATTTTTGCTTAGTGTCTCGAGCACGTGGATAAGCAATTCCAAGGACCAGGATGTATTATATGAATATAGGACAACATAAAATAACCATTATTTTTAAATTAAAAGTGTCGTCATGTGTGTCTACTGGAAAGCAATTTCTTTTAGTGGACTTGACCAATTTGGCAATTTGAGATTCCTTCGTACCTATCATATTGCAGAATAGGCTTTCATGTTAATGATCCACATTGTTCACAAAAAAACATATCTTATGCCCATGCATTAAAGAATTGCAAATGAATGGTTTTTCAGTACTAAGCTCAAGAAGGCCACTTGATGTGATTTGATACCTCAGAAATACACTTTGATTTTTGACGTTTATGAATATGTGCATGTATTTATTGACAGCCCGAGAAAAAGAAAGAGAGAAGACAAGCATAGTCCTTAAGTTCCCTTGGCCACGTTTGGTTCGCGGAAATGGAGCCTTGGGAAAGGAAAGTGATTCATTTCCTTTGTTTGGATGCCAAAGGAAATGAGAAGGAAATGAATTTGGTTCCCAAGAGGAACGAAAATAGGAAAAAATGGTTCCTCCCACCAACCTAAGGATTCATTTTCCCCCACTAAGGATTCACTTTCCCTCCAAATCTTCTTGGCTTTTACAAACACCGGAAAGAAAATTGATTGGAATTGCAATTTCCCAAAAGAAATGACATATCAAAGAATCAATTTTCTTTCCTTTATGCAATCCAAACGAGTGTTGGGAATCGGATATGCCCTCTTGCGCTCTGATACCGTGTCTGAGACGTTGCCGCAGCGGAAACTTAGGCCAACCCACCTGAAATAACCAACTCCCGTCTAACGGACACCAAGCACAGATAAAGACAAGTATATGGCGGTGACTACGTCACCTGGATAAATCTCAATCTCTATAACTCAGATGAAATTACAAGATTGACAAAAACTAATATTGAACTCTTTGCCCTAATAGGTTCAACCCCCTCACCACACTCAAGAAGAAAAGAAAGATTAGAATTGAAATCGCTCACCAACCCGTAGCAATCTCCCTAACCGAAGTTGACGACTCATCGATTAGATCTCTTCTTCCTTCTGTCTTGGATGGCGAAGTCCTAAAAGCAAAGTGCGAAACTTTCTCTTAGATTTTCTGTGGACGAGTACCACGAATCTCCACTTTTTATGCTGTGCTTTGTGCCTCCACCCTCACCCCATATATATAGGATGAAAAAAAACCTATTTTAGGTCATAATAGGATTTCTTAAATAGGAAGCTCTCAAATTAGAATCATACTACACCTAAAATAGCCCATCAACATCCTATTTTAGATTATAATAGGATCTCTTAAATAGGAAACCCTCAAATAAGAATCATATTATATCTAAAATAGTCCAACACTAATTATAGACATCGAAATCAAATTAAATCAAATATTTAATCAGATTTGGACTCCATAAATATGCTATTACCAAATCCAGACTGGACTCCAACAATCTCTCCCTCCAGTCTGATGAGAGGGTGTTGACCCCATGGCTCCTCAACTGGACTCCATGCCTGTCGTCATGCGACAGAGTTTCTGCTCCCCCATGCCACTGATCTTCGATCTCCCGAGCTGCTTTGCATCTTCCTTCATCTCCAGCTCGTCGGCCGTCATGTCGACGCTAGCTGCCATGCGTAGCACCTCTTGTACCACTGGGATCCTACCGATATCAATAACACGATCAAGACCGAAGTCCCTGACGATCAGCCTCACCGCAAGTCTCGGTTGCCTGTCCCCGACTTCTGTCTTCCACCGAAAAGTGTTAACGTTCCGACGAAAGCTTATTTATCCTTGGCTGGTCCAACCAAGCAGACGGTGCGGTCCTCCTGAGATTTGAACTCCTGAACCTACCCACCTTCGTGTCTGAACTTGAAACTCCCTTATACACATGCGTCCTCGAGCAGAACATCACGTACTGTGCATACCGTCGATGACCCACAGCTCCCCCTGAACTGTGTGAATGGTGATGCTCCCGCCTCAGATTGATTTTGCTGCAAACCTTAATCTCCTTCCTGGCTTCGAACTGCTGAAACCGATGTCGCTCCGTGAAGCAAACCACCCGTCGCCAAAACCGGATTCGTAGAGCAACCTCCACCTGGAGACCGACCAGCTGTCATGGGACAGACAGACTGACCCTCAATCTTTGACTCACCACCATCCGTAGCTTTGTCTCGACGAACCGAATCCTCCATATCCCTCAAAGCACCTAGAAGCCCCTCCTCAGCAAGTTCTCGACGATCCACCTCCTGTCGAGCACCCCTCGAACATCCATCCGGTGTCTGTGGCCTACCTGTACAGCTCAGCGGCTTGAGCCTGTACATGCCACAACACAAATTTCGCGGAGCCAGCTGTTGGGAACCCTTCACAAACATCCAATCTTTATCCCCAAACAGACTGCGACAGGCATCATCTGCCAGCCTCCCTACCGAAATCAAGTTGTAGCGCAAACTTGGTACATGTCGCACACCCTTGAGAACTGTAGAAGCATGGAAAAGAATAAAGAAAGATCCATGCGGCCAGGAAGCCACATGCGGCTCAGAGAGTTCATGCGGCTCAAGGATCCATGCGGCTCAAGCGTCTATGCGGCTCAAACAAATTCTATGCGGCTCAGAGAGGAGCCACATGGCCTGCAAACATCTCTTCTGTTTGTCCTTTACTGCATTAAATGCCTTGACGGCTGACAGCTCTGATACATGACAGCCCTGACACAAAAATACAATTATGACTCCGTCATAATGGCAGAATCCTAGGAAAACGGAGGAAATCTCTGACACGATCTCCCGAGATCCAGAAATTGTCATGCGGCCTTGACACGTGGACAGTCGCATGCGGCTCGAGCAGAGACCACCCCATGCGGTTCAGGCCGAAGCTGTCCCATGCGGCTCAGGCCGAAGCTGTCTTATGCGGCTCAAGCAGAGACTACTCCATGCGGCTCACGAGGACTATCTCCATGCGGCTCACGAAGAAGGCACCCATCATGCGGTCACCTACACTCATGCGGCTCAGATCATCACCATGCGGTTCAAATGTTCAGGGGGCCACTCTCAAGCAGCCTTGACACATGGCCAGCCTTATGCGGCTCAATGAGGAGCAACCTTCCTGCGGCTCAGATTTCTACAGTGGCTCGCGGTTAAGACACGTGGCATGATAGCGGGACACGTGGTATCAAATCGATCGAAATCCCTCAACAAATCCCAATAAAATATTGGGATCAAATCAGATCATTTGCAAGCAAGCAAATTAATGACACGTGTCGGGAAATCCGAGGTTGGCATGACAAACCAGGAGGATTTATGTCAATCATCATTAATTACCCACAAAAGATTTGATGCAATCACATTTATTGCTCAAATCTCGTATATTCAAGATGAACGGCCCAGATCCAGTGATCCTCAGCCGCCGATTTTTAAGAATGGGCAATCATTGCAAACCCTAATGATGCCCCCCACTCTTATAAATAGCAAGGTGCCATTCCCTTGCAGGGGAGAGAGAGAAAGAGGAGACTCTCGGATAAAAAAAAAGAGAGACAAAGAGAGCCAGAGAGCTAGAGAGAATATACAGAGATCAAAAGGAGAGCATTTCTTCATCAACGCCAAGCAGTTCTTCTACAGAGCCAAGGCTGCACCCGATCGTCCAAGGAGTAAGGCAGAGCTGTCGTCGCTTTCCCGAGCCTATATCGTCACCCCCCCAGAATCTAAAATAAACAATTGTACTTAGATTGCTGTACCTAGGTTTTCGTTCCTAGGCTTTCTTTGTACAAGCGAGTTTGTATCGTGAAGTAAAAGTCCAGTCCTCCGATAATTGTTCTGCTCTTTTATATTTCATGGCAAACACGATGGCGACTCTGCTGGGGACAAACTTCTCCATGACTGAGGAGTTGGTGACGCAATCGGATGCAGCCAAACTTGGCTCCACGCAACAGAAGATGGTCGTCTGCTTCGACCAACAGGCGTTTGAAGAAATGCTCTCTGAGGGGAGCGCTGGCCCGGTCCAGAAGCGAACCCGCACAAAGAAAGCTCGCAGCGAGTGGAGGCCAAAATCATTTGCTCCTCCCCAAGCTCTGGACGGAGTACTCTCTGCTGCCCAAGACGGCGAAGGCGACTCTCGCGCGGCCCCACTTTGAGACATAGAGGACTCTGTTGTCCCCAAGTCCGACAGAGGAAAGCACTACGATGCTGGACTTGCAGGGACAAAGAGCGATCCTATGTGCTCCAGGACGAAATCGAACAAGGGCACTAGCCGCAAGACGAAGACTCATGCGGCCAAGATTGCCAGCCACATGAATGATGACCATGCGGCTGAGACTACTAGCCAAAGGCACAATACTCATACGGCCAGGATTTCCAGCCGCATGGAGAAGACCTATGCGGCTGAGACTTTCAGCCGCATGAAGAAAGCCCATGCGGCTACGACTGCCAGCCGCATGGAGACTATTGATTCCAGCCGCATGCCGCCTGCTCCACGCGGCTCTGTCTTCGACCGCCTCTCCTATGATCCTGATCTCCTGTGCTCTCAAGAAGATATGTCTGACTCTCTCCAGCACCACCTAGACTCTTACTACTATGTGCCCTCACGCACTAGAGTGAAGAAGTCCAGGGCAGCACGAGCTTGGCAAGCTCGGTCCGCTGATCCGACCTCTGACCATCCGAGCGTTCCACATACTGTTATGCGGGCCTCTGATGGGAAGTTGTACAGAACCACTCGAGTCCAGCTCCCGGCGGCAAACGAACAGAGAGGTTCCCGAAAGTCTCCCAAAATCCAGGGAGCAAACATGGTCGATCCGGACCCATCTGACTTGCGTGAGGCCATCCTCCACAAACGCAAGGAAAGAGAAGGTGCATCAGGGTGTAAAGAGTCCTCCCACGGACGTCACTGCACCCAAATCATCGTCAACTGTTGTTGCACGCGATGGTACGAGAAGACCGGCAGTCCGTCTTCCAAAGACTGCAACAAACATGTTCAGAAGATGAGGCACCTCCCGTCGTCTCCTGCAACTCTACTCAGAAAATCCCTGCCGATGGGAGAGGAAAGAAGACCAATGCTCCCAGCCCGAAGATTTCAACTACTATGACTAAGAGACTATCATCTAAACGGGTGCCCACCACCGGAGCTTTCCAAGGTACCCGTTCAAAGACGAAATCTGCTACAATGGGAGATTCATCATCCACAACACTGGGGGTTGCTGGGACTGGGGGTAGCACTCATCAGAACATCCACGATAATCCGATGTTCCAAGGAGATGAGCTAGAGGAAACAACTCTCCCATCAGATAGCAAGGGCCGACGTCCCCGAGGACGTCCACGACTCCCAAGATGAAGCAAACTCTGAAGCTGGGGGTACTATCCCTTCTGAGTCCGAACCAGAGGAGAACATTCTCACATACCCCGATGACTTCTCACTACAAGGGTATGATTCGGAGGGCTCGTCCTCCACCGTTCCTTCCATCTCTCTTCATGTAAAGATGGTGTTCATGACGGATAGCAACCAAGGTGGTTCCAGTGATCGCCAACGCATCGACACTCTGGAGGCCATACTGCATGTCTTGGTCAAGTCTGTAGACGAGATCAAGGCGGCCCTTCCAACTCTCCAGGGAGGAACGCCTGGCCAAACAAGCGCGGGTCCCGCGGTCAATGCGGACTCAAACTCAGCGGCACCGAACCCGGGCAACAATCCTCCTGAAATGATGGCCCCCACCGCTGTGGATGAGGCCAGGGAAGCAAGAAGAGAGGTCCAGGAACTCCGAGCCATGTTTCACGCTCGAGAAACCTCTCAAGACCTCAGAATACGGCAACCATACCCCGCAGCATGGAGGGATGTCCCCTTCCCACCAAGATATAAGCCGTTCAATATCAAACCTTATGACGGCAAGACCTCCGCAAGTCGGTACATCACTTACTTCGAGGTCACCACCGACCATTTGCCCCATGACGATGCCATCCTTACACGATTATTCATTGGGGCATTGGAAGGAGTCGCCTTTAACTGGTATCGCAACCTGCCAGACAACTGCATCCACTCCTTCGCCGGCTTCAAGCGCATGTTCTTGGAGAGATTCTACGAAGTAGGACAGGATATCACAATGTCCACTCTCATGGACGTCGTCCAAGGGGAGAAAGAGCTGACAAGGAACTATATCGAGCGGTTTCGCCAAACCGCAATAAAGTTGCCGTCTGGAAATCCGGATTCCTCCTTGATTGAAATTTGCCAAAAGAGATTGCGCCCAACAATCAGTCTCTGGATGGACGAAAGTCAATTTAAGGACTGGAAGACATTCATCATCAGTGCCACTAGTGCCGAAGAACGGTTGAAGAAGGCTCGCCAATTGGGATTGCACATCTCAGAGGGAGAGGACAAGGGCAGGCGTCCCAACGTCAACACCAACAATGGGAGTAGCTCCACCAACAACCGGGGCAACAAGGGCAAGCAGGCTATGGTGGCCGACACAGCACGGAAACCTGAGTCAAAACCGGCAGACAAACAATGGCCGCAAATTACTTACTCCTTCGAAGACGGTCACGTCAAGCCCATCTTGGACATGCTCATACAAGGAGACATAATTCAGCTCCCTCCACCAAGACGGGAACCTCGGCCGGCGAAAATGGAGAACCCAAAGTACTGCCATTACCACCGCTACGTCCACCATGCTACACACGACTGCTACCAACTAAAACGGTATTTCCAAAATCTCATCGATTCGAACGCTCTGGCCATCGATTTCGAAGAGGTAACCGTGGCAGCCAATATGGTATCAGTACAATTTGGCAGCTTCCCTCCAACAGAAACTCAAGACGGTGTGGTACCCATCCCTCTGGCAACAATGGAGATCGCTAATCTTCCACCTTCTCGAGATCAGGTAGCTGGTCTAGTGCCCCTCACCACATCACGAGAAGAGGTCATGTGGGTCCATCCAGACTCGGTATCAGAAGTGACTCAGCCCACACCATCTTCCATTTGCAAGAAGAAGAGCGGAAAAGTCAGGTCCTGCCGCACAATCTCGGCAGATATCGAAGAAGCTACAGCCGTTGTCACTCGGTCCGGGGCACAATCCCAACCCGTGGCTGATAAATCAGCTGGAGATCATCAGTCCGCTACAACTGACGCTCCGGGACCTGCTCAGCCTCCGACGACCGACAAGCCTAGGCCGAAGGAGACTCGTTTTGACAAATCCCTCCGAAAAGAGGTACTACAAGGGCTGGAGAGGCCCTACAACTTCGACATCTTGGCGCAATTGGCCAACACACCGGCCAAGTTGTCATTATACGAGCTTCTGAGACTCTCAAAGGAAGTTCGCGCGGCTTTGAGCGATGCACTCCAAAATGCCGACCCGTACCTGGCTCAGGTCAACCTCACGGGAGAGAACCCGCCTGCAGATCTCCAAGACAGCGCTTGCACGGAAGCGATGCCCAACATTGTCTTCACTCCGCAGGATATGCTCATCAAAACCAACCTGCACGATCGTCCGTTATACTACACGGGATACATCGGCGATGTGAAGGTGGATCGGATGCACATTGATCACGGTTCTTCCATAAGCATCATCCCGAAGGGTCTGTTGCATCATCTCTGCATCCCTATGCATCGCATGACGCCTACAAGCACCGCCATCAGCGGTTTCAATTCGGACAGGAGGTACCCAATTGGGAAGATTCGTCTGAAGTGTCAAATTGGCGATCTCCAGTCGGAAGTCACCTGTTACGTCATAGATGCAGACACTTCTTACAACATCCTCCTGGGGCGCCCTTGGATACACGATTATATGATCGTGCCTTCCACGCTACACCAATGCTTCAAATATGTCGACAAACACGGCTTCGTGAGGACAGAATTTGCCGACATCGATCCCTTCAAGGGGGTCGTCGAATCCTACTACTCAGACTCCTGCCTGTACGAAAAGTCGAAGAGGCACCTTGGTGAAGGAGATGTGCAAGCTCGTACCGAGACAGCCACAGGATCAGAAGAACCCCTAACGATCCACCTCCAACCTCGCAAACCTGGCAAATCCGCACCCCTTACAGCCACTCTGCGTAAGGACGCAATCAGCCTTTCGGCACAAGAAGAGCAAATGATAATCCGGCTGCCAAGATCCGGCCAAGTGCTAAGACCCACAACGGAGCCATTGACAATCAGGCTGCCGAGAGTCGGCCAGCCGCAAACGGAGAAGCTCAATCCCTCCGACAAACCAATGACGATACACCTTCCCAAGAAGAGTCGTCACCCCGATGCAAGGTCTGGGGCTTATAGCGAACCAACCACTCCCCGTCCAGCATCGAGTACCAAACTGTGGGTCGCTAGTCTGCCAACAACTCCACGTTCTGCCCCACCAGCTGAACCTCTGACGATCAAGCTGCCCCGGTCGTCTTCTCAATCTTCATTTATACAGGGGGTAGCCGAAGAGGAACCGGAGCTAGCCAAGTATGTGGCTGCCCACACTGATGTTTCCTCCGCAGATGATGTAATCCCGCTAGAAAAGATATCTTACTTCATCAATAAAGGGCTATCTTTGAACTACCTCGAGCTTAATAAGCTTTGTACAATGTATGCTACGAGTCCAAATCAGTTGTAGCGGGCTGATGATCTTCAGCTGAGTTATCAGCCACGGGTTGGGATTGTGCCCCAGACCGAGTGACGACGGCCGTAGCTTCTTCGATATCTGCCGAGATTGTGCGGCAGGACCTGACTTTTCCGCTCTTCTTCTTGCAAATGGAAGATGGTGTGGGCTGAGTCACTTCTGATACCAAGTCTGGATGGACCCACATGACCTCTCCTCGTGATGTGGTGAGGGGCACTAGACCAGCTACCTGATCTCGGGGAGGTGGAAGATTAGCGATCTCCATTGTTGCCAGAGGGATGGGTACCACACCGTCTTGAGTTTCTGTTGGAGGGAAGCTGCCAAATTATACTGATGCCATATTGGCTGCCATGGTTACCTCTTCGAAATCGATGGCCAGAACGTTCGAATCAATGAGATTTTGGATATACCGATTTAGTTGGTAGCAGTCGTGTGTAGCATGGTGGACGTAGCGGTGGTAATGGCAGTACTTTGGGTTCTCCATTTCCGCCGGTCGAGGTTCCCGTCTTGGTGGAGGGAGCTGAATTATGTCTCCTTGTATGAGCATGTCCAAGATGGGCTTGACGTGACTGTCTTCGAAGGAGTAAGTAATTTGCGGCCATTGTGTCTGCCGGTTTTGACTCAGGTTTCTGTGCTGTATCGACCACCATAGCATGCTTGCCCTTGTTGTCCCGGTTGTTGGTGGAGCTACTCCCATTGTTGGTGTTGACGTTGGAACGCATGTCCTTGTCCTCTCCCTCTGAGATGTGCAATCCCAATTGGCGAGCCTTCTTCAACCGTTCTTCGGCACTAGTGGCACTGATGATGAATGTCTTCCAGTCCTTAAATTGACTTTCGTCCATCCAGAGACTGATTGTTGGGAGCAATCTCTTTTGGCAAATTTCAATCAAGGAGGAATCCGGATTTCCAGACGGCAACTTCATTGCGGTTTGGCGAAACCGCTCGATATAGTTCCTTGTCAGCTCTTTCTCTCCTTGGACGATGTCCATGAGAGTGGACATTGTGATGTCCTGCCCTACTTCGTAGAATCTCTCCAAGAACATGCGCTTGAAGCCGGCGAAGGAGTGGATGCAGTTGTCTGGTAGGTTGCGATACCAGTCGAAGGCGACTCCTTCCAATGCCCCGATGAATAATCGTGTAAGGATGGCATCGTCATGGGACAAATGGTCGGTGGTGACCTCGAAGTAAGTTATGTACCGACTTGCGGAGGTCTTGCCATCATAAGGATTGATATTGAACGGCTTATATCTTGGTGGGAAGGGGACATCCCTCCATGCTGCAGGGTATGGTTGCCGTATTCTGAGGTCTTGAGAGGTTTCTCGAGCGTGAAACATGGCTCGGAGTTTCTGGACCTCTCTTCTTGCTTCCCTGGCCTCATCCACAGCGATGGGGGCCGTCATTTCAGGAGGATTGTTGCCCGGGTTCGGTGCCGCTGAGTTTGAGTCCGCATTGACCGCGGGACCCGCGCTTGTTTGGCCAGGCGTTCCTCCCTGGAGAGTTGGAAGGGCCGCTTTGATCTCGTCTACAGACTTGACCAAGGCATGCAGTATGGCCTCCAGAGTGTCGATGCGTTGGCGATCACTGGAACCACCTTGGTTGCTATCCGTCATGAACACCGTCTTTACATGAGGAGAGATGGAAGGAACGGTGGAGGACGAGCCCTCCGAATCATACCCCTGTAGTGAGAAGTCATCGGGGTATGTGGGAATGTTCTCCTCTGGTTCGGACTCAGAAGGGATAGTACCCCCAGCTTCAGAGTTTGCTTCATCTTGGGAGTCGTGGACGTCCTCAGGGACGTCGGCCATTGCTGTATCTGATGGGAGAGTTGTTTCCTCTGGCTCATCTTCTTGGAACATCGAATTATCGTGGATGTTCTGAGGAGTGCTACCCCCAGTCCCAGCAACCCCCAGTGTTGTGGATGATGAATCTCCCACGGTAGCAGATTTCGTCTTTGAACGGGTACCTTGGAAAGCTCCGATGGTGGGCACCCGTTTAGATGATAGTCTCTTAGTCATAGTAGTTGAAATCTTCGGGCTGGGAGCATTGGTCTTCTTTCCTCTCCCATCGGCAGGGATTTTCTGAGTAGAGTTGCAGGAGACGACGGGAGGTACCTCATCTTCTGAACATGTTTGTCGCAGTCTTTGGAAGACGGACTGCCGGTCTTCTCGTACCGTCGCGTTGTTGCAACAACAGTTGACGATGATTTGGGTGCAGTGACGTCTGTGGGAGGACTCTTTACACCCTGATGCACCTTCTCTTTCCTTGCGTTTGTGGAGGATGGCCTCACGCAAGTCAGATGGGTCCGGATCGACCATGTTTGCTCCCTGGATTTTGGGAGACTTTCGGGAACCTCTCTGTCCGTTTGCCGCCGGGGGCTGGACTCGAGTGGTTCTGTTCAACTTCCCATCAGAGGCCCGCATAACAGTATGTGGAACGCTCGGATGGTCAGAGGTCGGATCAGCGAACCGAGCTTGCCAAGCTCGTACTGCCCTAGACTTCTTCACTCTAGTGCGTGAGGGCACATAGTAGTAAGAGTCTAGGTGGTGCTGGAGAGAGTCAGACATGTCTTTTTGAGAGCACAGGAGATCAGGATCATAGGAGAGGCGGTCGAAGACAGAGCCGCGTGGAGCAGACGGCATGCGGCTGGAATCAATAGTCTCCATGCGGCTGGCAGTCGTAGCCGCATGGGCTTTCTTCATGCGGCTGAAAGTCTCAGCCGCATAGGTCTTCTCCATGCGGCTGGAAATCCTGGCCGCATGAGTATTGTGCCTTTGGCTAGTAGTCTCAGCCGCATGGTCATCATTCATGCGGCTGGCAATCTTGGCCGCATGAGTCTTCGTCTTGCGGCTAGTTCCCTTGTTCGATTTCTTCCTGGAGCACATAGGATCGCTCTTTGCCCCTGCAAGTCCAGCATTGTAGTGCTTTCCTCTGCGGACTTGGGGACAGCAGAGTCCTCTATGGCTCGAAGTGGGGCCGCGCGAGAGTCGCCTTCGCCGTCTTGGGCAGCAGAGAGTACTCCGTCCAGAGCTTGGGGAGGAGCAAATAATTTTGGCCTCCACTCGCTGCGAGCTTTCTTTGTGCGGATTCGCTTCTGGACCGGGCCAGCGCTCCCCTCAGAGAGCATTTCTTCAAACGCCTGTTGGTCGAAGCGGACGACCATCTTCTGTTGCGTGGAGCCAAGTTTGGCTGCATCCGATTGCGCCACCAACTCCTCAGCCGTGGAGAAGTTTGTCCCCAGCAGAGTCGCCATCGTGTTTGCCATGAAATATAAAAGAGCAGAACAATTATCGGAGGACTGGACTTTTACTTCACGATACAAACTCGCTTGTACAAAGAAAGCCTAGGGACGAAAACCTAGGTACAGCAATCTAAGTACAATTGTTTATTTTAGATTCTGGGGGGTGACGGTAGAGGCTCGGGAAAGCGACGACAGCTCTGCCTTACTCCTTGGACGATCGGGTGCAGCCTTGGCTCTGTAGAAGAACTGCTTGGCGTTGATGAAGAAATGCTCTCCTTTTGATCTCTGTATATTCTCTCTCTAGCTCTCTGGCTCTCTCTGTCTTTTTTTTTATCCGAGAATCTCCTCTTTCTCTATCTCTCTCCCCTGCAAGGGAATTGCACATTGCTATTTATAAGAGTGGGGGGCATCATTAGGGTTTGCAATGATTGCCCATTCTTAAAAGTCGGCTGCTAAGGATTACTGGATCTGGGCCGTTCATCTTGAATATACGAGATTTGAGCAATAAATGTGATTGCATCAAATCATTTGTGGGTAATTAATGATGATTGACATAAATCCTCCTGGTTTGTCATGCCAACCTCGGATTTCCCGACACGTGTCATTAATATGCTTGCTTGCAAATGATCTGATTTGATCCCAATATTTTATTAGGATTTGTTGAGGAATTTCGATCGATTTGATACCACGTGTCCCGCTATCATGCCACGTGTCTTAACCGCGAGCCACAGCAGAAATCTGAGCCGCAGGAAGGTTGCTCCTCATTGAGCCGCATAAGGCTGGTCATGTGTCAAGGCTGCTTGAGAGTGGCCCCCTGAACATTTGAACCGCATGGTGATGATCTGAGACGCATGAGTGTAGGTGACCGCATGATGGGTGCCTTCTTCGTGAGCCGCATGGAGATAGTCCTCGTGAGCCGCATGGAGTAGCCTCTGCTTGAGCCGCATAAGACAGCTTCGGCCTGAGCCGCATGGGACAGCTTCGGCCTGAACCGCATGTGGTGGTCTCTGCTCGAGCCGCATGCGACTATCCACGTGTCAAGACCGCATGACAGTTTCTGGATCACGGGGGATCGTGTCAGAGATTTCCTCTGTTTCCCTAGGAGTCTGCCATTATGACGGAGTCATAATTGTATTTTTTTGTGTCAGGACTGTCATGTATCAGGGCTGTCAGCCGTCAAGGCATTTAATGCAATAAAGGACAAACGGAAGAGCTGTTTGCAGGCCACGTGACTCCTCTCTGAGCCGCATAGAATTTGTTTGAGCCGCATAGACGCTTGAGCCGCATGGATCCTTGAGCCGCATGAACTCTCTGAGCCGCATGGGGCTTCCTGGCCGCATGGATCTTTCTTTATTCTTTTCCATGCTTCTACAAGAACGAGCTTCTCACCGAGCTCCGTTGTCAAGTGCACATTACCGATGCCTACAACTACAGTCGTGCCCTTGTCGCCCATCTTCACACGTCCAAACCTGCCGTCGCGGTATGACGTGAAGATCCTCCTATGTGGAGTGGCATGATACGACGCCCCCGTGTCCATGATCCAGTCGCCGTCATGACACATGCCACAAGGTTCCTCTGTGTCGGTTACTGCGATGATGATATCTCTCATTGCTGTGAGATCCTCCTGATCGTCCTTACCTTTTGCCTTCTCAGCTTTGAGCTTCATGCAGTTCCTCTTGATATGACCCATTTCGCCACAGTGATAGCAGCCCTCCTTGCGGTCCACAATCGCAAGATTTCAAGAACTCCCCCCTGTCCTCGCCTGTGAATTGGGTCTTCCCTTCCCGTAGGAAGTCACCAGAGCAGACTCCTGCGACGATTCCACTTGCTTGCGTCGGACCTCCTCATTCAACAAGCTACTTTTGACTGCCTCCATCGTGACAACTCCAGGCACGGAGTTGCTCACCGACACCACCAACGTCTCCCAGCTTTCCGATAAAGAACTCAAGAGCAGTAGGGCCTGAAGCTCATCATCAATCACCATCTTCATCGTAGACAGCTGATTGATGATACCCTGAACCTCGTTCAGATGTTGTGCCACTGGGGCACCCTCCGTATACTTCAAGTTGATGAGTTGGCGAATAAGAAACGCCTTGTTGCCAGCCGTCTTCCTTTCGTACAGCGAATGCAACTTCTCCCACAATATTTTTGCTGAACTCTCCATGGACACATGGTGAAACACCGAATCATCCAACCATTGGCGGATGAATCCAACGGCCTTCCGATCCAGTCGTTTCCAGTCTTCAGCAGCTTTGTCCATTGGATTTGCGTTGTCGCCCTCCAACGGACCATGCAAGTCCTTGTACCAGAGCAGATCCTCCATCCTTAGTTTCCAAATCGCCCAGTTTTCCCCTGTGAGGGTAATCATCTGCTCCGTAGACATGGTTGCCAGAACCTCCAAAGCTCTGATCCAGATTTTGGGAATCGGATATGCCCTCTTGCGCTTCGATACCGTGTCTGAGACGTTGCCGCAGCGGAAACTTAGGCCAACCCACTTGAAATAACCAACAACCGTCTAACGAACACCAAGCACAGATAAAGACAAGTATATGGCGGTGACTACGTCATATGGACAAATCATAATCTCTAACTCAGATGAAATTACAAGATTGACAAAAACTAATGTTGAACTCTTTGTCCTAATAGATTCAACACCCTCACCACACTCAAGAAGAAAAGAAAGATTACAATTGAAATCGCTCAACAACCCAGAGCAATCTCCCTAACCGAAGTTGTCGACCCTTCGATTAGATCTCTTCTTCCTTCTGTCTTGGATGGCGAAGTCCTAAGAACAAAGTGCGAAACTTTCTCTTAGATTTTCTGTGGACGAGCACCTCGAATCTCCACTTTTTGTGCTGTGTTTTGTGCCTCCACCCTCACCCTATATATATAGGATACCTCATATATATAGGATGAAAAAAACCTATTTTAGGTCATAATAGGATTTCTTAAATAGGAAACTCTCAAATAAGAATCCTACTACATCTAAAATAGTCCATCAACATCCTATTTTTATATTATAATAGGATCTCTTAAATAGGAAACCCTCAAATAAGAATCCTATTATATCTAAAATAGTCCAGCACTAATTATGGACATCCAAATCAAATTAAATCAAATATTTAATTAGATTTGGACTCCATAAATATGCTATTACCAAATCCAGACTTGACTCCAACAACGAGAGGACGTGTTTTCATAGCAGGAACTCAGTTGGAATCCCTCCATCTCCATCGTATGGATTTTGGTTTGAGTTTCCAACTTCATGTTGGAGTCTAGTCTGGATTTGGTAACATCATATTTGTGGAATCCAAATCTAGTTAAATATTTGATTTAATTTGATTCGGATGTCCATAATTGATGTTGTGTTATTTTAGATATAATATAATTCTTATTTTATGGCTCCTATTTAGGAAATTCTATTATGATCTAAATAGAATATTGTTAGAATATTTTAGGTATAATAGGATTCTTATTTTATTTCTATTTAGTAAATCCTATTATGACCTAGAATCATCCTATATATATGGGGGAGGGGGAGGCACAAAGTTGAGATTCGAGGTGCTCGTCCACATGAGATCTAAGAGAATGTCCGTATTTTGTTCTTAGTACTTCGCCGTACGAGATAGAAGGAAGAAGAGATCTAATCAATGAGTCGTCAACTTCGGTTAGGGGGATTCGTACGAGTTGGTGAGCGATTTCAATTGTAATCTCTTTCTTTTCTTCTCGAGTGTTGTGAGGGGTTGAACCTATTAGAAGGGTTCAACATTGTTTTTGTCAATCTTGTAATTTCATCTGAGTTATAGAGATTGGGATTTGTCCAGGTGACTATGTCACCGCCATATA
The DNA here is from genome assembly GCA_029216955.1 of Iris pallida. Classification (NCBI taxonomy): domain Eukaryota; kingdom Viridiplantae; phylum Streptophyta; class Magnoliopsida; order Asparagales; family Iridaceae; genus Iris; species Iris pallida. The sequence goes on from JANAVB010004600.1 coordinate 8,800,701, forward strand.
CTTGTCTTTATCTGTGCTTGGTGTCCGTTAGACGGGAGTTGGTTATTTCAGGTGAGTTGGCCTAAGTTTTTGTTGCACCAATGTCTTTGTTGCACCAATGTCTCAATTCGGTATCGGAGCGCAGGAGGGGGTGTCCGATTCCCAACACTTCCGTGCCTCATTAATGAGGCTTCTCACTTATTAAAAGATAGAGAACTAGATTGGAACATCGAATTCAATGTTTGTTTAATCATGTTTTTAATAATGTTAAACAATTAGATATTACTAACTAATAAAAACTCAACTTCATGGACATCAAAAGATACGGAAGATGTAGAATCAGAATCAAGAAAAAGCAAGCTGATATTACCTAGGGTCAAAATCAAGAACGATATAAAAACAGGGCGGTAAAGTAACAATTACATCAAATTAGTCCTAAAGAAAGATGCAAATATAATCAAGAGCCAATAACTACAACATCTAGAAGACCTTTATCAAACTAGATGGCAAATCAAAACACAACTTCGTGGACATCAAAAAGATACCGATGATGATGTAGAATCAGAATCTAGAAAAAGTTACCTTGGTCAAAATCAAGAACGATCTCAATTAGTGGACCCACCCTTCGAAAAAAGAGCCGCAGCCATCAGTAAACCAAATCAGTTTCTATGCTGCAATAAACAAAAGAAACAAACTAGTCACAATCACCTGTAGAAACCCAATAGAGACTAGAGAGAGACAAAGAAGTCGAGAACAATCATCTATAGAAAGCCAATAGAGAGGATCGCCACTCTAGAAACCAAATAGAGAGGGAGGGGGGACTCATTAGCCAATGTAGAAACCCCATAATAGAGAGAAAGACTACCTGTCATGGAGGATCTCTCCCTAATCCCTCCAGAATAGAATAGAGAATAGAAGAGACTCTCTCCCTCTCTCTCTCTCTCTCTCTCTCCCTTTCTTTTGGTTCTTCTTCTATTTATATATTTTAAAGAAACAGACCCTTCTCCAGAAATAAACAGATCTTGTTGCACGTAAATAATAAAGACCAATCCTTCTTTCCTAAATAAAGACCCTTTCCTGAATAATAAAAGACTCCTTTTCTTTCTTCATAAATTTTACTGTACCGATATAATTTTATATAAAATTTATTGAATTTAGCGTCCACGATAGCATCCGACATTGCGTGTGTCGGAAAATTGGTCAAGCCCAATTTCCGACACACCGTTTGTCGGAAATTTGGCATGACCAAAATTTTCGACACACGCAATGTCGGATTTTCGTTTGGGTGGTTTTTTCTCCACGTTGGTTCGGTTTTCTGTAGTTGGGTTGGTTCAGAGTGAAAGTAAGTGCAGGTGTTGGTGGTTGGAGGGGAGTAAACTAGATCTGAGAAAAGGAGTAGGAGAAGTAGAAGAGAACAGAGAAGAAGAAGAAGAAGTAAGAAGGAGAAGTGAGAAGAAGAAGAAGAAGGCAGCAGAAGAAGAAGGCAGCAGAAGAAGAAGTGAGAAGAAGAAGAAGGCAGCAGAAGAAGAAGAAGAAGTCTTGGTTAGTAAATCTAATCTAGCATTTTATATTATCATTTTGTTAGCATTTTATATTATGATACTTTTAGCATTTTATATTAACTCTAATGATAACATCTAACCTAAGACAAATCTAAACCTAATCTAGATCCCAATCATAACCATTAAGACTAATCTAGACCACAATCCTAACCCTTAAGACTAATCTACATCCCAATCCTAACCCTTAAGACTAATCTACACCTAATTTAGACCCTAATTCTAACCCTTTAGACTAATCTACATCTAATCTAGATCTCAACCCTAACCTAAGCTAAATCTTTAACCTAACATTAACCCTAACATAATCCAAACCAATTTCTTAAGCTAAATCTTAACTTTAACCCTTTGACAACCATCTCCCTAACCCGTAACAAAACCCTAACCTAAGCTAAATCTTTAACCTAACATTAACCTTAACCCTAACTCGTAAACTAAACCATTAACCTTATCCAAACCATTTTCCTAATCCTAACCCTAATCTCAACCCGAACTTAACCCTAACATAATCCAAACCCTAATCATATATAAATCGAAACTCTAATCTATCATGCTCTTACATATGCGTTTTGACAACCATCTTTTTACAGATGGCTAACCAAAATGACGGTTGTATACCGGGGGGACCAACTACAGATTTGATTAAGCAGCAACGTGAGTCGCACATATGTAGTCTGATATTTTCTGGAGAGGTATATTAAATTTTAATTGTGTTAGCCAATAAATTATTCATTTTATATGTTTAGTAATAATACAGTTTGTATGTTTTATATATAGCTATGTGATTATAAAAAGGAAGTGCGGTGTCGAGAACACAACACATGGCGCTATGAGGGCAAACTTGGTTTCTGGAAATTGACTAGTGACCAAGAAGCTTTATTGCACGTATTTGGTTTTCATTACCTTGATCAAATACGTTTTCTACGTCACGATAGAGACTTGATTCTGAGTCTAGTGGAGCGCTGGTGGCCCGGACGAAATACGTTCCAACTACCTTTTGGAGAAATGTCTATTGTGCTTAAAGATGTTGCAAATATTTTAGGTCTACCTATCACAGGTGAACCTATAATATTTGATGAGCAATTTTCTGCTGAGACAGCGATCACGACCTACCTAGGTGTGGAGGCACCCAAATTGAAAGGCAAAGGCCTAGTATCGTATACATGGCTCTGGCAGAATTTTATGCACATAGATCGTATCGGTGACCAAGAAATATCAGTTGATGAGGAAAGGGTAAGTATTACATTTGTGGTTAATATTTGTGCACATAGATTATATATCAATTTAGTTTAGCTAATATAATGTTTGTCATATTCTGTTCAGGTTATTGCATGCACTAGAGCCTATTTACTAGGCCTTATTAATGCTTTTTTGTTTCCCGACGCATCGGATATGGTAAATTTACGGTTTCTATTATTTCTGAATGATTTGACGGAACCGACGAGTCATGCGTGGGGAGCGTCAATGCTGGCATATGTATACAGTGCTATGTCAGACTTTGTGCAGTTCCATTCGAAGGACTAATTGATGAAAAATTTAAATGGATGTGCTACATTGATTCAGGTACGAAAATTGTTTGAATTTGGTATATATATAAAATTTGTTATATATTTAAAATTTGTACACTTATATCATATATTTTTTAGGTTTGGTCCTACGAGCATTTTTCTATCGCTAGGCCACTTTCCCTTATCAGTAGCGACGCACATGTATTTCTGTTCGCTTTACGGTGGACTACTGATGCGGTAGATCCCGCACACTGTGTTTACTCGGTTGCTCCGATATATCGGGGCCAATTTGATTCACTACAGATTTCAGAGGTATATAAATGTCACCATTATATATCTATTTAGTATATTATGTTTTATTTCCTTATAATTATTTGTCGAAAAACAGGTTCAAATGGTGCATTATTCTATTAATCCTTATCCTTCTGAGATAGAACGAACATCATATGAATTAAGTCTCCATAGGTTTTACATAATATACCATGGAGACATAATGTATCATCCAGCTGATCGGGTTATGCAGCAATTCGGTATGAAACAATAATTAGATACCAAAATATGTACTAATATACGGTGATTGTGCATTCACTTGAAGAACAAATTTCCATGCATCTTCACTATCTACATTTATACAATTAGATACGAAAATATGTACTAATATAAATTCGTAGTCGATAGAATATTGATCAAGATTATGTAAACTAAGAAATAAAATATTTCGATCAACTAAAAGAACTTGGGTTAAACCCCCTTGATACCTAACCCATTTAGTACACCTCCAAGCGAGCATAGTATTGTTAGATTTTCATCCATGTTGACAACAAGATGAACTTTCTGTAGGAAGAGAAGAGCTTCAGCTTTCAATGAAATAGACTTGCCAAACTTCCTACTGAATGAGAGAGGTTGTGAAGTGAATGAGAGAGATATGGTGAAGTGAATGAGAGAGATGATATGAATTGGTTTGATACTTATAGATGGTGGTGGTTCAATATAGTCGTTGGAATTAGAACGTTACAATTGTAATGTTGAGAATTGTAACGTTAGAAACCAAGATAACACATCTCAACCCAAAAAAAAAAAAAAAACCAAACCCACCCAACCCAACTCCAACAAAGATAACCAACCAAAAAAAACCGAACCCACCCAACCCCCAACAAAAATAACCAACCCAACCAAAAAAAAAAAACCAAACCCAAACTAACCCACCACCCAACTTAAACCGTAAACAATTTAAACCAAAAATTTAAATGCCCTATTTCAGCCATACCATATGTCGGAATTTAAACATATACATTTTTCCGACAGTCCGCTTATCGAATTTAAAAAATATCCATTTTTCCGACAAACAGTCTGTCGGATTTTATTGTTTGACCAAATTTCCTAAACTACTATCGTTTAAACAAATATTATTAAAATTATTATCGCTACAGTAAATTTTATGTTCTTTCTTTTGATTCTCTCTCTTTTTAGGCTGACCCTTACCTAAATAATAAGAACTTTGTTATTCCTACAACTTTCAAGGTGCAACTTGGCCGGGCAAAATTGGGTTGGGCCAGCCCAAGCCCGGTCTACAACTCGAACTGGCCCGACCCACTAACCCAGCAGGTCCGGACTGGGTTGCGCCGGTTTGACCGCAGGTCCGAGCCAGCCCGGCCCGGACCATCCGGTCCAGGCCCGGTTCGGCCGATTTTTGTTTTTGTTTTTTTACCGTTTGGAAGTCAAAAAGACCCTTTTACCCCCATTTTAGTTGTTGTTTTTAGACCGTTTGAAGGATATTTTGGTCATTTTGCTGAAAATGACAAAAAATAGCCTTATAACAGCTATTTTTGCGGAGTAAAATAGGTCATTTTGCACCCAATTTTTTTAATATAAATATGCCATAAATTTTCAAAATTAATCATACCAACAATTTCTTTCCTCTTACAAGTTTTACAAGCAACCTAGTGTGAAGAGACGATTTATATACTGGATAATGATCAACTACCACAGCAACCACAAAATCAGCAACCTCAACCCGCACCGCAACCTCAACACGCACCACAACTAGAGCTTAAATCAAGATCGAAAATATGACATTTTAGCGGAATTTGTAATGAGCGTGGAAGTGGCGATACCAAAAGAATATACTCCACTAAAGTTTTTTTTGAATGTTTGCATTGTAGGAAAAGATTCAAATGAGACCATAACTATGGTACAGGAAAGCTATGCAGACATTTAAAATCATGTATAGACATCTATTAATCTTGTATGAGTCCTTAATTACAGTTTATGTGCTAGTAATCTTGTATTAGTCATTAATTATGTAAATCTTGTATTAGTCATTCAATTCATGTTTCATTTAGCAAATTAATTGTGCAAATCTTCTAAATTTATTATACTTGTACATATTTTTTTATAGAAATTTTCTAAACATTAATAAAAATATTTTTAAATTATACTAATTTAAATTGTACTAATTTTATTTTCTAAATTTTATTATACATGTACATGTTTTTTTAACTTGACATTAATAAAAAAAATATACTATCTAATTTTTATAGAAAAATAACTTGTAATGTTGTACATTAACTTTTGCTTTCTAAAAAAATTTCTGCATTTTTTAGAATTTTTTTTCCCATTTTTTTCTAATTTTTAAGGAAAAAAATCGGACGGCCGGCCCAAGCCCGGTTCAGCCCGACCTGCTGTAAACCGGGCCGTGGGTCCGGGCTGGATTCGGGGTTTGCTGACCCGGGCTGCCCGGAACCGACCCGTCTGCCAAACCGGGCTGAGCCCGACCCGGCCCATGCCTGGTCAAACCCGGTCAAAATCGGCTCCGGGTCGGCCTAATTCGGCCCAATTAACACCATTACTACAACTAAATACTTACAATCCCCTTATAACCGTCTAAATGCCGGACTTTGATTGGAGGGAGGGAAGTGGTGGGGTCGGATGGAGCCCATGTAGCAGGAGATGAGAGGGGAGGTGGGGCTCGATGGGACCCATGTGTAAGGGGTGGGAGAGAGAGGTTGTAAGAAGGTTGTAAATATGTTGTAGACTTAGCATTTTCCAAATAATAAAGAAGGATCCTATCCAAAATAGTAAAGACTGAGACAGATGATTATTTCTCTCTCTTTAGCTTAAGACTTTTTTTTTAACTTAACTTGCACGTAAAATAATTTTTTCCTTTCCTTTTTCTAATATATATATATATATATATATATATATATATATATTTTTTTTTTTTTTTTTTTTTTTTTTTTTTTTTTGAAGCAACGGATAATTGTGGCGAACTCGCCTCCACGGGGGGCTCGAACTCCAACCACTTGGGCCGCATGCATCTCTATTAACTACTAGGCTAGATGTCATTTGCTATATATATATATATATATATATATATATATATATATATATATATATATATATATATATATATATATATATATATGGAAAAACGGGATATGAGCCATAGGCTCATACTCTTATATGAGCCATTCTACGTGGCTTCCATGTGGACCGATAAAAATATAGTGACTTGAAAAAAAAAATTTAAATAGATAGAAATAAAAGATCCCATAAAAAAATTGATAATTAATAACTTACCATATCTTTGCCTAGCAACTTACCAAATATGTTTACCTAAGAATTTAAATAGATGGAAATAAAAGATCCCATAATTATGTTAACGTTAATGCTAATATTAATATTAATTTTAGTGTTAATATTAATGTTAAAATTATTTTTAATTTTTATGTTAAATTAATTTATTTTTTAATGTTAATTTTAATATTAATGTTAATGTTAATGTTAATATTAATGTTAATGTTAATAATAATTTTAATGTTAATGTTAATATTAATGGTAATATTAATTTTAATGTTAATGTTAATATTAATTTTAATTTTAATTTTAATTTTAGTTTTAATTTTAATTTTAATTTTAATTTTACTTTGGAGGGACAAATGATATTATTTATATTTAAATTACTAGGCAAAATTATTTGGTAAGTTAGTAAGCAAAGATATGGTAAGTTATTATTTATCAAATCTTTTATGAGATCTTTTATTTACATCTATTTAAATGGGATGGCTCATATAAGAGTATGAGCCTATGGCTCATATCCCGTTTTCTATATATATATATATATATATATATATATATATATATATATATATATATATATATATATATATATATATATATATATCCCCGAGGCCGTAGCCTGTTGGGAACGGCGAGGCACCCCGATGCAGTGGCCCGGGTTTGAGCCTCCATGGAGGCACACCTCCATGCTCCATTAAAAAGTGGACACTGAATATATATATATATATATATATATATATATATATATATATATATATATATATATATATATATATACATATATTTGAAGAACGGATACTTTATTGAAAAAATAGCAGAATTACAATATACAATTCTCAAACTGAACTAACAAATACAGTTAAGCCCCCAGAACTCGAAGGTCGTACTCAATGTTGTTGAGTATACCAGTCAAGGAGATTGCCTCCCCCTCAAATATGCGTCTATTCCTTTCTCGCCAGACATGCCATACTGACGCAAGTAATCTCAGACGGGCTTGCCGGTACTTCAATTGACTTCTATTTTTAATGGCTGCAATTTCTTCAAAAATAGTTTGTAATCCATCTCTGGAAGTGGTTACAATACCCATTTGGACTCTGCATGCCTGCCAGATAATACTCGAGGCTGAACATTGAAAGAATAGGTGATCCCGAGATTCCATTTCCGATCCGCAAAGCACGCACTGCAAACTTGGCACTTGTATGCCAAATCGTTCCAATCTGTCCCGGGTTAGGAGCCGATCATTGATGGCCTTATACGTACAAAGATGCATCTTGTTCGCTGCTCCCGTCACCCACACGATATCTGCCCACCCAACTGACGGATGTCTAGGTCTTAGGCGCTCATAAGCTGCCCTACCGCTAAACTCGCCGTCGTTAGACCCGTCCCACCACCAGCAGTCGCTATCGACCTGGGTGTTCAGCTGCACTCTTGTGATGTCTTCCCGGAGCCGCACGCCTACCTGACGGTTGGTGACCCTCCATTCCCCTCCGTGAATCAACACATCAAGTCCCTCATGGCATCCAATAAGCTCATACGTCGGCCAACCAAGATGATCTACTAGACTCTGATGATTCAGCCACGGGTCGAGCCACAAGCTCGTACTTTTCCCATCATGAATTACCCGACTAATGAAGCTCTTTAGCATTGGTCGAAGTCTCAAAATGTTCTTGAATGTGCCCGAGAAGTTGTTATCCATCTGTTGAACCCAGAAGTTATTATTCTTGAGATATCTGTTGCTGGTCCATTTGGCCCAGTTCGACTGTCCCTCTAGGAATTTCCATGCTAATTTGAGCATGGCCACTTCCCGAAGTATCCGCAAATTTGGAGTCCAATTCCGCCTTCGTCTTTAGTCCGACACAGGTCTTCCCACTTGATCGAGTGAAGCCCTCCTTTCCAAACAAAGTTTGCGCAAAGTTTTTCTAGTTGTTGTATTGTACCCATTGGAACATAGAGTGCCTGTAGCCAATAGTTAGCTATAGCCATAATGACGGACCGCACTAGTTCAATACGTCCTCCGAATGATAAAATTTGTGACTGCCACCCTTCTAATCTTTTATGGACATACTGGACCAGCCCCTGACAGTCGGATCCTCGCACATAGTTGATCGACAGAGGAAGCCCCAGGTACCGTACTGGCAGAACTCCTTTATCAATACCTAGCAGTGACGCCCAGTGCTCCTGCCTAGGACAGTCCTTGTTGAAGTATATCCTGCTTTTCTCCTTGTTGAGACGGAGTCCTGAGAGCTCCCCGAAATCTTCATGAAGCTTGTTGAGTGCCATGATGCTCTTTTCATTCGGCTCGACGAACACCAATAAATCATCTGCGTAAATAAGGTGCGGGACCCTCGGGCTGACTCTACGAAATAATGGAACAATACTCCCCTGGCTTTCTGCCATATCCATCATACACGTGTAATACTCCATGACTATAGTGAACAAATATGGGGACAATGGGTCTCCCTGACGAAGCCCTATATTGCTGCCGAAGTAACCATGAGGCTGGCCTCTAATAAAGATAGAGAAAGACGGGTTAGACACACAAGTTTTGATCCTGTCCACCCAACAAGTATCGAACCCCATGGCGAGCAATACTGCACACAGAAAATCCCTGTTCACCATATCATACGTTTTCCGCAGGTCGAGCTTTATGCATCCTTTTCTCCCTCCAGCTTTGTTGAAGTCACGCACCATTTCATGTGCCAGAAGTCAATTTTTCGTAATAGATCTGCCTTTTATAAATGTCGTTTGGTTCTCCGAAATCAGTCCTTGCAAGATATTTTGCATCCTACCGAACATAACTTGCGCTATAATTTATACAAGAAATTGCAGCAAGCAATGGGGCGAAAATCACCAAGTGCGGTTGCCCCATCCTTCTTCGGAATTAATGTCAAGAATGTATGATTTAATTCAGTAAGAAGTTTACCTGATCGGAAGAAGTCATCTACTATTTGAAGTATGTCATGCTTAATCTGGTGCCAATGGCGTCTGTAGAATGCCGAGTTAAACCCATCCGGACCTGGCGCTTTATTCGGATCTGCTTTTTTAATAATAGCTTCAATTTCCTCCATAGAGACCAGGCTTCGAAGTGCTGCGTTCCCTTTCGCAGTGACTATACGTTTACACGTAATCTCCGGGAACTCCGTGGGATAATCGGACTGGTTGTACATGTTTTGGTAGAACTTGACTGCCTCTTGTGCAACTATTTTCTCATCTGTCACTCTTCGTCCAGCCGCATCAAGCAAGGAGGTAATGGAGTTAACCTGTTGTCAGGCGCGAACAGTCGCATAGAAGAACTTCGTCTCCTGACCACTCGGGCCACATGGATCTCTCTTAAACACTAGGCTAGAGGTCATTATATCATTATATATATATATGTATAATGATATAATAATGATTATATATATATATATATATATATATATATATATATATATATATATATATATATATATATATATATATATAATGATATAATAATGATTATATATATATATAATAATGATTATATATATATATATATATATATATATATATATTTTTTTTTTTTTTTTTTTTTTTTTTTTATATATATATATATATATATATATATATATATATATATATATATATATATATATATATATATATAATCATTATATATATATATATATATATATATATATATATATATATATATATATATATATATATATATATAATGATATAATAATGATTATATATATATATATATATATATATATATATATATATATATATATATATAATCATTATTATATCATTATATATATATATTATTATCATTATATATATAATCATTATTATATCTAATCATTATTATATCATTATATATATATTATTATCATTATATATATAATCATTATTATATCATTATATATATATCATTATATATATATTATTATATAATCATTCCACCTTATTATCGTTCCTACCATATCCGTTGGATCAACTTTAATTAATAATCTAGATTAATTCCTAATAAAACAATCATAGACGATCCACTGGGCACTGTTTTTCTCGTTTCGGCTTCGTCGGCCGCACCTGGACTCCACTCGTCTCCGGCCTGACAATCCTCCAATCACGCGGTCAAAAATTGAGATTTTGAGGGTCCTTTGCTGTCTGCTAAGACTTGTTGGTCCCCACTGCCTTCTTTGATCCAGAAGCTCGCGTAAACGTCCGGGGGCTCACCGAGCATCAGAATCGCCGGAGTCATCGGCCACGACATGAGCCTTTTGGAGCTCGAGTCCACCATGGACCTCCTCATCAACCAAGCACGTAGAATTGGCGTGCCAGTAGAGTTTAAAATACTGCACGAAGTGTCCTCCTCCTTGTCGCTGTTTACAGCCGACGTGCTGCAGTTGAGGCGATGAGAGGCGTTGTTTGTCAACAACATGATGCACCTCCACAAGTACGTAAAGGAGAGCAAAGTCTCCTATAGGCGGTCCTAACCGCAATCAAGAAGTTGAAGCCTGCGACGGACACATTAGTCACTACTTTTTCTGCATTTTCTACTTAGAGTCCCCCAATTCTCTCGCTACTTCTCTCTCGTGCGCGTGGTGATCAATTTTTGTTTACTCATAAATTTTCAGGTAAAACATTAAAGTTTTGAAAAATTATATGGAAAAAAAAAAGTTTGGAGAATTCACGTATAGAGAATAGAAACATCATTAGTTTTAGAATAAAATAGGAGTAACTGAGATACGTCCTTAGCAAGGATGTATGGTTTGCTAAAAACGCCGAAAAGCATGGATGTTTTTTCACGTTTTTCGGTTTTAAAGCCACAAAAAAGGGGAGAAAGTGAGCTACTGCTCTAGGTCCCCCCCCCCCCCCCCCCCCCCCCCCCCCCCCCCCCCCCCGCCATCGTTCGTAGTATCCGCCGGGGAGGTCCCCTTCTTTGCTGAGTTCTTCCTTTCGAAGCTCAAGTTCACCACCGACGTCTTCAGCTCCGACAACATCGTCTCGGAGAGCGGCGAGAAGCTCCCCAACCTCATTTATAAGGGGCGCCTCTCTAGCCGCTTCTCGATCGCATTAAGAACTCCACCAAACTCGTCTGGCCAGAAAAAAAAAAATAATTCTCCCTTTCCGTTTAAAATCGAGAAACATAAAAAAAAAAAAAAGAGTCAAACATAACCCTTGTTACAACAAACCATATGCCATTAGCAAGAACATTTTTTAGCAAACCATACTGCCTTAGCAAGGACGTATCCGGTATCTTTCTTTTATTTTGTTCTAAAAATGCACCCTTTGTAAGGACGTTTCTATTCTCTATAGAAGAGTTCTTGAAACTTTTTTCGCCCACTGTAATTTCTTTAAACTTTAATGCTCTAGCTAAAAATTTATGTTTATTTTGTTTCATAAAAAACAAAATTTGCTAAAATTATAAATAGAAAATTTGACATTTCACTTGAATTCTCATTAAATATCACACTAAAAATCTTCAATTCCTCATGAACATCCTAAATCATAGACTAAAAATAAAATAAAAATACAACAAAGACTTTTTCTTGATAAGAGCGTTTCTTACACATAAAATGTCTATAGACACCTCCTTAAAAAAAGAAAAAGAAAAAAGAAAAAAGAAACATACTTAGAAAGGACGTTTCCTATCTTCAACCAATAAAAATGCCCCCTTGGTTGGTGAGGGGACGCGTTTGTGGGTGGAAAATCATAAGTAATATGCTTGTGGGAGAGATCTTAAGTTCAAATTTCAATAAAAGTAGTATTTTTTTTCCCAAATACAAATTAGATTTTAAATATTAAAAAAATACATTAAGGTTTGAACTCAATAATTCTAAAATATATCCACTAACCAACAACTACAAGAGCACTATATATATTATCCCAAAAATTTCTAATCGATTCCCCAAATTTGTTGATAAAAAATTAAAAAATTATGAAGTAAAAATTTAAACAACCATAAAAATGCTCTTGATAAGAAGTTTATTAGATGAATATAAAATAAAGGTAGAATACGCCCTTGGAAAGGACATATTGAAACATCCTTAACATGGTTGGGGGTGGGGTTAGTATGATGAATCAACTAAACGTCCTTAGTATGGCCGTTTGGGTTTTTTAAAATAGAATTTTAGCAAACTTTATTTTTCTTGTACAATTTTCTACAACTTCAATGTTGTCTGAAAATTATGTTATTTTTTCAAAGAAAATATAATATATCAAAACATATACAAGATATACATGATGCATGCACGTTTTACCATTTGATTGTATTAGTTGAGGGTTTAAAAGGAATGTAGTTTTTAGGTACATAGTGAGTGGAAGTCTAATGTGCAATGTGTTTGACAATTGACAAATATTCTATAGTTGACGTATTTTAAATCTCTTGATTGTCATCTAACATATTGCACGTCATTTTGAAACCAACAATATCTATTTATTACAAGTCAGATTGTTATATATATATATATATATATATATATATATATTATGAAAATTTGTGTCAACATTTTCATAGTCTCTAAATTCATATTCCAACTTAGGATGCCATATATATATATTTTTTTGTCCCATGTCACTTGGTTCCCAAATTGGTGATGTCCCCTCTATTTATAAACAAGGTGGGGTAGATATGGAAATATTTAGAAGAATATAGATGATAAAGATAAATGAAATAATAAAAGACACATATAGATAATTTATAGATATTCATAACAAGAAGAAGGTTATATAGAAATGGCATGGTGGATGGAAGAAACATCTAAAAGGGGAGATGTGAATGGTGAAGAGTGTTATTGAAGGGTTGAAAAATATTATAAAATAAGCAACTTATATAAGATTCTAGAACATATATGACCTCTAGCCTAGTGGTTAAGAGAGATGCATGCGGCCCGAGTGGCCAGGAGATCGATTTCCGGTAGGAGTGTTTGTCACAATTACCTTCTTTCAAAAAAATAATATATATATATATATATATATATATATATATATATATATATATATATATATAAAAGGAGATATATGAATGATGTAGAGTATTATTGAAGAATAGAGGATATGGGATAATATTCTAGAACGTTAAAAATATTCTAGAATGCTTCTAGAAGAATATACAGTTGATGCTAAAATATTGACAACAATATCATGTTGTTTTAGGTAAAACTCCTCTTCCAAAACTCAATGAAGATTTGTTCCAAAAAAAAAAAAAAAAACTCCATGAAGAAATATTTTTATATTGGTTATGACCCATTAATGTAACCGGTTCCGATATAACAACAGCATATAGTCGGCAAGTGTGAAGGAGGGTTGTTTAGTAACATGTAAAATTTTAAAAATTCATAATTTTAACTTGCTCATAAAAATAGTTTATAATATCAAGTAGGAAAGTAACGATTTAAAGGTATTAAAGAAAAAAAAAATCCTTTGTCACTTGCATCCATTGACTTCCTAGCCACCAAATAGTCCCAATGGGCTCTTCTCCAAGTCTTATCTTCCATTGTACAAAGGAGTTTCAAAACGGCTCAAGATTGAGCCGTCTAACCCGTATGTATATCATGAATCATTTTTTATTATTATATAAATTACGGACGATTTTTCTTATCTTTTTCGGCACAACCAAATACCCTCTTTTTTTATATTTTTCTTCCGCATAACCGAATACCCTCTTTTTTATTCATATATATCCATAACAAATTGTAATTAAATTGTAATTAATTTTATTAAAATCTTAATTAAAATATACAAAACAAATCTTAATTTAAGTTTAAATATTTAAATTATATTTTGATAATATTAGAAAAAGGAAAATTATTTTATGGTTTTACTAGTATATCATAAAGTGGGAAAACAAAAATAGTAAAATGTGTCAATGATTTCTATTTCAAGCGGCTAAGATCGTCCATCTTCGTTAATTTGAGTCATGAGAAGTTAACTATTATTTTTATTTCATAAATAGTGCCGGTAAAAAAAGAAAAAGAAATTACAAGGTTGAATTGAACGGTTGTCAAAGTCGTTCAGAACGGTCCACCAAAATTCTCTCTTCTTTGTTTCCTTCTGGCTGGGGAGCTCGTTTTCTCAAACATTGGTATGTCGACTGACTCACTCCATAATCTCATAATTCAAATGCCATTTTTTTTCCCCAAAAGGAGAACCCTAAGAATTATGATCAAATTTACCTAAATTAGGTTAAAACGTATATATGGACGTGGCGACACGACGTTAGCAGATGCTTTGGCGTGTCTGGTTCGTGATACGTGTGTACTACAGGACGCGACACGGACACGGTTCCGATTTTGAGTCCGAGTTGCACCCCCTATTTTGACCATAATAATTTTTTTTGCACTTTTTTTGAGATAAAACTGTTGTTGGAATCCTTAATGAAACAAGTCGAGCTCACAAAAGGGGATGGTCCTGGGAACACAATGAAAGATGGAAAACATGAATACAAACTCCATAAGTGTGACATGCAGGTCTGTCGGTGAATCACAAGCTTGCCGCAGCTACAAACTATCGTAGTCGTGGACCAAGTCCGGACACGCGTCAACATCTTGAAGTATCCTTCGTTGTTGGCGACATATCCTGCTATTCATGTCAATTTCGGAGAGAAGAGAAATGGAACAGATGTTGATGTTCAGTTTGCAGCAGGGCCGGTCTTGAGCTCACGGGACCGATGCGAACTTCCAAAGTGGGACCCACATAAATAATGTAAAAAAAAACAAATTAAAAAAAAAACTATCATCACCAAGAATTGAACAAAGGACCTCATATATGCAAATCTAACATAGTAACCACTACACCATAATTGTTTTGTTTTAAACAAGGTCCATGAAATCTATTTTAGATACAAAAATATTAATATATTTATATTTAAACTAATTTTTTGGGGCCTTCCGTATCCGTGGGCCCTGGTTTGCGGGTAAGTAGAACTACCGACTATTCAGTTTAAGCTCTTGCAACTAAGGAGCACCTTCCAAGTTACATAGAGTCATATGCTATAATGTGACATTCCCATGTGTGTATGTGCATGCAAAATTTAGCTCACAGGATTGGAAGTGGTCTCCCACTTGGAAAGGATATTATAATGTGTGAGCTATGCCATTTAGTAAAATACAATGCTATTGAATGTATTCCCATTTCCAGTGAAAACTATTTGAAAGATGTTTTTCTTGAAGTCAGATTCTCCCTTTTTGAAAAATAAAGATTAGATATTTTGTATAGAAATGATTTTCTGTAATATTTTTGTAAACTTAGCTTTTGTACATGATCTCTCTTTGTATTTCACCTTTTTGAGTAAAAGGTCCTCCAAGTTTCCGTTGGTTGATCTTCAGCAGTGTTAATCCTCTAGCCTATATTATGTATGTCTCAGCAGTTCATTTGCAGTGAAGTAATTAAAAACATTTTTTTTTTCAATCTGAAATATTTGACACTTTGTTTGCGAACTGCAACAAAGCTTTACATAATTATTGGTTATTTTGGTAATTCATACCATATATTAATGATTTGTGGGTATTGAAGCTGCTTTTTCCTTATACAATTGACTTACAAAGAGTAACCTACTCTCTGATTGATAAAGCACTCTAGGAAAGATAATCTGATCGGCGAGTCATCTTCTTAATGCAATTGAAGTCTGCTGCAATGTAAAATATCTTCTGGTCAAAATATATGATATGAGAAACATAATTAAGGAATTACGATGACACAATTACCCTAGTTTAGGATCTTACGTTTGCTCCTTCTCTGCTTGCTGCTGAGGCTGGCAAAGTTCGAGATTAACAGGAACCTGAGACTCTTCATAAATACTAAAATCATATTGGGCAACTGAACCCCTGTTAGCTCCACATCCTTGCCCCCTAGATACATAAACCTGCATGCCAGAGATTTATGCTAAGCATGTAGCGCCAACCATGCCTAGTTTACCAGAATCTCAAAGGCATTTTCTAAACCTTCCACATCTATAGCTTAGTACCTTCTTTTGTAATTCCATGTTTTCTTGACGTATGAGGTCTACCGTCTTGTATAGTTCCAAATTTTCTTGGTGGATGAGGTACCCCTGATAAAAATCCATGAGGTTCAGTTTCAAAACAACATCAAAATTAAACTTTTAGATTGATGATAGTAAAAGATATTTGCTGAAACCTTTCGATTGAGTCCTTGAATTTCATTGGTTAAAAGTTGTTCCTACAACAGCAAAATAACACATTAGAACTCTGCTGATAAGCGGCCACACTGGTTAAGGAGTAGTTGATATGGGAGGTAAAGTTCTTGTACCTTCTGCATTCTGACACCACGTAGACTCATTTCTAGCTGATTTTCTAAATCTTGCAGATCTTGAACAGTCAATCCAGAAAGCTCCTCCCCCATCAATTGCCTACAACCATTAAGTAAAAGGTTGAAAATGCTCTATATGTCATTTCACATTTTCATCCTTTTACATTAAGAAGGATAAAGTATAAAGGAACAAGAAAACACAGTAAAAGGTTGAATATGTTATCATCCTTTTGTAATGTAGATGTCATCATCTTCTTATAAAGAATGCATAATAGATGTCATCATCCTTTTCTATCTCGTCATTTGTTGCTCATACTCAGGATCTGCTGGTTGATATAAACTTAGGAAGCACGAATGCTCACAAAATATCGGCCATGTCCTATATCGGACACAATCATGACACTCAAAAATACAGCAGGACACACCAAAATATGTGTTGTGGTCCGTGTTGCGTGTCCTTACAGTGTCGTGTCCGTATCACGTGTCCCTACTTGTCGTGTCATATCCGTGTCCATGCAACATAGGTACAAACTATTTTTGAGTAAAAGGACCTTTTCAGTACTGCAGTGCTACTACATAAGGATGGGTGTGACATCAGCTTTCTATTACAATTTTTGTATGATAAATGAAATAAGCTATATTATCTGGATTTTTCTATTTCCTTGTGATGCATGTCAATTATGTATTTTGCAACGTAACTTATGTTATATATTCTATTGAATACTGATCATAGTAGCTTCATATTTCTAGTTTTCATATCAGTTTCTTTTAGGTGTTCTATTAATGCGAAATAACATGCTACACAATGTGCAGTAACCAGGTCTGAGTGCCTGTTTACCAAAAAACAAGTTCCCTTCCTCTCAAAGATGTGAATCTGAATGATCTATCAGTTGAAATTCATGAGCTATCTGCCTTTCCGATTTTCTCCTCTGATCTCCTTTTTTTTTTCTTTTTTTCTATTCTTCTTTTCTTGTTGCTTTTGTTGTTGTATATCTGTCTGTTAGTAACTCTCAGCAATATGTGACTTTTTGCTATTGATATTCTCTTTGTTGAACCTTCCTATCTCCATTGTTTTATTTCTAATGCTTTTACTGATAACTTTCTTGCTGATGCATCTCTTCTTTTCCTCACAAACCTAGAAACTGATCTTTTTATTGGACCGGAAAACTCTATTAAAAGGAAATGGTGCAATATACTGCCAACATGAAAATGAAATTTTGTAATGACACCCTAAGGACTATGATTCATGTAGTGACTCTAGGCTGGATGTATCTCTCAGATTGCGTTGTATGATTCCTTAAGGTGACGTGACATCTCATTATCCATCTTGTGAATCAGACGTCTTTGCTATCATCTATAGAATTTCTACTCAACTCCACGTCCACATCTAACTCCTGAGGTTTTCTTCTTGGCATTAGGTGCTTAAGCTGCTTGGTAAATGACGAAGGTTCAACCTGCTCATTGACCTCATGGGGTATGCTTAAAATCCCTATAGTTATGTTTAGTACTTTTTCTTATAAAAGTTTGGCGAACATTCTTAAATCTTTCTCGAATTTGAGGGTTTGCTCCATAAGATGGATTATGTGCCTTGGTCTTATAGTAAGAAATCTTCAGAATTGTAGATATCAGGGCAAGGAGCTTAATGATCCAAAATACATCGTGGTGATCAGGATTTGGAATTGCAGTAGGTGCAGTAAAGATTCAGTGATTGTGGTTTGTCATGCTGGCTTCTTGAGCATGATATTGTGTAGCCTTGGGACTGATGAATTTTGGACCATATATTCAGATCTTGTGTCCATAATTTAAGGTCAATTGTAATATGCCCCTCAAGTATGGGGATGATTGTAGATAGCTCCAAAACTTACAAATGAACAATAATCTCACCTTAAGGGTTGCTAAAAGTCCCAAATTACCCTACCCACTTGTGTAAATCCCTCCTCGCCTACTCTTTTCTGTCACTGTTTTGCCTGCTGAGAGATTGCAGCAGAGGCTAGTAACATAAAAGTGGTTGTCCGCTGCAAGCGACAATTGCAAGATGCTAACTGGCTGCAATGCTCAATTCCCTGTTCTTCCTCCTTGCTCTTCCTCTCCCTCCTTTCCCCCTTTCCTCCCATCTTACCTTTATTATTATTATTATTATTTTTTTTTTTGGGGGGGGGGGCGTGGGGATTCCTATCTGTGGGCAAAGGAACAGATCCTGTCACTTCCGGACAGAGAAGAGCAGGATGGTGCAACCACCACTGAAGCATAGGAACACAGACACAAAGTGGGCACCGAGAGAAACTAGTAACGAGGAAGTACTCCCCTGATCAGGAAGTAGCGGGTGAGACCTAAATAACCTGTACATTCCGCCTCAAGCTTTACATGCTAAAAACACCTAATAATATGAATTATGGAAACATCTTGGAGCTTCCTTGAAGCTTGTTGTCATGGCATTCAAAGAAATGTTCTTTCAGGATATAAATGCTGTCATATTAATTTTGTGTGTGTGTGGGTGGGTGGTGGTGGTGGTGGGTGTTTTTTTTTTTTTGGGGGGGTGGGGGGGGGGGGGGGGGGGGGGGGGGGGGCGGTGTACCAAGCAGTTAGAAAGTATAATCTCAGTATATGAACTTCGACTCTATGAGATATCCTTCCAAGAAAGTTCATCCTAAGTCTACAAGATACTTGATACCTAATCTCAGATGCATCCTTATTGCTGCCAATTTTGTTATCCATGACAATACGAGCTTGGTAGATACTTAGTGGCCTTAGTAAATGAGTACCATGACTTAACCAACTCTGTTGTACTTGCTCCATGGTAAGAGTGATGTCTTATAAGTTCTTACCCATTCTTAGAAATCGAAAATTTTACTGAATACCAGAAGACATTATTGATCAATAACACAGAATCTAGTCTCCTGACTTGTAAATACACGGAGCATGCTAGTTTGAAATGGTGAATATTAAAACTAGAAGCTATAGTTGTTGATTGGTTTGGTAGAGTTGTACTTAGAACATAGCAATTTATTCTTCGAGGCAAATACACTCCACTAATATAGTGTAAAACGCCTGAAATCTAATGGAATGACCCTTGGAGTATAAATCAGTGATTTTCACAGCTAGTTGCTTAAGATTCAAAAATGCGAGATGAATATAGGAACGCTTCTTTTTTTTTTTTTAGTCAGGTATTTTTAATTTTTCCTGGGGAGGACCTAGTTGAAGTGGATCAGCGAAGTGAGAAAGCATGGTTACCCAAAAAAAAGAAAGAGCATAGAGGCATCCTTAACCAAATAAATCCATGCTGAAGGTATGGATAAAGTTAAGAGGTAAAAAGCATTTCTTCCAGAGTTAAAGCTGAAAGAATCTCCTTTGAAAGGATCCTTACAGAAAGGAACTAAATCAATAATCAATAAAATAGTCCATTTCCTATTCATAATGAAGGGCTTTACTTGCTCCAAGTATGAAGATACAGTGGTTGACGTCAATGTTGTTAAACTCGCGCGATAGATCATGGGATCGTACGATCCTACGCGTTTTATACGGAGCTTCGAGGCAGATTGGTGGCCGGCGCGGTCATCGGCCGGCGTGGCGAGGAAACGCGTGGCATCTTACGATTCGTGTTACGATCCCACGAGTTTGTGACTTATGATTCATGTATGACATTTTTATATTAAGGTTACTTTTTCTTATTTATGTTATATAAATAATATATAATATATATTAAATATAATTTTGTCTTTCTGGTGGGATCTTACGATCCGTGTTACGATCCCACGAGTTACGATCGTTCAGCCTTCGAAGGATCCTTGGTAGTATCTCGAGTTTGACAACCTTGGTTGACGTACATGTCCATGATTTATTTCATCACAATGGCTACTTTCTTAGGACTGTTTGAGACTAATGTGACTTCTAGTTTGAGATGGAGATGGTATCCTCAGCAGAAAAGATAAATTCAGGCCACAGTGCACAAGGGACTTGTTGACAATACTGCCATCATAAAATGAGCTTAAATGGCCTTCGCTAGACTTCCTAGAAGAACCCGACAAGTCACAACAAGGAGCCGACTTTTGAATTCTTTTCTTCCATTCAGCTCTGTTAAGGGCATGTGGGCAACTTCCTAGAAGAACCCAACATGTTTATGTAGGTTCCACTTTTTATTTTGAGAAAGACTACCCCTCAGCTAGTCTTGGGCAAGTGGTTTTCACAGCCACAACTGTCACTCTCAACTTACTCGCATGCTTTCTTTGTTTATAGTTCTTGAAACAACACATCTAGAACTATGAATAACCTCATATGTCAACTGTTTGTAAAAGAAGCTTGTTGTATATGAAGACAAGTAGTTTTGTTTTTCATTCTTGGTTTAGATAAAGTCATACTTTCTTGCTAAAATGTAGTTTATTTGTCCTTATGTAAGGGATCTTGTATACTGAACTTGTGGTAATTATATGCCAAGTGTGGAACATTTTCCATCTATTTCTACAATCCTTAATTTTTTTGCAATGTAACATTTTCACTAGTTTACTGGCTAGATACATAGGGTTGATTTTCATTAGATAGAAAGACTGTACCGGTGATTTTCTTGTAAGCTCTGCAGCTGCTGCCTCAAGCTCGTTGCCTCCTTCTGCCAAAACTATTCAAAATGATAAAGTGCTTCAGTATTTACAGATTCTGATGTATATCTGTGCTAATAGTATGACATGAAATTAGTTAAAGCCAGTAAGCTTATCTAAGGAATATCCACTTTTTTTTGAGAATGGATCCACTAAGTTCTTAGTGCTTAGAGAACTCTGTGGAAAGCCTTTTCAAGTGATATTAGAGTACTACCTTTTACCGTTTTCTCAACAAGTGAATTTCTTTAGCACCTTTTGACTATAATACTGCATACTTCATTTTTCCCGTTCAAAAGTTCCCGCCAATCATACAGTTTTTATTTATTGTTGACAGAGTTAGTTTGGTCACAGAAACAACGCAATGTGGCGTTTACCCTGGAATTTTGCGGTCATCTAAATGAGTTATCTCCCCCTCCATCTAGCCCTATCAAAGGCTCTCCTCTCTAAAACTATACATCGATCATGTCCTTTTACTACCTCTATCCAGATTCAATTTGGTCAGGGAACTTCTCCCTTAGTTGTAGTATCTTCAAGACATGAACTATGATTCTATCAGTCCAACTAGCACAAATGTATCTATTGCATATATCCATACCATCTCAAGTAGCCACAAAGGCAGCTTCCCTCACGTTATACTCTATTGGCTCTACTCTAACTTCCCACAAATCACACAGTTTCTTATTTTGAATTCTATTTATAGTCATTGCTGCAGCTTAATATTGTTTTGTGATTGTTCTGGTTGAGTTTGTGTTTTATTTCCCCCAAATCCGGATCTATAAATCATGCATAATCTTGCGTCTGTCTTTTGATACTTTTCTTTAGTTCATGGTATTCTATGGTCACATCAGATCTTACTTGTAATTTAAGCTTTCCTTCAAAGATGGTAGAGATCCAGTTCACATTCTGTAACGCCATCGAGTTCAAAGATTAGTTGGATCAGTTTTTGTGAGTTCAGGTTTTTTTTTTTTTTTTTTTTTGAGTTTGAATTCAGTTGAGTGTATTTGGGTCTCTATGTCTTGAGTCAGTTAGGTCTCCTTTTAATTACTTTAGGGACTTACATGTCTCCGCAAGTCTAAAAGTTTATAAACAGAGTTGTAATAAAACCTTTATAGTCATAGACTCATAGATTCTATACATATAAACTAACTAGCTAACTTAATCTAATAGACCCAAATAACCTACTAATCCCGCAATAGATCCAATATACACCATATTCTTTTGCCCCCCTTAAATTGAACAAGTTGGCAAGAATGTGCAACTTGATATACAAAAAAAGGGAGGTACGGTTTTATTGACGGTGGCAAGGGGGATGACCAGCCTGAGGATGAGGGGACCAGGGAGCTGACCAACATAACAGTGAGAGATGACCATCATGGTGGCAAGGAAGGCAACCAACATGGAAGCGAGGGAGACATCCATCTTGTCGTTGAGAGAGGCAGTTGACATTGTGGCGAGGAAGGCAGGCAGCGAGAGAGGCGGTCACCTGGACAATCCACCCTCTCCTTTTTTTTACCATGTTTCATGTTGTATGGAGCATCCCCATACGATTATTGTAGAAAGTGTATCATAAAAGTCAATATAATCATAAAAGGTTACCTTGGAGCTTAGAAGGTCTTGCCTAGGTGCCTACTGCCTATACAAGTTCTAGGCAACACAACCACTTGGACACATAATTAGTACCTAGCAGCCTCCTATATACCTATTAATCCGCTACTCCTTCAGCTACCCTGTTATCTAATGGTTGATGCAATGAAAGATGTATAATATTTTACTTGCATTTCCATTTCTTAAGATGCTAAAATTAATATGAAGTATATATTCTGTAATTATTAGTTATTCCTTATGGTATTTAATTATTTATATTATATGGACAAAGAATGCTTTATCTTGATATTTCTTGAGAAATTTCAGAGACATCCAATTTAGCATCTGCATAACCTGACATCACTACTTCTTAACTCTAACTTCTGTTAGCAACTGTGCCGAGAGTAGGTAGTGTATGCACTCTATTATCCTTCACTTTGTATTGCATGTCGCATGAGCACGAACAAGAACACGAAACAACATGAAACATATAATGTGAAGCAGACACAAAACTGATTGTGGCATGTCCAAATGTCTTTTTGATTGTGTCTTGCATCCTGGCTTTTGACTTTTGTCTGTGGGAGGATTGATCTTTCTAACACTTGGATACATCTGACATGGACACTACAGGGGCACAACACTTGTTTAGGAGTATCCGTGCGTGAACAACCCTTGCAAGGTTCCAGCCACTTCATTTTGTCTCTCATCAAGAGTGTATCCTAAACTGTCCTACAAAAGTAAATTGGAAAATTCAGGCAAAATTACAGGAATAAAATTCTCTCACCAAGTAATCATATACCATGTGATGGAAATCTCACACACTCAAGCCATGGGTCAAATCAGAATGTAGTTAGAGCGTTTCTAATTCTTCTCCTATCCTTATCCCTCCAAAAGTTTTAGCCCTAGCATACCACCCCAACTTACTCATCTTATTCATAGTCAAAGTTTCTCCTAAAAATTTCTCCTCAAAAGACCTTCATATCATCTATATAAGGACCAAAATGTGTCACATGGCAGATATCTTAACATCCTTTAGTTGTAGGAGATCATTTCAAACATCCTTTTTAGTTCCATTTACCGTTTTCTAGTTTGACAATGTTGAGTGTTGTCTGCTGCATGTGGGTGCCAGACTCGTTGACTGACGCTATTACTATTCAACTCTACCACACAGACTAGTCAGACTAATTAACTCATCATCATCATCATCACCAATCCTTCTTCTATCAAAATGGGTCGGCTACACAGCATAAAAGAGCACACAAGATTTAACAAAATTTTATGACCAACTATCGACCTGAAGTCAACCATCTACGTTGGTGCCAAATTCCTAGCCAAGGTAGCTATCCGCATGAGAGGGCCACGCCATAAAACCTAGACGGCTGTTGGCAGGTAGGTAGACCTATAGATTGGTTTGACAAATTTAACATATGGCCAAGTTTGTATTATTATCAAGAAACAAGTATTCTATCAAATTTACATCTTTCTCTCTTCCTCTCATAAATATTCCTTTCACATGATCTTACCTATTTGTCTAGACCTATGTTGCCCGAGTACGGATAGGAATAAGGACACGACATGGGTACGGGATACGGGCATTTTCAAATATGTATAGTGTAATCACCTATGTTGCATGAATAAGAGCATAAAATACGGGTACAGACTCTTTTCTGGTCTAGGGAATTTGGAGTATGCTTCTTGCACTTGCTTAAAGTGCATGACCTAAATGGTAGGGTGACCTACTTGCTAACTGACCTCATAGGTTTCTATTTGTGGCAACGACAAACGTTATGTTCATAGCTACAATGGCTAAGGATTTAGCACCATTTTAAGGCTTGACGTTAGGTTGACAGCCAATATAAAAATGTTGTTAAGACCTTTTCTGCACCATGCTTTGCTCCATAGATGAAGCCAAATGGAAGAAGGTTTGGAATCTTTGGATGATTAGGATCCTTTTGCGCTAAAACTTTATTAGGTTTTCCTCGTGTTCTCTTGTGGATTATGGAACTTATAATATGTTTGATTTGAAAAGTTTGATAAAGTGGTGATCACTACATGAAAATGCAGCTACCACTTTGTATTTTCTACTTGGAGTTTTGCTATGTAGGGAGATGGATCCTCAAGTCGTATATGATGGATCCTTAAAAAAAAAAATATGGGATACAGGTGATTGATGGAGAAAGAGAGACTAAAGCTGCGGGAATGTGTGATCCTGCAGAAGAGGGTTCAGATTGACCTTGTGAGTTGTGAGTGGACTTCACATAACATTTTAGCACCTGCAGGATACGGAGATTGTCCAGTATCTGTAACATACCCTTTCTGGTTTTGCATTGCAAGATGCAGAATTTGCAGTAACTTGTCAAACTTGACAGTGAGTAACTTGGCATACCAGTGGTCGACCGAAGTGCTAAATTGTTGTAGAGAAGTCACCAGTCATAGAATTCACATAATTTCACTCCAGGTGAACGCTGAGAACAAGTGGAATGCATCTGTGCTGTAGAGAGAGAGAGAGAGAGAGAGAGAGAGAGAGAGAGAGAGAGAGGGTGTGTGATCCTGCAGAAGAGAGTTCAGAATGACCTTGTGAGTGGAACTTGGAATTCACATAATATTTAGCATCTGCAGGATATGGAGATTGCCCAGTATCTGTAACATACCCTTTCTGGTTTTGCACTGCAAGGCAATAACTTGTCAAACTTGACAGTGAGCAACTTGGTGTTCCAGTGGTCAACCGAATTGCTAAATTGTCATAGAGAAGTCACCAGTTGGAACTTGAGGTCAATGTCACAGTCGAATATTGGCTATCGCTGGAGGCTACTAACTGCCATTAGAGGGTTGTTGGCCGCTGTTAGTAGGTTATTGGCTGTCATAGAGGGCCGTTGATCGCCACTATAGGTGGTTGCTGTTGGAATATTTAGTATGTTGGATGTCATATTTAGTAGATTGGAATATCATGTGACATATTTGGTATGCCAGAATATGCCACATGATATCTACAGTATATTCCATCATTATAATAATGACTGTAAGACTATATAAAACCAAGAAGACTATCAATAACATATCAAGAAATTACAACATGGTATCAGAGCCAAAATTTCACAAACCCTAACCCTAGCCACCGCCAACCGACCCCCTTCCAAACCCTAACCCTAGCCGCTACCCCCCCTTCTCTCTTCCCGCCCCCGCCCCTATTCCGCGCGCGCGGCCATAGAACCCTGCGGGCCCCCTCCCGCGGCGGCCCCGCGGCGGCGGCTGTTGCTGCGGTGCTGTTGCACGCGCGTCGGGCGCCTCCCACTCCCAAGACGCGCACGGCTCCTGCAGCTGTTGCCGACACTGAAGCACGCGACGACACTCGTGTCACTGCTGTTCGACTTGTTCCGAAAGTTGACACGAAGGCCTAGATCTGTTGGAAATACATGTTCGGATCTAGAAGCAGACGACGAGGATAAGCGTGACGTGATCATCGAAGAGGAGGATCGATGGAGGCGATCATCAAGAAGCTGGATCATGCGGAGGTTGCGACGTTGATGAATTTGATGAAGATATCGGCTGGTGAGAGCACGACACGAACGTCGACAAGGCTGGAACTTTCCTCCATCGATCTGAAGCTGGATGGACCAGATAGCTATCTGAGTTGGTCAAGGCGGGTAAGGCGAACCCTCGCAGGAAACAACCTGGAGGGGTTCCTGTCGGGCGAGAAGACGGAGCCGAACGAGGGCTCGACGAAACATGACGAGTGAAAATTCACTCATATGGTGATCTACATCTGGCTTCTCAACTCTTTAGTCCAGTCTATTGTTGCCACAGTCGACAGCATTGAGATGGTGAAATATGTGTGAGAGAAGTTGAGGTGGACCTATGATGGTGTGGGAAATAACTTACGGGTCTTCCAGATCAAGGAGGAGATTGACGACACCGTACAGGGAGAGAGGACAGTGCAGGAGTATGCCACAGAGTTGGAGCGTTTGTGGCTGGATTATGACCACACCTTAGATCGGGCAAGCTGCGGGGACCCAAAATGTAAGGAGAGACAGGCCAGAGAACCCCGCGGGCGCCCTCCTGCCGTGGCCCCGCGGCGGCTGCTGCTGCTGCGGTGCTGTTGCACGCGCGTCGGACGCCTCCCACTCCCAAGGCGCGCACGGCTCCTGCGGCTGTTGTCGACACTGAAGCACGCGATGACACTCGTGTTACTGCTGTTCGACTTGTTCCGAAAGTTGACACGAAGGCCTAGATCTGATGGAAATACATGTTCGGATCTAGAAGCAGACGACGAGGATAAGCGTGACGTGATTATCGAAGAGGAGGATCGATGGAGGCGATCATCAAGAAGCTGGATAATGCGGGGGGTGCGATGTTGATGAAGTTGATGAAGATATCAGCTGGTGAGAGCACGGCACGAACGTCGACAAGGCTGGAGCTTTCCTCCATCGATCTGAAGCTAGATGGACCAGATACCTATCTGAGTTGGTCACGACGGGTAAGGCGAACCCTCACAGGAAACAACCTGGAGGGGTTCCTGTCGGGCGAGAAGACGGAGCTGAACGAGGGCTCGACGGAACATGACGAGTGAAAATCCACTCATATGGTGATCTACATCTGGCTTCTCAACTCCTTAGTCCAGTCTATTGTCGCCACAGTCGACAGCATTGAGATGGTGAAAGATGTGTGAGAGAAGTTGAGGCAGACCTATGATGGTGTGGGAAATAACTTACGGTTCTTCCAGATCAAGGGAGAGATTGACGACACCGTACAGGGAGAGAGGACAGTGTAGGAGTATGCCACAGAGTTGGAGCGTCTGTGGCTGAATTATGTCACGCTCCGCTCCCGTAGGAGCGATCGTCCTCGCTAAGGCGTGATGCCGCACGGGCCTCGGTTGCGCCCGTGCAAGGCTATGTCCAGAAACGGTCGATTTAAGCTAGGCCACAGAGTCGCATAGAGTGTCCCCATTTGCAGCAGAAAGTAAATGAATACAGGTTGAAGCAAATTCGAACTCTTTATTGATTTCCAAGAAGTTTACAAGCGGCGCTAGGCCGATATTACAAATCGCTCAAGCTCTCTCTCTCTGAAACATAAAAGACGTGCCAAGTGGCTTACAACATGGAATGATTCATGGCGATGTTCCGATACATTATGTCCTGTATATGGTGCTCCAGCTCCTTGCAATGCTCCAAGGCTCCAGAGATAGCTCCGCGCCTTAGCACGTTCGAGGAAAGCTCCGCACCCGCCGACGTTTCCTGCTTCCTGCAAGCAGACTGTGGGGTTATCAGTACATTGTTATGCACTGGTGGGGAGGCTAGCTCGTCCACAATGCTATCATTACCAAACACGTTCTATTTACTTTTGTGCATCTCTATCATTCATTGTCTTTCTAATCTTGCCTTAGGATCAATTTCATGGCATATTTCATAGCCTATCTCGTGTTGCCAATTTCAAGTGTCGCATGGAAATACATGCATGACTTACCCTTACTTACCGTCCGGCCTTCCCTGTCCAAAGTAAACCAAGTTAGTCAACAATTCATAGGAAATAACTTAACGTGATTCATGTGAACTTTCAATGTCAAGGGCGTGTCCCTGCCTCGGGTCCTAGCGCGTCGTAGGCGTGTTTTCTAACTCGTTTGCTCGAAGTAATCTCGATCATTTTGTGTGTTATATTCAAGCCTATTCAGAAGGTGCTTTGCTCAGTTAACTTAGACTACTTTGATTTCAATGCAAGGACTTGCACGTGGATTGCCACCAGCAAAGTCCACTTAAATCTATATGCACCGGTCGCTGGCATGTCAGCCATTTTGGACATTTTTCCCTGTGGCATTCTCATCTATCAAGTGTTATGGCTGGTACACCTTGATAGACTATTGAATAACCGGCCCTACGTTTGGTTATGTGCCCAAGCCCGCACACCTGTCCGCCCGTAGGCCATGATTCCGCCTAGGCCGGCCACGAAAACGTCGTTCGTTGTCCTTGGAATCCCTTTTCACTCGTGCACGAGCCGTCCACGACCATTTCGTATTTTATTGTCATTTTAACTTAACGACGGTCTCTGAGCCGTAGGCTAACCCTTAGCCATAATGCGTTATCGACTAGGTTGGCGTCCGTGCAGCGCGGGTAGCGAGCCCCGTTGCACGTGCCCGTCATACCTGTCGCTAACCATTCCTTTCCTTCTTATCTTTTATTCATTCATTCTTTCTTTCACTTGTTTGTTCGTTCATTGATTCATTCACGTATTCATTCTTTCATTCGTTGGCTCATTCATTTACTTATCCATTCATTCACATATTATGCAACTCCCCGTGCGGGAGCCGCCTTGGCGACCCATCGGTCCCATAATCTTTCAATGTTGCTATACTCTACTTGGAACGACTATGTTGATAGTCTTCCCGTTTCATTGTTGTAATCCATTCATTGTTTCATTGTTGAACGCGTAAGGGACTTGCACGTAAGCTTGTGCCTTAGCACGAGCGTGGAGCGCGGTGCGAGAGTTCTCACATTTTCTATGTTCTTTTCCATATTCTATACAAGCATACAAGATGGGATTATTCCCTTAGCTAGGTGCGTTGAGTCATTTATTAGCATGCGCGGTGTTGTCGCCTAGCGATTCTAACATTTGTGTTCGTATTATTATGTGTCTAGGCTAAGCAAAGACGGGTTCATCGGAGCCACCCACCTTAGCGATGTTCGCATCGGCCGAGCGATACTCCGAGCGCGCCTTTGAAAGTCTAAGTCTGGATTCATCTTGACGGCCAATGTAAGCCTTGCATCGATTCTTCATCAGGTCGATGCCAACTCTTCGGATCGACGGCTCGTTTGAGTCGTTGCACTTGCCGTTTGAATCGGCGTTCCGCTAGGGCGGAGCGGGTCATTACATAATACACCACTCAAAACAAGTCTCGTCCTCGAGACTTCCTGAGTGCAGGTCATCCTACCATTCCTTAACTCGTGTCGTCGTATTTCTTAGACAATACCATCGAACGGCTCTATCGTTCGATGGCATCGAACCATACTCGATACCTTTGTAAGTTCCGTGTCGCGTACGTCTGGTCGATTTTATTGAATGGCTTTTCATTCATTTCAGAGTTGATGGTGCTTATTCAATTGTCGTGTTTCTTCGACATGGTTGCTATTTCGTCGTGTCATGGGACTGTAATGGTCGCACGAGGCACGTTGTAATTCATCAAATACGAGGGTCGTAGGCTGAGGCAAGCTGAGGCAACTCATTCGTTTATGCGCATCTCAACACCCACTTGCAGCTGCATTCGAGTTCATCATATCGCTGAGTTTGGATCGTGCACGTATTCAAGGCGTCCCCCGAATACATACATTTCAACCAAGCTTAGCGATTAGCGAAGTCGGACAAGCTACTCGTGATAGTTTCGATTCGCCGATCGTTTCACTAACTTCGATTAAAATCGAACTCTTGTGTGTCTCACTATCATTTATCTCAGTCCTCGAGATGATCCGATTCGCTTCTCAAGCGCTCTTGTCAATGAAATCAATACGATTTCTTCCTAGCGGGGTCGACCAAGTCTAAGTAGTTTCCGTCCGATTCAAGACCAAGTATTGCACCATCATCAAGTATATCTTCCGACCAATGATTCAGTTCGTTATCCCAACTTTACTTGCGCATCATCCATTCCTATCATTCCCTTCGTTTGGGGCCATTCTCGTTGTCGTTCACGCACACTCCCAATTCCCCATCCTACTCTAAGTCTTGTTGTCCCAAGTCTATCGTCCGTCCAGACGATACTCTAATATCAATCGCACAGGTTCAATCACTCGACATAGGGTCGTCTGCCTATCCGCTAGGTCAGCTCACAAGGTCATAGTTACAAGTCAAGTTCGTGGTTCATCGTGCAATGTCGTTGCACGACGCTCGTCCCAAATCCTATGGTCAAACTATTTTGTTTGTTCGTACGGGTGTTTCTACCCAAGTTCGTTTCGCTCAAATTTCTAAACATCAAGCAGCGTTCCTCCTATTCGCATCAACACACTATTCGCTCCAAGTCCGAGCGCGTTTAGGAAAGTCATCCTACGATAGGTTGTCCTCAATCAAATCCTCGACATGTTAATATCGTGCGTCCGTACTAGCAATTATCGTAATCTATCTCTTCAAGTATGTTTTGATACAGTTTACCTATCC
This sequence comes from Iris pallida, assembly GCA_029216955.1. Taxonomy (NCBI): domain Eukaryota; kingdom Viridiplantae; phylum Streptophyta; class Magnoliopsida; order Asparagales; family Iridaceae; genus Iris; species Iris pallida. The sequence goes on from JANAVB010004600.1 coordinate 8,831,871, forward strand.
AATTCACGTAGTCGGTCACAAGGTCGTCTAGCCTTGCAATATGTCGCGCCCCGATCTCACGCAAGTCTGATTATCCACGGCGGACATGAATCACCATGTCAACATTCCCGTGGAATAATCGTCCTCATCGGGACGTAACGCTTGCGTTGAATCTAGACTTACTCGTTTTCGATACACGGATTGGGTCTATTCAATCCTCAAGTTTTCTTATCCTTCAATCGCAAGTCCTAACCATCCTCGAATTTATTTTCGTTTCAAACCACAAGTCGAAGCAATCAAAATTGCCATGTCAAGGTATTTCGAGTTCGATCATTCCCGCTGGACATGAATCACCATGCCAACGCTCACGCGGAATGATCGTCCCAAATCCGACGTGACGCATGTGCGAGGCTGGAGTTGCGCTCGCGCAAGACAAGATCGTTGTCGTTGTGGTTATCACCGAACAATCAAGTCACTTTCCTTCCTCATTCCAAACATTCATTTCCAACATAGCATTCTTCAAAACAATAACTTCTAACACGATCATCCTTCATCGAATCAGAATACCCTCGAGTTATTGTACATCAATCTTTGATACGCCTCAATACCATCGATGATGTACATAACCTGACGATCTTCCTTTTGCAATGAATTCCAAGTCGTGCAACTTAATTTCCTCAATTCACATTGTCGCGTGCTAACTCTTCATCGAGCAACATCAATTTTAATTCCTCAGTCATTCTCATATCTTCAAATCAACGTTTCCTATGCACGCTATCTTCCGACCGTGCTATTCCCGATCTCGTCCATGAGTAATTCATCTTAACTCAAGTTTCAATCCATTTAACTAAATTCAAAACCGCATGCACGATCTTCTATGTTTCCTCGACCAAGACCTCCATTCGTTTCATAATTCGCACTACGCATTCTTAATTCGTCCGAACGATATCTCGTTTGAGACTCTCGAAGTCGAAACAAACTAAGCGTTACTCATTCCAAGGCTTGCGCGATATCATCGCTTGCCGACATACTCGTTCTATTCGTAAATCCTTTAGTCTCGCTCGAACAATTTCTATAACGTCCATACACCACTCAGGGTTCGAGCCATTCGACTAGTCATCGACACTCGCTCTTTTCCTTCTTCGAAGCTATCATATACACCACTCGGAGTCAAGTCATTCTACAAATCCTCAAAAGGTTATTCGACTCCCGATCGACATGTCCAATTGCGCGTTCGCTCATTCTTCAAAATCTAAGAACCATTTTCCCGTGTTCGCTTTAGCGCCGGTCAACTAGCGTCTCTATCAACATACGTTCTAAGTCTCCCTTATTCTCGTCCAAGCGATAGTCAATCTCGCTCGCAACTCGTTTGCACCATAAAGTCTAGGTGCGCGATACTCGGCACAACTTAGCCAAAAGGCTGCGTGCATAACCATTCCGTTCGAACTATACTTCGGTCTCGTGTACTCGTTCGCTATTGTCAGCGTAAGGTTATTCAAGCACGTCTTGCATTTTGCTAACTCTTAGCATCGGTTTCTTCCAACTCAAGTACGTCGTGGTTCGACACAAAGGCCTTCGCCTAGCGATCCCGTTCGACCGAGTACTTGTACGAGCTTTTGAAAATATTAGACTTATTGTATGGAACATCCCAAGGCACAACGAGAGAGAGCGTACACTTCTTTTGTTTCAAAACCGAGCTTTCAAAACTGAGAAAATCGAAATGAAGTCCAAGGACGTAAAGCCGTGCTCTGATACCAATCTGTCACGTCCCGCTCCCGTAGGAGCGATCGTCCTCGCTAAGGCGTGATGCCGCACGGGCCTCGGTTGCGCCCGTGCAAGGCTATGTCCAGAAACGGTCGATTTAAGCTAGGCCACAGAGTCGCACAGAGTGTCCCCATTTGCAGCGGAAAGTAAATGAACACAGGTTGAAGCAAATTCGAACTCTTTATTGATTTCCAAGAAGTTTACAAGCGGCGCTAGGCCGATATTACAAATCGCTCAAGCTCTCTCTCTCTCTGAAACATAAAAGGCGTGCCAAGTGGCTTACAACATGGAATGATTCATGGCGATGTTCCGATACATTCTGTCCTGTATATGGTGCTCCAGCTCCTTGCAACGCTCCAAGGCTCCAGAGATAGCTCCGCGCCTTAGCACGTTCGAGGAAAGCTCCGCACCCGCCGACGTTTCCTGCTTCCTGCAAGCAGACTGTGGGGTTATCAGTACATTGTTATGCACTGGTGGGGAGGCTAGCTCGTCCACAATGCTATCATTACCAAACACGTTCTATTTACTTTTGTGCATCTCTATCATTCATTGTCTTTCTAATCTTGCCTTAGGATCAATTTCATGGCATATTTCATAGCCTATCTCGTGTTGCCAATTTCAAGTGTCGCATGGAAATACATGCATGACTTACCCTTACTTACCGTCCGGCCTTCCCTGTCCAAAGTAAACCAAGTTAGTCAACAATTCATAGGAAATAACTTAACGTGATTCATGTGAACTTTCAATGTCAAGGGCGTGTCCCTGCCTCGGGTCCTAGCGCGTCGTAGGCGTGTTTTCTAACTCGTTTGCTCGAAGTAATCTCGATCATTTTGTGTGTTATATTCAAGCCTATTCAGAAGGTGCTTTGCTCAGTTAACTTAGACTACTTTGATTTCAATGCAAGGACTTGCACGTGGATTGCCACCAGCAAAGTCCACTTAAATCTATATGCACCGGTCGCTGGCATGTCAGCCATTTTGGACATTTTCCCTGTGGCATTCTCATCTATCAAGCGTGATGGCTGGTACACCTTGATAGACTATTGAATAACCGGTCCTACGTTTGGTTATGTGCCCAAGCCCGCACACCTGTCCGTCCGTAGGCCATGATTCCGCCTAGGCCGGCCACGAAAACGTCGTTCGTTGCCCTTGGAATCCATTTTCACTCGTGCACGAGCCGTCCACGACCATTTCGTATTTTATTGTCATTTTAACTTAACGGCTGTCTCCGAGCCGTAGGCTAACCCTTAGCCATAATGCGTTATCGACTAGGTTGGCGTCTGTGCAGCGCGGGTAGCGAGCCCCTTTGCACGTGTCCGTCATACCTGTCGCTAACCATTCCTTTCCTTCTTATCTTTTATTCATTCATTCTTTCTTTCACTTGTTTGTTCGTTCATTGATTCATTCACGTATTCATTCTTTCATTCGTTGGCTCATTCATTTACTTATCCATTCATTCACATATTATGCAACTCCCCGTGCGGGAGCCGCCTTGGCGACCCATCGGTCCCATAATCTTTCAATGTTGCTATACTCTACTTGGAACGACTATGTTGATAGTCTTCCCGTTTCATTGTTGTAATCCATTCATTGTTTCATTGTTGAACGCGTAAGGGACTTGCACGTAAGCTTGTGCCTTAGCACGAGCGTGGAGCGCGGTGCGAGAGTTCTCACATTTTCTATGTTCTTTTCCATATTCTATACAAGCATACAAGATGAGATTATTCTCTTAGCTAGGTGCGTTGAGTCATTTATTAGCATGCGCGGTGTTGTCGCCTAGCGATTCTAACATTTGTGTTCGTATTATTATGTGTCTAGGCTAAGCAAAGACGGGTTCATCGGAGCCACCCACCTTAGCGATGTTCGCATCGGCCGAGCGATACTCCGAGCGCGCCTTTGAAAGTCTAAGTCTGGATTCATCTTGACGGCCAATGTAAGCCTTGCATCGATTCTTCATCAGGTCGATGCCAACTCTTCGGGTCGACGGCTCGTTTGAGTCGTTGCACTTGCCGTTTGAATCGGCGTTCCGCTAGGGCGGAGCGGGTCATTACAAATTATGACCACACCTCAGATCGGGCAAGCTGTGGGGACCCAAAATGTAAGGAGAGACAGGTATGTCTACAGGAGAGGACGTTGAAATTCCTCAAAGGGCTGACTGCAGCATTTGCTCAGAGGACGGCCCTACTTCTCGCCCAATCGAAGATTTTCACTCTTGAGGAGGCTATCTCAGCCATGATCAAGGAGAAAACACGCATCAGACTACATGTGAGGACAGGTGGTCCTTCCGAAGCAAAGTCAGCACTGACGGCCACCAGCTCGGACGACACAGGACCTAAGGGAGAGGCCTGGCAGCACAACCGACAGTGCTACAATTGTGGGGAGATGGGCCACCATCGGTATGCTTGCACCAAACCACCTAAGGAGGAAGATTCGAGTGGTGGACGGGGACAATTCGGTGGATGACGACATTTTGGAGGACGTGGCCGTGGTCGTGGGGGTCGACGAGACGATCGAGGAGGCTATCGGACAAACCTGCTGGTAGCAGAAGGAGATGAAGGAGCTTGTGGCACCTTTACCGAGGAGGATCACGCACTGGTGGACATGCTGGAGGTGCTCAGGAGGAAGCAGCGAACGTCCAATGATGGAGACATGAGGAGCGCAACGGAGGAGGCGTCCACCTCATTTTTCGCTGGAGGCAACGCCGTCATATATGCCTATCCATCAGAAGGTACTGACGACTCACTTGCTCTTGCATCCATTGCTTCCCTTAAATCATCAGATTGGATTATCGACTCGGGGGCATCTCGGCATGTGACGAAAAATGCTAGTGAGTTCTCCTCGTACACTCACCTAGTATCAGCAGACAATATTCAGACAGCTGATGGCACTTTTCAGCCAGTGGTCGGTAAGGGTACTGTTAATTATACAGGTTCAGTAAAATTATCTAATATTTTATATGTTCCATCCTTTCCAGTCACTCTCTTGTCCATTAGTTCTATAATCCTTCAACTTAAATACATTGTTTCTTTTGATATCCCTAAGGTGATCTGCCAGGAGAAAGAGACAGAACGAAGACTTGGATCTGACACTTGGCATAAGGGACTGTGGTATCTGGATCGAGAAGGACTGGACTCAGCACTAATGTCTATGGCAGAGAAGGCTGGTATGGGAGGACTGCAGATGACGGTCAAGGATACTTTGCTACTCCATCATAGGAGGTTGGGACATTCCTCCTTTGACACTTTAAGTAAATTATATCCCGATATTTATGAAAAAGTGTCAAATAAAGAGAAACTAGTATGTGATGCATGTGAGTTGGGCAAACTTACTAGGAGTTCCTATATTGGTACGGGTCATATGAGCTCTTCTGTTTTTGAGGTAGTACACTCTGATGTTTGGGGTCCATGTGCTACTAATGCTATGAATGATTATAAGTACTTTGTTTCCTTCATTGGTTGTGCTTCTCGTGTCACCTGGTTGTACTTGATGAAAAATAAGAGTGATGTACCTACTTGTTTTCGAGATTTTCACAAACATGTCCAGACTCAGTATGGGACAATTGTGAAGGTACTGATGACAATGGAACGGAGTATACAAACAGAGCACTTACAGAATACTTGTCAGCACACGGGATACAACATCAGACCACTTGTGCATACACACCTGCACAAAATGGCATAGTAGAAAGGAAGAATAGACATCTTCTGGAGGTCGCAAGAAGCATGATGATTGACATGAATGTCCCACAGAGTCTGTGAGGATATGCAGTGTTGACAGCAGCTCAACTAATCAACAGAATGCCTTCGAAGGTCCTGGGATGGAAGTTTCCATGTGAAATATTGCAAGGCAATAATAGTGAGATACTCCCACTGAAGGTGTTTGGGTGCATATGCTTTGTGAAGGACAACAGACCGTCAGTTGGGAGGCTTGATCCTAGAGCAGTCAAGTGCATCTTCGTGGGCTACTCGACGATTCATAAGGGGTACGTGTGCTGGAGTCCAGTGAAAAATAGAAGTTTGTAAGTATGGATGTCCATTTCCAGGAGTATGAATCATAATACCGTCAGGAGGGTACTTCAAATTACACGCCTAATACTACTAGTATGAGACGAGAGGGGGAGAAGGAGAGCTCAATGGTGACTGATTTAGGAGTTTGGCATGGAGGCACGGTCGAGGAGGAGCAGGAAGGTGAAGAGGAACATAGGGAGGAGATGAGAGGTGTTAGACCTACGGTTCAGAGGAGTTACTTACCTACAACAGGAGAGAGAAGTAAATTGCAGGACCAGTACCTACAGTGCCAGTGCCAAGTCCCTTGCCTGCGTCCGTCTCGACTCCTGAGATACCTACACTACCACCACCCCCTTCAGGTGATATCATTCTTCCTACTCCTTCCATACTATCTTGCTCAGTTTGTTTCTTATGACCATATCTCTTCTTCTCATGGAGCATTTATTGCATCTTTGGATAGTATTACTGTACCTGACAATTGACAGGTTGTCAAGAACGATCCAAAGTGGAAAGCGGCAATATTCGAGGAGTTGGGAGCTCTTGAGAAGAACCACACTTGGGAGCTGGTGAGGCTTCCAGAAGGGAAGAGCGCAGTCGGATGCAAGTGAATTTTTACTGTGAAGTAGAACCCAGATGGACAGGTTGAGCGCTACAAAGCTCGACTGGTGGCAAAAGAATACAGTCAGACGTATGGCATCGACTATGACGAGACCTTTGCACTAGTCACAAAGATGAGTACTGTCAGGATCCTGATTTCTTTGGCAGCGAATGGTGGATGGAAGCTACACCAACTGGATATAAAGAATGCATTTCTTCATGGAAATCTGGTGGAGGAGGTATACATGGAGATACCACTAGGATTCGGCACCAACCAGACAGTAGACAAGGACTGCAGGTTAAAGAAGTCCCTATATGGACTAAAGCAGTCTCCTCGAACATGGTTTGATAGATTCAGGAGAGCGATGATAGGGATGGAATATCAACAGATCAATGCTGATCATACTGTATTCTTCAGACGGAGTGGAGGCCACATTATCATGCTTGCGGTGTATGTGGATGACATGATTATCACAGGAGATGATGAGCAGGAGATCGTCCGACTCAAAGGGAAGTTTGGCAGAAAATTTGAGGTGAAGGACCTTGGTCTTCTTCGCTACTTACTTGGGATAGAGATCGCTCAAGACGGAGAGGGAATTGTTCTTTCTCAGAGGAAGTATGCACTGGACCTTCTTACAGAGACGGGTATTGGGGTGCAAACCTGCAGCAACGTCAATAGACCAGAGGTTCAAGTTGAAGGCCGAGGCTAGAGACCCAGTTGATCGAGACAGATACCAGAGACTGGTGGGCAAGTTGATCTATCTGAGCCACACACGACCTGATATCTGCTTTGCAATGGGTGTGGTGAGCCGCTACATGTACGACCCACGAAAGGGTCATATGGATGCAGTGTACCAGATTCTGAGATACTTGAAGGGTGCCCCCGGGAATGGACTGATATTCAAGAAGAACAATCACACAAGCATTGAAGGCTACTGTGATTCTGACTGGGCTAGCTGTGCCGATGACAGAAGGTCTACCTCAGGATATTGCATATTCGTAGGAGGCAACCTGGTCTCCTGAAGGAGTAAGAAGCAGTCTGTGGTAGCCAGATCGACATCGGAAGCAGAGTACAGAACTATGGCTCTGGGAGTTACAGAACTGCTATGGTTGAAGAATATGCTGGTAGAACTGAAGCTGGATCAAGGAACCAAGATGAAGTTGTGGTGTGACAACCAATCAGCTATTAGTATCGCCAACAATCCAGTACAGCATGACAGGACCAAACACATCGAGATTGATAGGTTCTTTATCAAAGCGAAGCTGGATAGAGGATTGCTGGAGCTTGGCCACGTTCCGAACAGGGATCAGGTAGCAGACGGACTAACCAAGGGGCTTCCCTCTGTAAGTTTGATTAGAGGATGTGACAAGATGAACTTAGTGAATATTTTTCGCCCATCTTGAGGGGGAGTGTTGGAATATTTAGTATGTTGGATGTCATATTTAGTAGATTGGAATATCCTATGACATATTTGGTATGCCAGAATATGCCACATGATATCTACAATATATTCCATCATTGTAATAATGACTGCAAGGCTATATAAAGCCAAGAAGACTATCAATAACATATCAAGAAATTACAACACTCAATACACGACATCTTGCTAGGATTAGAGTTGTCAGTACTCCTTTTACTCGATCAGAGAACAATATTTCCGATTCTTCACCAGAATGTTATCGTTTTTGTTTCTATGTAGCAAGCTGGTCATGCATGATGTGTGCACTCCATTTTGAAAGTGGTAGGTCAAGCCCACTTGTATTGGGCCTGACCAAATGGGCCCTAGGCATACTAGTGGTGGTATATATACTCGCTTATTCCTTCAGTGAAAGTAGGTTGGTGAAATACTATTTGGAGAGCCTCCATTGACAACGAAACTTTGCCATGTCCCCTCAAACCTTGTAGAGCCCGACTCCTGGCTGTGTCATGCCTGTGACTGCATACTCATCCATCCTCCAATTCGCATATATAACCTTCACCGCTATCAACACCACTGCATCGATATAACTACAGAAGACAAACACAACACGAGTTGTTGAAGATAGCCTACATCTTGTGAGGCTCTATCGGTATGCTTAATTTTATCTTAGTCCAATTGTAAGTCTTTTTGTCTGTCTCATTATTTAATGAATAAGATGTAGTCTTTTCCTTGTATTGTCAGGTACATCACATTCTCATTTGATTGTAAGACACTGAGATGGTAACTGGTCTAGAAAGTGAGACAAAGAGGTGGAAACTAGTAGCTGAAGGAACACGAAGGAGCACGGGAAAGCAAAGATCTCACTTTTGATCCCTAATACTTGGTGAAATCTTGTCTTCAAATTTTTATTGTTTAGGCTCGGTTTGGTATGTTCTCAGTACCAACAAGAAACAAATGTGTTAGTGATGATACCTAAATGTTGTTATTGAAGTACTCATTCTAAACACTAATAGTAGGTATAGTATAACCCTCACGACTATAATTTTTGGTGGAGAGGCAGGGACTTTTAAAATGGTATCAGGAAACCCAGACTGAGATTTTAACAAATGGTTGGTGTACAACCCATTTACTTCATTTTGGGTTGTTCCTAAACCATCAGAAACAGAGAAGAAAATTTTCCGATTTCGATATGCAACAGAAAAATTAAGACTGCACGGTCGCATAACTAGTGTATCACATGCACACATCACACATGCTTAAGTTGTGACTCGTGCTAAATGTGGGAAGTTCTGTAAGTTTGTTTGAATTGGATAAGGGTTTCTCACAAACTGATTGATGTTATATGGTATTTCTGATCTTTATCCATTATAAACTTATTCATCTCGTATTGTAATCGTTAAGTTTCCTTCCAAAAAGTTACTTGGTTTAGTTGACTTATTTTAAGTGGGTTAGATTCTAGCATTATCTATCATGCATAACATTTTGTAGATAGCATCTCAGTAACTTATGTTCTTCTTGTTAGAACAAGCATTATCTGATTTACTCAATTGTTTATAATTGTGCATCCCAAGGACATACTTGTAACAACCAACTTTATTATAATAAGCACACCCGTGACATACCTTAGTTTCCGAGTTCACATTTTGCAGTTGTTGCTGATGGTCCTCTTTTGTCTTTTTATAGCGCTCAATTACAGACTTCATGCTGAATATACAGAATCTTGGATTAGTCTTTCTTCTATAGGATCTCGATAGCTTATAAACAAACCTTATATATGACATGAAATGTCAAGTATAACTGCAAGTCTGCAACATATCTAACTCTTCTGTGACCTTGAATTCAAAAATAATTTCCTGACATGGATTACATTGTTATATTAACCTTGTTAGGTTCCATAAATTTTGCTAATGTCACGAATAGTAAAGGTTAATAGATTATGTAAACTGTAAGGCCTTCAATCTCGTTACAATTATCTGAAATATGTTGTAATACATATAATTATATCACTTGGAACTTAAAGAACAAATCTTAAAATATTATACAACTGATAATTTTGCAAAATGAAAAAAACTCGGTTGATTATCAAGAAACTAGCTATAGAAGACAATGTAGATTAACATCAATTTGGTTTCCACACATCACGAAGGCAATGTGTTATATATCTACCTTATATTGCACTTATCTCTTGGTCTAGATGAAGTAATTGACTGCAAGAAACACTTGAGTACATATAATTGGTTTTGTACGCATTTTTGATGCCTTGGGGAAGATAATACAAAGTTTTGAGAGGCTATATGAACTCACTTTCTTTTTTATGTTCTGAAGATGCACTTTTTTTAGGCATATTATAGAGATGAGAAATTGGGTGGAAGTAGGGTATTTATAGAAATGAGAAACTGTTAGATTGTAGAATTATAGGAAATTGTGATGTATGAATTCGTTACATATTAACCTTTTAGTATAACATTTCAAACAACAGTCTTGAAGTATAGATATTATATCGCTTATTATTTAGGGAAAATCTTTGACCAATTTATATGGTAACAACTTGTACCTTTTCTAACTATGATACGCCACATGTATATCATAGTCTATCAACTATATGAATATTTCATGTTCTATTTACACATGTTTCTTTCAAAGCTTTTGTTGCACAATTTTGATATATAATAGGGTTAATTACACTGACCCCCCCATGTTTCACGAGTATTACAGGGACTACCCCTATTCCGAAAATAATTACACTGACCACCCCTCGCCTTAATAAATTTTATTAACCATAGGGGTGGTCAATGTTATTAGTTTCTATAGAACATAGAAACTATGGGGGGGGTCCATGTAATTAGTTTCAAAGCAAGGGTGATCCGTGTAATAATTGTAAAACATAAGGGGTAGTTAATGCAATTAGCCCTATATAATATTACACATAATTTGTGTTGTTGAATGTTTCCTCATCAGGAACGGGTATTATGAGTATATATGTTACATGTAATGTAGTCCCAAAAGCTATAGGCGATGAAAGGAAATAGAACTTAAGAAAACAGAAAGAGAATCAAACTTATGGCACACATGTACAATTGAACTCATTAAAGAAACAATCTAGATGAGAGGAGATGATATTTGAGAGACTTCAGGTTATGAAATGTCAGAGAAAGAGAATCCTTTAAGGGTGCCTACACTGATCGACTTTACTAGAAGATTGTTTCTTTGACACTGATGATCAAGACTTGAATCAGGAGTATCATCCTCAAGGAGTGTGTGCAAGGAAATGATGAAAATAGAAGTTTAGTTTGTTCAACCATTTTAGTAGAAGTTTTAAAAGGGAACCTGGGTGACTAAGACCTGTAGTGGGGTATAGGGAACTCCAGGATCAAATCTTTAACGGGGGAGTGTCCTTAAAGGTTGTTCTAATTTCTCAAAAAAGTTGAAACAAAAGAAAAAGGCAAACAAGTGACCATAGTGACATAATCCTTAACTAGTCTAATTGTGCTCTGTCTAGCCTAGAAGATTCTTAGCACCTCTTTGGTTCAGTTGACCACCCAACAAGGCGTCTATCTTAAAATAAATGGAGGAAGAAGCAGCCTTCAATTAAACCTTTATTAACATATAGCCTCATAAGTCCTCAAGCAAACACGTGATTAAGAAGTTGTGTTGATATTTGACCTATGTTTCATGTGAGAATATTGTTCTATTGTATAACAGAAGACTAGGATATCTAATATGTATATATGTGTGTGTGCGTGACTGGAGACTCATACAGCTGAAATAGAACGAAATGAGAAAGGATTGTTGTTTTTTAAGTTTTTATGATTTCCTCTGGCTCAATTTCTCGCATATTTATCTCTATAGTTTCACACTTTTCTTGTGACTACTGGTGCCATGAATTTGTAGCAAACCTTGTGACTAGTTAAGAGATATTGAAACTCTTGCAAGCCTTGTAGTCTGGATCTCTTGTTCCAATCATGAAACCACAGGTTGAACAACGTCTTTTCTTGTGTGCTTGCTTCTGGTTGTCTTTATATTTTAATCCTTTGTTGTTCTTGTAAAAATAGTTTCCTGAACCATGTATTCTTGTGTTTGTGCTTGTGGTTGCCCTTGCATTGTTTGTTCCCACATTGTGATCAAAAGACCTACATCGTTTAAGTTCAACCCTTGCATTGTTTGGAAGTATATGGTTCACAACAAGTACAACTCCATGATACTTAACTAAATCATGATTGATGCATGTATGCATACTGGAATTTCTATTTTGGTTGATAGGAGGTTGTGGTGCAGCATTGAGGAGGACTCAATGGCAGTGGATCAGAATCAACTGTAAAGTTGACTAAACAAAGTTTTACTACATAACAAAGAATGTAGTCTCTCTCTCTCTTTTTTTTCCAAGCCTTCCACTAGTTGACTGTAGGAGTGAGTTTGCTGTGATAAAGAAAATTCATGTTATCTGTCCTCTATAATAAGCAAAGACATCCTTGTATGCTTTTTCATAATGGGGCTCCTAAACCAAAGGTATTTGGTTTTTGGAAATACATTTTAGTGCATCACAAGATCTTATTCTTCATTCAAGGTTAGTCCTTCCTTGAGCATCATTATTCATCAATCTTAAGACAATTTACATCATAGTAAATACCTTTGATATCTATTTGTGTCATTATCAAAGCAATATCAAGCGGCAAGTCTTTGTTGATTGACTACATGCTGTCCAGGATAATATTTCGGTATAATAAGGATATTCACGATCTTATTGTATTCACTAGATTCTAAAAGGCCAACCTGTATAGAGTTCAAGTTGTTGGAAATGCTTGCATGATGATGCCCGAATTGTCGCTTGAGAGCATTGTTCTGCAAACTAAGAACTACCTTATGGTGCATCATCCGCTAAATAACTCTAGGACTTCTTGGTCTATTAGTTATACTCGGCCCCTAGATACAATCTTGTAAGCATAATTCCCGAAGATGTTTGGTACGCGGAATTTTTTGTATGCGCAGGAAAATTTAAAGTTGGAATATTATTCCCACATTTGGTTTATCCTATTAGAATTATTTCCGGTAATTATGAATGCCCGGATAAATTATTTACCCATGAAACATGGAAAACCTATTCCCTAACAAATACGTGGTTATTGTTTTTGTTACCTGGGAATAAAATTAACAAAAAGTTCACATATTTACAACATTTGCCACCCTAAATTTTGAGAAACCTCCTGATTCTCTCTCTCTCTCTCTCTCTCTCTCTTATTTTTACTCTGGGCTCTCCCTCTCTCATTTTCATCTCTCTTTCTCTCTCTCTCTCTCTCTCTCTCTCTCTCTCTCTCTCTCTCTCTCTCTCTCTCTCTCTCTCTTTCTCTCTCCCACAATCTCGACTCTCTCGGTCGATCTCCTTCCCGAAGAATAGGTATGGATTCCTAATTTCTCCATTTTGTTTTTGTTTTTGTCCATTTATTGTTAATTTTTGTATGATTTATTTTGGTTACTTGCTAAATCATATATTGTGTTTAAATAATTTTGGGATCTAGTGATTTGTTTTTTTAGAAATTTCGATTTTTTTAGAGATTTTGGAGATAATAGAAAATTATGTTCATAACAAATTCGTTATAAATTAATATCATGTGCTTCAGTTAATTTCATTTTTGCAGAGTTATTGTTAATTAGGATCATTTTGAATAGATTGACTAATGTTTAGTCACTGGTTGAATAATTCTAGACGTGTTATGTGCTTTCTCAAATAATTGCGTGACCGTTGACTTGTGTATAGGATTTGTTTCACATAAATATGTATCTGTCAATATGATCTAACAAAAGCAGACAGTTTTTTCTGGTTGAAGATCAGTACATTGTAATTTTCCTAAATTTGAAATAAATTGTATTAAGAAGTTACATTACTATTTTTCTTGAGATATTGGGATGTGTGTTCTCTGAAAATCAATACTGGTTGGAAGTTTATGGATCTTTTACTTGATCACTAGATTTTGGTACCACCTGGGTTTATGACCTATGGGTAAGATGTATAACTTGTTCATGTCATGCAACTAGACTATTCATTAAAGATCTTTTTCTCCAGTTGATTCATATTATGTTATTGATATGGTCAATTTTATGTGCATTGTTGACTAAGCGTACCAATTCTACTGCTGACAACTTCAGTCCAAACAACTTGGATAACATTTTGCAGGTTTACCTATGTTTTTTTTTAATGTTTCCATACAAAAGTACTTTTCTTACTATGATTTTGCTACTTGCAGTTTTGTATGTGTTTCGTGAATGTAGATCTCCACTCCACTGGTAATTAATCATTTGGAGGAGAAAGGATGCAGATTGCAACATGTTCTTGAGAATGATCTTTATGTACCGTGACAGCCACGTTTTAGAACGTCAAAGGCAGGGTTCGCCACTGTCAGTTTCAGTATCAGTTTCGGCTGATACTTAATACCTCGGTCAAAGGTGTAAGTTCTGTTCCAGATTTTGGGTAAATTCCATAACTTCTACATATTCTATTTCACACTACATTATTGTACTGTATAACAAATGAAATGATATGCATATGCCTAGAAATTTTATTGGCTTAGCTCAGTGAAATTCTAGCTTCCAGATCTAACTGCTAATCTTGGCATCTTTCTACGATGAGCTAATTCTGACATTTGTAGCAAATATTGGTAACTGACATGTCTCTGCAATACAAAAATTATGAATTTATCATTTTTTTCAAATTTATACAGTTTGGTATGAGAGAGAGAGAGAGAGAGGCAGTTTTTGGTTGCTAATAACTGGATTTTCCAGTAGAAGGCTGCTATTAAATTACATATAATTGATAGCATGGTGACCACGCCAGGGTGTATATCACTTTCAAGATCCACTTTGTTTGCTTTGTCAGGAACTACTTCATTCTACATCTGCATAATACTGGTAATCAATTAACAATTTCTGCAGTTTTCTGTTTTTGGTTAGAGAGTTGTATGACTTTGCAAGGGTTATTTATGTTCTTGACTCGAATTCTATTTGCGACTTGAATTCGGTGTAGTGTTTAGGGCAGTCGAGAAAGATTTGCTTGCTATCTCAAATATTCTATGCTTTCTATTTCTTTGGCAAACATTATAAATATAGCCTAGAGGCTGCTTCTCTGTGTCTATAAATCAAGTTGTTTGTAAACTGATCTGAATCGAAGAAGTGGTGAGCCATTGGAAGCTGTATCATGTTTTTGAGTTACCACAGGATGAAGTAATGTTTGAAATTTGATTTGTTTTCAAGCCTTGCTTACACATATTAGGATAGGATGATACAAAATGCTATGTGACCTGCTAGCTGGAGAGAGATATTTTGCATAAATTGATGTTTCAGTATGATGAATATATGGTTAACCCCATAAAATTTCAGTTTGTGCCATTCAGTAGTAGAGGTATATCTCTGTGCTTGTTCCTTTCACTAGTAGACGTATTAGTTTGAACATATATTTGTGTTTCTCCCTCTTCAGGTGATTGAATTATGTGGATGCACCTCTTCTGCACCTCTGAACATGTTGTCTTTTTGATGTTTTGCATAGCCATCATACTGCGAAGGGTTTGAGGAAGAAGCTTTTTCCACTCTATGATAATTTGTGTGCTATATTT
Organism: Iris pallida; assembly: GCA_029216955.1. Taxonomy (NCBI): domain Eukaryota; kingdom Viridiplantae; phylum Streptophyta; class Magnoliopsida; order Asparagales; family Iridaceae; genus Iris; species Iris pallida. The sequence continues at coordinate 8,847,239 of JANAVB010004600.1, forward strand.
GGTAAGGACTGGGCAAGGGGTGAAGCAGCTGAGGCATCGACTAATGCTGTTGAAGCAATGGAGGAGGAGGCAACAAATTAGGTACAAGTTCGGTTTGGATGACATACATGAAAATGCGTATGTTGATGAGAATGTGAGTCATTCATATGCACATATTGAAGATGCTTCTAGTAGTGGTAGGAGGACGAGGAAAATGATTAGGACAACTGAAAGTAGTACTCTTAAAGTCTTGTCGGCTTATTTGTTGTTATTGTATGCATTGTTTCATGTTGTTTTGGTTTGTTGTTCTGCGGATCAATGTTTTGGTTTAGAAATCAGACTGTGAATGGTTTATATAGTTTTACAGAAATATTATTTGACTGTGTGTGATATGGTTAACTTTTCATTGATGTTACATAGGCTTGAGGTGTAATTTTTGAGTTGTATTATTGCATAGCCTTACAAAGGTTTATTTGCATCAAACTGTTGTCAATTTACATATTTTTTTCTTGTTCACTTGACAACTATAAACATTCTCACATTGTTCTATTTTGATATATTTTGCAACTATTTCAAGTTCAATGTTATATTTTGTTACCAAAAACATTATCTTTTCCTTATTTTTCTAACCTGTTAATAAAAAAAAAGAGGGCAGTAAATTTATTCCATTACTTGTACTCAAACATATTTTCATCTGAGTTTGAGGAATATTATATTTCCAGGAATTTATTTATGGTACTAAATGCATGCATTATATATATCCAGAAATAAATTATATATACCCAAAAATATTATATTATGTAACAAACGTTGTAATAGAGAATATCCAGAAAAATGATGTCTTGGAATAAAATTTCTGAGAAAATAGAATTTTCGGCTATATAGTAAACGTCTACTAAGGAGATATAGCATCAGACCGGCGGCTCTACCTAGCAACCGGCTTAGCTTATGCTTGGGGCCCCATGATTTAAGTGTATAGGTTTGTTTTATATAGGAAAATAAATTATGTTTACTTGATAATGACTAAGGGTGTGTTTGGTAGGAGGAAAAAGTGGAAGGAAGGAAAATAGAGGAGGGAAAAGTGGAGGGAAAGACTCATTTTCTCTTGTTTGGTATGGAAGAAAAATAGGAAGGAAGGAAAAGTGGAGGGATTACTTTTTCCTCATAACCTTAGAAGTCCAATCCCTCCAAAAGTGGGAGGAAAAGTGGATGTTTGTAGTAATTAACAATTATACTCACATATGAATGTATTATTTAAAAATTATTCATGAAGTCAAATGGTAAATAAATGATATTAATTGAGGATAAAATTGGTAAACCCTATATTTTTTACTTTCTTTCCTTCCACTTTTTCTTCCATAACAAACAAAGGAAAATGCATCCCTTATCTTTTCCATCCTTGCTACCATACACAAAGGAAGGAAATGAGTTTTCCTTTCCATAAGGAAGGAAAATAAATCCTACTCTTTTTCCTTCCTTCTACTTTTCCATCCTTCCTACCAAACAAAGTCTAAGGTTTGATGTCAAGTACTTATGCTGGTGGTTTTTTATATTTTCTAGTAACCATATAAAAGAACTGAAGGCCGGCACAGAGGAGAGGGTAGCAACTAAATTTGGGTGGTGATAAATTAGTACCAAATTATGTCCAAGTATCTGAATTTAATTGATGATAAATTAGTGTATAGTTAATAAAATCTTAATTAAGCCGTCTTAGCTCAGCTGGTAGAGCGCATGGCTTTTAACCATGTGGTCGTGGGTTCGATTCCCACAGACGGCGTTTACAAATTTTATTTTTATGATACATTTTTTAAAATTTTAAATAAATACTATTAATATTTTAGTTTCATTGAGATCTTCCAATTTTTTGTCCCTTTTGCTATAGTGTCATTAAAGCGCAACTAAGCCATCGTGTATAATATACTATTAATATATTGTCACTTTTGCTAACCCTAAAGCCTCGTTTGGTTCGCGAAAAGGAGACTGATTCTTTACTCTTTCCTTTTCTTTGGAAAATTATAATTCCAATTAATTTTCTTTCCGATGTTTGAAAATGTCAAGAAAGTGGAGAGGAAAAGTGAATCCTTAGAGGAGAAAATGAATCCTTGGTTGGTAGGAGGAATCATTTTTTTTTCCTATTTTCCTTCTTCTTGGAAATCAAATTCCTTTTCTCCTCATTTCCTTTGGCATTCAAACAAAGGAAATGAATCACTTTCCTAGGGATCCCTAGGCTCCAATTCCGCGAGCCAAACGTGACCTAACTCACACAAATTCATCACTGCATAGCTAGTACAAATATATGACAGTACGATTCACACGAATTCATGATTGTACAAATTCATGACTGCACAACTCTTGTAAATTCATGACTGCATGGCTCACAAATTGATCATGACTCGAGTCCGAGTTGTGTTGCTAGATAAAAGTCCCAATAGATGGATGACAAAAACAAATTGTTCCTTGGAGCGTTTGAACGTAAAATCCTTTCTATACAAACCGCATGGACTACCACTCCCGACTCCCCATATGTGTAAAACAATAAACGATGAAACATATATTGAACTACACACTTGTGATTTGTCACATTATGGAGTGTGAGACTGGAATCCTACTAAACATATTTCAAATAAACCCCCATCAGGTTATTGTAACCCCCATTATTTAAACAAGTTAACATTAATATATAATATTAATATTTAGCATTAATTATATGGAAACTACTTAAATGAAGAGTATACGTTAACACTAATACTAATATATAACGGTGGGGGGGGGGGGGGGGGGGGGGGGGGGGGGGGGGGGGGGGGTGGCGGGGGGGATGATAATCCATTTTTAGAACGGAGGGGGAGTTCGCCTCGGGCCCCCATGAGCTCAGGACCGGCTATGTTCACTACCAAAATAAGTAATACTAGCAACAAATTTAGCGACGTGAGCATCTTACATTGCTATCTATGACACCTGTAGCGACTCCATAAGTTAGAGTGGCTTATTGCGACGTTCAGCGACAGATTTGCGACTCATTTTTGATTATGTGAATTTTTTTTTATTGATAGTCATCGCTTAACGTCGTAGAATCGGTGACTTCCGAGTAATAAGTCGCGTTATCAACGATGTTTAGCGACGTCTTTTTGATAACATCGCTAAATTTATAATATCAGGCATTCAATTTTCCTCTACTCTCTCTCTCTCTCAAAAATTTCGAATCCCCCGCTACCACCCCCAAATTAAAACCCTCCTCCCCCCTCTACCACCCCCACCCCTCAACTGACCTGGTCGTCTGGCACACTCCACCGCCGTCTGTCCATGATCGACGCCTCCCACAATGTGTCTCGGCCTCGACCAGCGTCCCCGACCACGCATCGTCCCCGTCGACTGTCCACTGCTCTTCGACCCCGACCGACGTCCCACACTGCAATCGACACCCCACACTGTGCCTCCCCCATCGCTCCCGCTAGAACAAACCCTCACCAGGTACGTATCCCAAACCCTCACCAGGTACGTATCCCAAATTCTATATTCTGGACACGAAGACACGAGTACGGACACTAGATACAAACTTGAATACTAGAGGGTTTTCTTGTTCAAGTAGATTTTTTTTTAAAAAAAATTGTTTAATAGACATTGGTTGAGGAAGTTTAGTTAGCAGTGGTAATTGGGGCTTGCAAGGAAAAAGATTTGGAGTTGCGCCATTCCTCCATCCCTATCGTTTGGTTTTGAAGCATGACAACATATTTACTAGAATCAGTGTATGTTCTTCTAGGTATTATTAAGATCCAAAGTATGGTACATTTGCTGCTATTCTACATAATTTTCTGTTAGAAGGTATTCTGTCAGTTAAACTCTCTCTACATATTCTTCTTCTTTCTAGACATGCAAGAACATCTTTGCTTCTTTCTAGAATGTGGTCAATCGATTCGGTATAGAACATCAAATCCTGCAGAAGTCAATAAGAACTAAATAAATGCAACAATTCAACCACATTGGTTGTTTCTTAGCCCGCTTGCAACATAGTGCAGTGGCAGCAGTGTTGGATGTCTTGTATTTGTAAAAGTTTTCAATGTTGAAGATTCCTGAGACTACATGTTCAAGACACGATCGGGTTAATTTCTGAGACTATGAAATAAAAGCCAAAGTGGAGGATGTTTTAAATCTTGGAAAATGCTAAGCCTACAACCAAATGTTTACAACCTTCTTACAACCTCAAGCTCATAGCTAATATGCAACTCTATTTATGTCCCCGATTAAACCTAGTCCATATAAACTTTATATTACCCAATTATAATCAAGTAGGGTGGACTTAGGGTCTGCTTGGATTGAGGGAAAAAAAATAAGCAGGGTTAACTGGGGTTAAATGAGGGAGAGTTAAGCGAGGGGGAGTAGAGTCAATACATAGAACCTTGCTTGGATTAGAGGGAGAGTTAAGTGGGAGGTGTTTAATAACTCTTGCTTGGATTGGAGGTTTTGAGTGAGAGGGTGATTAATAAAAATATGATAGTTACCAAAATAACCTTATTACATATGTCGTAAAATTAAATTTGATTGAAATTTTAATTAGAACTTGTCAAAATATCTTCACAAATTAGGAAGCTACAGATTAACATGTTGAGAAAAAAAATGGAGAAAAAAATTATGATATTTTATAAAACAAATAAGAGGCATTTATGACTTTTTAAACAAAATCTCTCAATCACCCTCGTTAACCCTCTGATTTGGGGGGTTAAAAAATGGACAAAAGAGGGTAAAATAAACCCTCACTTAACCCTCTATAACCCTCCCTCCTAAACTCCAACCCTCAAACCAATCATGGTTTTATTTCCCTCTCACTTAACTTAAAACTAATCTTGATGCACTTCATATTAAAACTAACAGTATAGGTTGCTAAATACAAGACATTATTCCAACAAATATCCTTTTGGATTTACTGGTTATCTCCAAAGAGAACTTTGCTATGCCTACAACCAAATGCTTACAATTCCCTTACATGGACTAGTTGATTATAATTGGGTAATATAAAGTCCACCCTAGTTGATTATAATTGGGTAATCTAAAGTTTATATGGACTAGGTTTAATCGGGGACATAAATAGAGCTGCAGATTAGTTATAGGGTTATCAACCTTAGAAAAGTTTTAAAATTGCAACCACAAGATTGATTGAAATTTTTTGTAATCTACTCTGATAAAGTAAATAAAATTAGGCCGATATTCATTGGCACCATACTTTCATCTTTGAGGGGTGTCACAAATATTTTTAACTTTTTACGATCCCCAAACTACTCCTATTACTTTTTTGGAGCACATTTATTAATTTTTTGACTTCTCTCTTTCGTCTATTTCTTTCTTCCCAAACATTCAAAAATTCCAAAACCTCAAACTATCCAACCTTAAATCCTAACGTTTTGACCACCGTCGACAAATCTCCAGTGAGACTTCGACAATCCTAAAAAAATTAAACCACTGCTTCAGGACTACCAAATTGGAAATGCACTAGAACTGTCAAAATTTGCTGGTCCTCGTACATTGTTGGGACTGCCAAATGGCAGTCTCAAATATCATGTATATGTTCTGAAGTTTTGAACCTCCATCAAATAGAGTTTGAAACTTCGAAAATAGTGCCTTACTGGCTTTTTACAATGAAAAATAAAATATGCGTTGTACATGAAATCTAAGAATCCATACAAAAAATCTAGATTTGAGAAAAAAATTGGAGCCTTTAAAATATGCATCCCGATGTTTTTCTCTTGGTTCTTGCCATCTCCACCATAATTTATGTTGCGAGGTTCAAGATTTAGGGTTGAAGAGGAAGACAGTAGGAAGAGGAGGAAGAAGTGTGTTCCCTCAAAGAAAAAGTGTGCTGTCCCAAAGAGTATAAACAAGTTGTTTACGTTGCCCTTTCCCAATCATCCAAAGAATTCAAACTCTCAACCTTAAACTCTAGCATTTCGACCACCGTCAATGAATCTGCAACGAGTCTCCAACAATCCTAAAAAACAAAACCACTACCTTCACGACTGCCAAAATTGGTTATATGCACTTATAGGATTGCCAAAATTTGGCAGTCCTTATATATACATTGCTGGGACTGCCAAAATTTTGGCAGTCCTCCATCGTCCAGAATATTATGTTTCTGTTCTTAAGTGTCAAATCTCCATCAATGGAGTTCAAAACTTCAGAAATAGCCTTACCACACTACCAAAATAAGTCATATTGGCGACGAGATTAGCGACTCTGGGTAAATACGTCGCTAATTTTTGTGTATTTAGCGACGTTACATAATGACGTCGTTGAACGTCACTATCAGCGACGTTTAGCGACAAGCCTTATATTTTGGAAAGCAGATGTCGCGGACTAGTCGCAGAACGTCGCTTTTTTATATTCAGCGACGTTTCGCGGCTCCTCCTTTAGTACGTCGCTTGTTTTATAATGAACATCGACGTTTAGCGATGCGTCATTCCCGGCGTCGCTAAAATATTTCATATAGGGTTCTGGCCGATCGACTTTTCATTTTTTACCCCAAATTTTCATCTTCCGCTCGCTCTCCCCAAATTTCTCTTCCCCTTCCCCTCTCGTCTCTGACGACCCCCTCCCTGCGGCCGTCCCTCCGGCGACCCCCCTCCCTCCGGCGACCCCCTGCCCGTGGCGACCCCCTTCCCTCGGCGACCCCCTCCCCTCGGCGCTCCCTCCCTCCGGCGACCACCTCCCCTCGAACGCCACTCTAGTCCTCGTCGACGCCGATCCGACCAGTCCCCTCCGCCGCTGCTCCAGTCCCGACGACCCCGACCCCGACCCCGACCCCGACCAAGGCAGGTAAACCATAACCCTATCTCCCTTTTCCTGACGCGACACATACACAATGACACATACATACAGACACGAGACACACACGCACTCACACAGACACGACACACACACATGCTGACACGACATGCACACACACTGACACGACACACACGTTTACACAGACACACACACACTGACACAGACATGACACACACACACTGACATAGGCACTGACATGGATACGACACACAAAATGCTAACATAGACACTGACACGACACACATGTTATGTATTATGTGTGTGTGTGTGTGTGTGAATACTTTGATTTGGAAATTTAGAATTTATGGGAGTTAAATTTACTTATCTGTACTGCATATATAATACACTACTATATAACACATATAGATACATAGATACCTCACCTATCTATTACTGATCTCTACCCAAATTCTAACTTTCTGCTACAGATACCTATAGGTAATTGGCTAAAATGGCCATACTTCATACCAAATTCCTCTCACACTGTCTATGGTCAAGAGGCCACTGCCCCCAGTCCATTACCTGGACTTGCCACCAACTTCTGATACATGTATCATGTAGATGTTAAACCCTCAAAACATATCCACAGGGCACCCTTCTGTCTGTGCAGCAAAGCATGCAGCTGCCATTGCATGCCATTAGATGTTGTTGCTGTTGGCAACTGCAGGAAGGCTTCTGCAATATGATGCAGCCAAACGCCATGCTCTGCAACTAACTAAAACCAACTTCCCATGGCCAAACCAAATTAATGGCCAAAGGCCAAAGCCATAGTCCATGTTTTGGACTAAAACAACACCCCCCCCCCCCCCCCCCCCCCCGGGAACTATCTCCTCTGATACCAACATATCAAATACTTAACCTTAATGAAGTATTTCCCCCAATTGGTACCTACACTTTGTTGGCCAATTTGCCTTATTGCCATGCTGGGTTAAATCTGCATTTGCAGCAGGCCAAACAGGTGGCTTGGCCAAAGAAAGGCCACCTGAAATGCCAACTCTGATGGCAGTGGTCAAAAGCCCTGTAAACTCCAGTCCCTAACCCTCTGATACTTGAGTGTATCAGGTACACTCTAACTTGAGCCCCCAAATCTCCCCTGCTCTACTGCACATACATTAGTAGGTAGAGAAAAGGGAAGTAAATAGGGTTTAACTCTACAGACAACTATGAAAGAAGGTACATAAGGGCAAATGTAAGGAAAGAGATGTTGTATGAACAACTGGTATAAGAAAAGAAATAAGCATTCAATTGTTGATGCCCAAAACCTCATTCTATTCTCTGCATACAGTGGACTGCATCATAATCAGTAACTACTAGGCTAACTCACTAATTGGATTGGCAAGTGATTAAATGAGCTAGGTATTTGTTAGTTGAGCTGGATTAACTCTCAGATACCCAACTCAACTGAGATAAGCTCAGCCACTGATGCCCCTACTATTTTAATCTTTGGTATGAGAGGATATCCCTCACTGTCCTGCTATTGCTCAAAGCAGTCAGCAGGGCATCTGCTTCTGTAGGCAGTATTGAACCCCCATACAGTAGTTCACTTATCTGGAAATTAAATTTACTTATGCCAAGCTTTTTGGGCCTATTAGAGTTATAGATTTTTTTCGAAAATCTAGTATAACGCTGATTGCCTCAAAAGGCTTGCATAAGTTATAAGAGTGTATAGAGTGAATATCTTAGTAGTATATTGTAGTACCTAGAGTGTATAGAGTGAGTATCCTAGAGTGTATATATAGAGTGAGCCTCCCTACTTCCTTTCTTCTCATTCGGGTCATTTAGTCGACTATTCCGCATCATATGATATCTACCTCAGCCTCACCCTAGGGAAGTGTGAAAATATTAATATTAACCAAGGTTCATAGTATCGGTATCGGTATCAGAATCAGTATCATTTACGGTTGATATCATGAATCTCATGGCTTCCTCTAGCAGAGCAAAATATAAAACCAAACGTGAAGCAAAGCTTCATATTCAAAACAACATAACTTCATTTATGGAACGTCGCTAATATGGAAAAAAAGGACGTCGTCGAACGTCGCAGAACATCGCAAATGTGCTGACGTAGCATATTGTACATGTCAGCAATTTTAATAGTCAACGTCTATGCTCGTATCATGACGTCGCTATGTAAGTATCGTAACGTCACGAATTGTCACAAAACGTCGCTAAAAAAGTGACGCGGCAAACACAAATTGCTAGAACCTAAGTTGCTAAACGTCGCTAAAATTCGCCTGTGGCGTCGCTAAAAGTTGAACTGCCAGCGACAATTAGCAATGAATTGTAACGTCGCTAATTAGTAACGCAATGTCGGTGAACGTCGCTAGTTGCATAAAATGCTAGCGACGAAGCACGTCGAAAAATTACATCGCTATAGTGACGATCAACGACGTAAACTTAGTTAGCGACCACGTATTACGCGACATGCCAAATATGTCGCTAATTTTGTCACTAAAATGAATTAGCGGCATTTTTTTTCCTGTTTAGCCACATCAATTGGCATCTTTAATCTGACATATTTTGGTAGTGCCGGCTTTTTACAATGAAAAAAAAAACAAAATATGCATTATATATGAAATCTAAGAATCTAAACCTAAAAAAACTTAGATTTGAGAAAATTTAGAGCCTCTAAAATATGCATTTCGAAGTTTCTTCCTCTTTGGTTCTCGCTATCTCTGCCGTCAACTGCTGCGAGGTTTATGATTTAGGGTTGAAAGATGAAGAGAGTAGGAAGAGAAAGAGAGTAGGAAGATAAAGAAGAAGCGTGTTCCTCAAAAGAAAAAGTGTGTGTTAAGTATAATAGAGTAAGTTGTGTTGCCTCCCTCCCTCCCCCTCCCCTCCCTCCCCCTCCCCCTCCCAGCCCCACCCCCCCCAACTCAACTCGTCATCGAGTTTCCTTTAAACATTGGACCCCCTTCCACAAGAAGAGACACGTAAAGCATATGGTGATTTTCGGTCTCTTCTTTTCCAGTTTCATCTTGCATCAAGGAAATAGAAACATCTTCTTGTATGTGAGTACGTTACATTGGAATAATTTCTACTCGTTGAGTATTTGATTATGTACTATATTAATTGCGACTTTATATATTATGCTTAAACTAAAGATCTGTACTATATATTCTCCTACAGATTAGACCTAAAGCTGAAACTTCTTTGTAGTAAGTAAGACTGAGTACTGTCTTCATGTCAAGAGATCAGCATAGAACACTGAGGGGCAAAGAAGCATTTGTCTTGGCCTCACGACCTTTGGCCATTGAAATTCTTTGGTGGTGACTATATAGGACACATCCAACGACTATATAGATTTAACAGCTAGCACTAAGAATCAATTTATTATAATATAAGAATTCTATTTTGTTCAGATATTCGACACTCATTTATGTATGTTAATTTGCTTCTATTACTCGGCATTATAGAGGTTATTCATGTTGCATAATATCGAACCCAAATATGCCGCAACCTACTAATTAATAGTCTACTAGTAAAGATCTTTTACACAACAAAAAGCAGGAAAAAAAGAAGAAGCTCAATCAACTAAGAATGTGAACTGGGATGAAAACCAGATGTAGTTGCTAATGATATGAATTTGAGGGAAATCATAAATATCAAGATAACTATGATCATACGGATATTGCTCAATATGTAGATTCGCCTCAAAAGTTCTGAATCGGTTTTAGGGGAAACTAGTAGCTCGTACTCGATTCACTGCATCGATAGCTTATTGGGATGATAACTGACACCAATATATTACAATACGAAAATGTTACTTATCCTTGCAAGTCTGTAAGAAAACAAATCGCTTCTAATCTAAGCAGAATGACCACTTTGACTTGTAAATTATATCTAGCTTTTGCTAATGTCTTCTCCAAACTGTTTGGTTTTAGAAAATTAAGCGCATATTTTTTTTTCGTCTTCTAAATCAGCTTTCCAAGTTCAGATTTAAGCTCATCTCCTCTACACTATTTGCTTAGCTAAATCAAAAAGTAATTTTTGGAATATATGCCTAAATTTCACTTCTACGTACTTTTCTCAATTGAGCTAATTAAGGACTTCCAATAATGACTTTAGTATCACTAGTAGTAGTCAAGAGATGATCAAGAGAGATGGATATAGGAACTAGAGGATGATCAGCGGCAAGCTAGCAGTGAAATAAGGATTTGAGTAATAGAAGAGGATTAATTAATAAATTATTAGCATAAGCGGATTATACATTCCTAGAGAAGAAATTTACAGAAGATCTATATATATGTCCCAAGCGGCTTGACACATTTCTCTTGAGAAATGCTAAATGAGCAATCAAGAAACCCACTCAATTATTTCCTTAAAACTTTAAAACAAGAATAAAATTATAACAAGTAAGATTAATATAAAGTACATCATTTTCGATCTATCCCCTATTATCGATCGTGTTCTTCGTTTCCTATAACTTATAATACTAAATGAAAAGAGCTCGATCGCCATGACAACTTTGTGAACACACGAATGTCAGAGAAATATAATTAACGCAAGAAAAAAGAACCAAATCATCCAAGAAAGACGGGAAGGGCTCTTCTAAGGCTTCAATAAGGAAAACAAGAAAAGAGAGAAATGGAGCTAAAATTAAATTGTAACTCAACTACTTAAAACTTGGGTACCAATCAAGAGAAGTTATTGAAATATAAGCTCACTATATGGCTAGAAAAAAGTAAAAAGTAAAAAGTAAAAAAGTATATATAGGAAGAGTGAGACCTGGTGCTGGAATATTCGTAGAGGCGGCCAGTACTGGAGAAGATCATTATCCCGACCTCGGCGTCGCAGAGTATAGCGAGCTCCTTGGCCTTCTTCAGCAGCCCGTTCCTGCGCTTCGAGAAGGTCACCTGCCTGCTACTCGAGTTGTCGATCCTCTGGATCACAATCTTCCCCCTCCCCATGGATGTCAACCAGATCTAGCAGAACTCAGAAGAAGGAAAGAAAAGATCATGTCGTACAAAACTAAGTATTTCCAAATCAGGAAAAAAAAGCCAATACAAATACAAATAAAGACATGTAGAATATCTATTAATCACCTAGTGATTGATTGTTTCTTGTTGGTTGGCGGCACTGCTTTCTTACATTAGAATGGTTTATATGAGAAAGAGGAAAGAAAGGAGAGAGAAAAAAATGAGAGAGAAGAAATGTAAGCTGTCATCACTCTCATTCTTTAGTTTTTTCTTTTCTTATTCTAATATTCTTTTGTTTCCCACTCTTTCTTTCCAAAAAAAAAATTTCACACCTTTTTTTGGCACTGGTCCGAGGATCCACAAGAGTCACATTGGCAGCTTTTCTGCCGCACCCAAGTGGGAAACCAGGAGTTGGGTCCCACCATACGGCTAGGGTTTGGTTTAAAAAGTGTGTGCACAGTGCACAGAGGTTTTGTTACAGTATTGAATTAGTTTCCGCGCCTTTTGACAGCGCCGGTCGACGAATAGATCGCCTACACGTGTGCGTGGAAGGGGGTGGTGTAGCATACCTGGTTTAGGTACGGTACAAATGTCATGGGCTGATTTGAGGGATGGAAAAGATGAGGGAATATAGATAGGACCAAATTTGGATTTTTAAACAGTGTCCAAAGATGTAATAGTCATGAAAAAGAGAGATGATTTGATAGCTTTTTTTTTTTTAATATCAATGATACTAAGTTTATAACGAACCATTTACAACATACATTTTTTATGCTAAAATGGTCTCATCTGACACCACCTCTCCCCTCTCTCCTCCAATGGAAACTGGCCACGCGATGGTTGTAACCCCCTTACTTGTAAGGGGTTGTAGGCATAACAAAGCCCTTTTTAAATAGACTTTGTGGAGTGATGGCGTTGAAACATTCAATAGTTCATAAATTGTTCTATTTGAGATGGCACCATGGACAATATGGAACCATGGTAACAGTTTTGAACATGAAAGATGTTGAACATGGATCAAAACTAGATGAATTGGAGAAGGTCATGAACGCAAACCAAACTCAATTCTGAGCCAACTCCCCAATTTGATCACACTGGGTTGTCACGACCTATGAAGTGGTTGTCTCCACTTGCTGGATGGTACAAGATTAATGTAGATGAAACAACATTTAGAGTAATTATCAGATATGATAAATGATTGATGATGGAATCTATAACTTAAAGAATGCAAGGTAGTGATGGTAGAAGTTATTCAGAATATCATTGAATAGTAGAGCTACGTGTCACAATAGTGTTCGAGGCAAATGCCTCCTCCTGAATAATAGCAAAGGTTCGGCCTTGAGCATTTGATTAACAATCATGAGCGTTCTGTGGTGCAGTCTGGGGGAGCTCGTGGCGCCTGACTATGGTTTTGTTGGTGCTGATATTGCGGAGGATATTGATTCGATCTTTCGCCTTAAAAGATGCGTGATAGGTGGCCCATGCGATCACACTTCTAGCATCCCCCTTACCGGACTCAACAATCATTTGTCACATGTCTTCTGTTATTACATCTTGTTTAGAGTGGCCATGGGATTTGCCCTTGGTAGCCGCTATTGTTCTAACGCGTATGTGCGTTGTTACCTCCTATGGTACTAGGGCGCTTGTGGTTGAAATTATTCTTAGCACCGGAAGCAGCTGGAGGGTATTGAGGCTTTAGGACGAGGGCATGGTTGAATGACTCCCTCATCTTCTGATAATGCAAAACCGTGACAGGGGCCTGAATGGAAGACCAGAGATCTTCTTTAAATCTTATGCTCATGTCACGCATCTGGTAGTTGTGAGCTAGCAAACTTGGCGAGTCTATTAAATTATGCTGCCTACTGATCTACGTACGATCATGTATCCTTACTTGAGGTATACAAACTCATTCTCTTTCTGTCGACGAACATCTGGAGGATGGTACTCCTCCTCAAAGGCCTCTTGAACATATTCCAAGAAATCTCCATATCCTTCTCATCACCAAGGATGGACCTAGTTTGCACGTCCCTTACAAAGTTGAAGTTGAGCGCACACTACTTTCTTTGACGCATGGATGCCATGTAGCTCAAAATGGTCTTCTAACTCAATCAGCCAATCTGTCGCCACCTTTGGATCTTCAATCCCCTTTAACGAGGTATTGTACACCTCTTGAATTCAGAGATGTCGAAGACATAATTCTTCTCCTTAGCAGGTTGGGGCTCCCGCTTCGACTTCAACGGGTTCAGCTGCGACAGTCGTTGTCATTGAGTTGTTGTTGCCCACTATCGTCTAAACAATCTGTTGCAGCATATACAAAAGTTTCTGCTACACTTTGAATTGTGCCTCGAATCGTGCCTCGAACTTTATTTGTCGTGTCTTGGCCTGCTTCTGTTGCGCTTCCATCATACACATGTTCTTTCTATCTAATCGATCCAGGGTACAGACTTCGAGCTACTTGAAGTGTCCGAATTGCTCTATTTCATCATTTGTGCCAAAAGAAAATAACTCACATTAGCCTCATACATTATTATAGACTTACTATATGGAATGTCTCATAAATAGGAAATCAAGGGTTCAAAACTAGTGTCTTATTTCAAATAATTTAAAACGAGAATCCCAAGGATGTAAAGTCGTGCTCTAATATCATTATGTCACGTCCTGATTTTGCTGCATCGATAAGTCACCACCGGACATGATGTCGTATGCCTAAGTTGTACTTGTATAAGGCGTGTTCGTGTACATTTTGAAAATATTGTGGATTTATAGAAGTTTGTAACATAATTTATGCAGATATAACATGGCGTGAAATAAACGAACTCTTTTATTGATAATTCACATCAAGTACATAGGTTCTTCAATAGTTGAGAAAAGGGTGTCATGCATACTGGCTTACAACTTGAATAACAAAATGAGATACGTCGTTCTATAAATCTTTTTCCTTTACTAGAAATAAAATATATATAAACACTCCGGTGAGAGTCTTCAAATGCTACTTGGAAGCTTCAAAAGATATATAAGCATCCGCTACACTGGACGCGCCTTTAGTTTCTTGCTACGCCTCATTGGTCCGTAGCACATGTGGAGACGTAGGTCGGTACATTGTCGTGTACTAACGAGCAACGAATTAACCTACATCACCAAAATTAATACATAAATAATGTGAAAGCATATAGTATTAATAGTGATATTCTGTATTTTCTTATGTCCATTAACAATACGAAAGACACAAATATAAGCATAACATACATCACCAAACGGTAATTATTACCCACAGTCGATCGTCCTTCCCTGCAGAAGACATCATAAACCATGCAAATAATGAAAATATAAAGATAACTGGTGACCAGGCCGCCGGCCCTGAGCTCATGGGGGTCCGATGCAAACTTTCAAAATGGGACCCCCATACATAATTTTTTTAAAAGTAAAAAATTAAAATTGAAAAGAAAATTGTCATCACCAAGAATTAAACTAAGGATCTCACATATGCAAGCCTAACATAGTAACCACTACACCATAATTATTTCTTGTTAAATTGGGTCCATAAAACATACTAGGTCTATTTTAGATACAAAAATATTAATATATTTATATTTAAACTAATTTTTTGGGCCCTCCGAATCTGTAGGCCCTGGGCGGTCGCTTTGGCTGCCTTGGGCCAAGGCCAGCCTGCTGGTGACACACCATCTCATACTATTCATGGTAAGACGATCCTTTCAGTACGGATAATGAGTCCCACTGAAAGTTTCCAAGTTATATCTGTACTTGTAAGACAACAGACATATCATGTTCCTCCTAGGCTGAATCGATTTCGTGTCTCCAGATACCGTTCGAGAAAACGAAACCTTGTATACAAGTTATCCATGACCATACATACCTAAGATACTTAGTTATTAAAAGATAACATGGAAGATAACAGAAAATTTGATAGCACTGTGCAACATATTCTCATCATGCATTCTACTTTCCTTGAGTCATTGCTCGCCATTCCATATTACATATTTCAACGTTCATCCATGAGATTATTTCTAGTTAACATAGTACATTTTCATATGACAAGCATGCAACATTATCACAGTTCTACTTTTCTATAAGATAAGCATGTAACAATATAGTCACTCTTTTTTATCTAGCTTCTTTTATTAATGGTTTATCATTTATCAATGGGCACAACAAGAGAGCCATTGGTTAAGGATGACGATAAGGAAAGAAGGATCAAGATCACTCATTGTTGGAGAATTTTCGAGAGAAATAGATCTCCAATGATTGGCTCAAGTTTCACATACTCGGTCATCTGCATTTGCACTAACAGAGGATCAATCCTATTCTTCCCTCTTTCTCCTTGAATTTGATATGAATGCATAAATTGATGAAGGCAAGCAATGAAAACCATAAAAAATATATACGAAAATGCATTCATAAAACCAACATTGAAAGCAACAACAAAAGCAACAATGAAAACGAATAATAAAAATTGGCAATCTTATATAGAGTCCTTTTTCAAGACGTACAATCCACGGCATTTGGGGCTTAATTCTGAAGAAGCCAATCCAAAGAATATGAAGGGTCCTAATTCAATCAGTCCCGATCAACGATACCGCTAGTATCATACACATGACCCCCGACTAGGAGCCGGGGCACTACAGTTGTGGTTGTAGTGCCCCGTCCCGCTCAGTCAATCGGAGGAATTGAAACGCCGACGGCGTTCGGCCTTAGCCTTGCAACGGCTACTCGAAGACATAGCTCGGTCGAGGCGACCGCTCGCTCAGGTGGGGTAGTTTCGGTGAACTTGCCTCATCTTAGCCTTCACATAATAAATCGCATATTTTCAACTTGCACAAGTAGGCTTAGTAATAAAAGAGATGAATCCACATAGCTAAGGGAATAATCTCGACGGGTCGAATTGAGTTAGAATATGGAAAGGTCCAACGGTCGGCTTAGAGTTGGTGCATGGCATGCTTTGAAAATGACACTTGATCTTTCGTCCCGTGGCTTGGGAGAAGGAAAGTTGGTTGAGTCGGCGAAGTTATGTACGTAGCCTAAGTCATAGGCGCCAACCGCGTGAATGCTTCATAAAGCATGCACGGTCCTGTCGTCCAAGGCTTGGCATAGCCTTGGCTTGCCCCATGAGTTAAGTTGCGTTGCACAGCTTGTGCCATAAGTCTAGGCACCCAAATGACTTGGTCGTTCAAAGTTGAATGCGTGCACGGCACGTTCCATCGAGGCAAGGCTTGACTCGGCCTTTGCTCGTTAAGTTGTAGGCTTGAGTAAGTTAGGCAAAGTTATGCCGGTCGACCTAAGTTATTCTAAGTGCTGTCCCGCTCATTCTGCGGTTGTCAGGTTAAATAGTCCCACGATCCCAAGGCCCGTCATATAAATTATGACTTGGGCGATAGCATCGCGTAGAACAAAAGTTGGTTTGAGACACGATGCACGGACCTAGCGCTAAGGCAGGAACCACGGTTGATTGAATGAGTTTTGGAGGAAGGACTATCGAATAGGCATTGAGTTGAATGAAATGATATGGTAACACGGAAAGAATGCTCGCGACCGTGTGTCGTCGAGGGGTCTCAAATGATAGAAAGAATGCTCGCGACCGTGGGTCGTCGAGGGGTCTCAAATGATAGATGGTTTGATATTGGTTTTGAAAGAGATGGTGACATTGGAAGAGGAATGACTGTATGAGACGTCAGTTTGTGTTGAGTCTTGCATGGTCATTGGATAACTTGTCGACAAAGAGGAGTTTCCACGTGCGACAACCCTGGGCGCCATGGGACCGCGGCGTTCCGGAGGGAAACACGGTATAGCCGTAGCTGGACGAACCGCTCGGGTCATTCGGAAACTTTCAGCGGGGCTAGCTACTTGCGCTGAAAGGGTCGCCGAATGGCAAGACTATAGTCCATGATAGCTTGTGATGTTAGTGACCAATTCATATAGATGGGCCGGCACGGACGGAAATCCGCGTGTGTGCCCTTGGATTGAGTCAGTTGGATGGGTGTACAGTTAGAACACAACGTTTGGTCCTAAGATTGGCATCAACATAGACGACGTGCTACGGCACGAGATGTGGCGTCGGGTCTTAAGTTGTCGGCATATAAGTTGCATAAGTTGGTTTGAGTTGTCTTGAGTCTAAGTCAGGAACTGCCGCAAGGCAAAGTTGGTCGAGTGGCACTTAGCCCACAAGTCTTGGATTGGGTCGGATGATGGTTTAGTAGCAAAGGGCCGCAAGGCGGCGATACGTTTGAGTTACATTGAGTTGTTGGCACGGTATGATGGATTCGTAGCACGGTCACAAGGAATGGAGCCTTATCGCGTAGTTGCGTCTCTGATTTTGGCCGAAAGGCAAGCACGACTTGATAGGTTAACGTTGTTGAGTCGACATCGATGTTGCAAGCACGGGATGGTCTTGAAATACAAATAGGCAAGGCGTCGGTCCTAAAACTGATCCTAAGGCAAGAGTAAAAAGACAATCATAAAGGGAACTAAGTTGCACAAAAGTAAATCAAACGTGTCGGGTTTGTATGGGTGGACGAGGAGCTCATTCCACCAGTACAGTTGAGTACTGATACCCACATAGTTTACATGTGCAGGCACAGGTAGAAGCTCGTGGCGCGGAGCTCGCTTGGATGCGTCGAGGCACGGAGTTCCTTGGCGATTCGAAGCGCGTGGCCGCATGGACTAAAGACTTATACGGGACATAATGTATGGACATCGCCTTCCGAAGCTTCCGTCGGCTCAAGACTTGTAATTGAGAGATGAGAGAGAGCTGAGTGAACTTGTAAAAAGTGAGAAGAGTGAGCTTGAGTGATTGTAATCTTGGCCTTGCGCCCCCAATGTAATCGTTGTTTCAATATCAATAAAGAGCTTCTTTGAATAACTTGTGTTTGGTACAAATTTTTGCTGCTATCATTCAATGTCTCTGCTTGGGACTTCTGTGCGACGACCCCGTCGCAGCCGCTGAGATCGGCCGTTATGGAACCCGCCTTGCACGAGCGCAATCTAGGCTCGTGCGGCATCACGCCTTAGCGAGGACGATCGCTCCTACGGGAGCGGGGCATGACATAATGGTATCAGAGCACGGCTTTACGTCCTTGGACTATCGATTGAATTCTTTAACTCGTTGTTCCGCAAACTCTGATTGTGCTTCCGCAAGTTGATATCGTTGGTGTGCTCTCTCTCAATTGTCCCACGGGATGTCCATACAATAAGACTATCTATTTTGCAAAACATAGGAGAACAGTTTTTGATAAGAAACAAAAAGAGGGTTTACATAAGCACGGTTGGCTAAGTCGGGCTGGGCATATACACCAAGAATTGTGTCGACCTTAGCAAAGTCGAGTGCGGGATTCATAATGTTTCGAACAAGGATGGGTTGGACTCGATTGAGTAAAGTGAGTCGACTATCGATGTGGGTGCTATCGAGCGACGATAACGTCGATGCGATATAGACGAGCGTGCTTGAAATTAAGGAATCGTTCGGACGGAAATTCGAGGAAGTAGATTGTGAATCGAATGATAGTTTTGAGGATTTGTTGAATGACTTCATTCCTGAGTGGTGTATGCGATAGTCTCAGGAATGTCGATCGATCGGTTGAGGATTCGTGGTGTCGGTGAGTCTATCAGCATGCGTCGCACATATACAAAGCCTTAGATCGGGTGCGATTGAATGAGTCGTTGTCTGGAAGTTTGATGAGTAGATTCGAACAACTTAGAAATTGACGCGCACGGAACGTGCACGGGATTAAAGATTATGTGAAGTATGAAACGCAAGAATGATTGAGTAGGTGAAATCGAATTGAGAAAAAGTTAGGGTGTACAAATGGATAACTTGATCGAGGAAATTGATACAGATCATATACAAAAAGTTAGCACAACAGGTAGACAGCGTGCATGAAGGGTTTGATTTTGGAAGTTACGCGAATGACTCTAAGGATTGGATTGAATGTTGGTCGATGACTTAAGATAGACGGATGAACAATACACAAATTTGGGTTTGAGAAAATTGATGTTGTAAATGATTCGAGGGATAATGATCGGACTTGAATTTGAATGACAAGGAGACTATCCAGTCGGACGATAGCATCGTTCGTACGACTCGAAACTTGTTGCAAAAGAAGATCGTCAGGTTACGCATATCATCGATGGTATTGAGGCGTATCAAAGATCGATATGCGATAACTCGGGGGTACTCTGACTCGGCGAATGACGATCGTACAAGTGTTATTGTTCGGTTGGATACGATACTTAGGATTTTGATCGAGATGGATGTTGGATGAAAATGATTGTGTCTTGATGGTTACGCAGATAGCCACAACGTCGACGATCTTGTCTTGCGCGAGCGCAACTCTAGCCTCGCACATGCGTTGCATCGGATTTGGGGCGATCGTTCCGCGTGAGCGTTGACATGGTGATTCATATCGCGGGAACGATCGAACTCGGAAAATTAGGACGCGGCAACTTTGATTGTATCGACTTGTTGGCTTGATGCGAAGGTGAACTCGAGGATTTGTAGGACTTGTGATTAGATGATTGAATAAACTTGAGGATGGAGTAAGTCCAATCCGCGCATCGAGAATGAATTAGTCTAGACACAAAACAAGAGTTACGTCCCGATGAAAATGATTATCTCGCGGGAGCGTGCATTGTGATTCGTGCCCACCGTGGATAATCTGACTCGCGTGAGATCGGGGCGCAACGTATTGTTAAGTCAGACGACCTTGTGATCGATTACGTAAATTGGAATAGATGACTTCGAAAGTATGGAATGTGAGTTATGGTTTAGTGATGAATTATGTCGTAGCGTGCTTGAATTGGAAGGATTGATAGGCGGATTATATCGAACGTGTTCGAAGAGATAGACTATAGGAAGATGGTTTGTTGAGCGAGTGAGATTGATATGTTAAGGAATTGGTTGAAACGTAAGTTATCGTAGGATGGCTTTGCTGAATGACTCAGACCCTGTGCGACAAAATGTTGGGATGTGTGTAGGCAATCTATGCCCGAAGTTTAGAAATCGGAGTTATGCGAGCTTAGGTAGAAAAATCCCGTACTATCAACTTGGTTTGACCTTAGGATGGGGTCAGTGTTGATATCGTTGTTTGGGAACTATGATTCCAATACTGACGGAAAGACATAGCCTAGCAGTTAGGCAGATGTTCCGGTGCGGAGCGATAGGAATGGTGAAGGCACCACTCATGAGGCTCGGTTGACATGTATGTATATCAGGGACGCTTGAATGCGTGCACGATCCGACTCGAGTGGCGATGGCGGGATTCGCTATCACGAGGCTTGGTTGAAATGCATGTATTTTACGGACGCCTAAGATATGTGCACGATCCATACTAAGTGATACGTTGAATTCAAGTGAGACTTGAGGAATGGAAAAGTGTCAAGAATGTTGAAATTATTTTGAAGAAAAGATTGAGGGTAGTGCGAGCGTGACTCGGATTGAGAAAACGCATAGGCGTAGTTTGTACGAGAGTCTTGAATGTTGAGTAAAGTGACAAGTCGATAAGTGTACTCAGTTAGTTTCGAGGACGAAACTTTTTCTGAGTGGTGTATGATGTAGTGCCCCATCCCGCTCAGTCAATCGGAGGAATTGAAACGCCGACGGCGTTCGGCCTTAGCCTTGCAACGGCTACTCGAAGACATAGCTCGGTCGAGGCGACCGCTCGCTCAGGTGGGGTAGTTTCGGTGAACTTGCCTCATCTTAGCCTTCAGATAATAAATCGCATGTTTTCAACTTGCACAAGTAGGCTTAGTAATAAAAGAGATGAATCCACATAGCTAAGGGAATAATCTCGACGGGTCGAATTGAGTTAGAATATGGAAAGGTCCAACGGTCGGCTTAGAGTTGGTGCACGGCGTACTTTGAAAATGACACTCGATCCTTCGTCCCGTGGCTTGGGAGAAGGAAAGTTGGTTGAGTCGGCGAAGTTATGTACGTAGCCTAAGTCATAGGCGTCGCCCGCATGAATGCTTCATAAAGCATGCACGGTCCTGTCGTCCAAGGCTTGGTGTCACGCCCCAGAACCAGAATACTGGAGAGCGGGGGCAGACATAGCCAGCTACGTATATGAAATGGATTCCATCTCGCTATACGGTCACGGCTGTCTAGATACACGAGGGTTTACTACAAGCCAACAGTCTCCTATGGTCAGGAACAAGCCTAGTGTCTCAATCGCAAGCAAGTAAGTAAAAGTCACAAGATGTATGATCATTAAATATACAATAGTAAGGCGTCCCAAATATTACATATTCAGCTGATCATGAAGCTAGTCGTTACAAAATATTAGGACTAGCAAGAGTTTAGTCATACATGATCAACCCTAGGATTTGTCAATCATGTTACAGCCCGTGGGCAGACAGTAAGTAAGTGCAATCGAGCTAAACAGGTGCTCGTCGGCTAAACGCCTCAAAAGAATATTTTTACAATAGAGCGGGAGAGCCAAAAATAACCCACTCGTTGCCAGGGTTCCGTCTAGTGGCCACCATCTGGCTGGAAAGTCGGTAGATCTCCTGGAGTTGCTCCGAAATCTGGCCACATAAAACCAGCTGGGTCAGACCCCGGAAAGAGCAAGTGCCACAAAGAAGGTTTCATTTAAGAACTAAAACCAGCAATCAGCACAGGAATATAAATATAAATAAAATAAGGACTGGAATAAAAGGAAACATATCAGGATGATATACGACGAGATAACCATGGAACTATTCAGATAGCCAGGTTACAACCCGTAAACCAAACAAGGACCGGGATTGTAACCCTTCGTCTGAACAGAACTTGGAATTCTCACCATTTATCGGAAAAATAAATACAAGCATTCTGGTCATTCAATAATCTGGAACAGGATCAGGGCAAGACTAGACTGGTTAGACTCCATCCAATCACTTCACGGCCAAGCAAGAATTTTGGCTTGATACTTTAACTAACTAGGGTTGTCACAAGCCTAATTACTACCAAGATACAGTAAGATTATTCCACAGCCACAAGCCCTGCAGACCATCCAGGTTCCCCAGGTTAAAAGATTAGAGTTGAATTCAGGTGGGTACATCGTCCAGGAAACGAATGTACCGTTAGGTAGCTTGAAGGGTGCAACACATGACAGTGTGCTGGAAATGTGCCCTACTCGACAGCAGGCTACAGATCCCAAGGCGTGTCCAGGTAACGGGATTGCCTGTAGCTGGGAAATCTCTTCATGACTAATGTATTAATCTAGTTGTTAACCTTAGTCCATTTTAGTAGGTACTCTTGACCGTGGTACTCAGGAGTCCCATCCTAGACATGATGCAAGACAGGACTGGTTTATTCATACAAGCACAATCGCCCACGGTGTCCGGCCATTATACATGTCATGTCATATCAGGTAGCCGTCGCAACAGCTATTCGAGATAATCATGTCAGGTTATCATGCCAAGTGTACTTGTCAGGAGTGCGTCACGACGGCCACTATCAGGTCATGTCAGGTCATTATGTCAGGAGTGCACCACTACGGGCCACTATCGTGTCAGGCTCAGTTATCAATTACAACATATCAAGTAAAATCATGATTATCAAGTTCAGGACAAAAGGCGTAAGGATATAAAATGGACGTTAAATATCTAAGAAAATATCAATATACAGGGCTATAGAAGATCAAGGGTAATCAGGCTACGCTCAAGCCAGGCTATGCTCAGGCTAGCGTACGCTCAGGTCTGCGTACGCTCGAGCTAGCGTACCAAAGGTTCCATACACTTCCAATGGAGAGCGTACGCAAGGGTCAGCGTACACAAGGGCACACTCAAGCTACAGGTCAGCGTACGCTCAAGCTAGCGTACGCTCAAGACTGCGTACGCTCGAGCTAGCGTACGAAAGGGGCCAGCGTACGCCTTGCTCGCTTAAGCTAGCGTACCAAGGCACGCGTACGCTCAAGCTAGCGTACGCTCAAGACACACTGCCAACAGGCAGCGTATTAAGGTGAGCGTACGCTCACTAAAGAGCAGCGTACGAAGGCTAGCGTACGAAAGCTAGCGTACGCTCGCTAAAGAGCAGCGTACGAAGGCTAGCGTACGCTCGCTAAAGAGCAGCGTATGAAGGCTAGCGTACGAAAGCTAGCGTACGCTCCCTAAAGAGCAGCGTACGAAGGCTAGCGTACGCTCGCTAAAGAGCAGCGTACGAAGGCTAGCGTACGTTCACTAAAGAGCAGCGTACGACTCAGTGGCGTAAGCTAAAAAGCTAGCTCACTGTTCACTGTCTTCTCCAAATGGCAAGAACAGCAAGACTCTAAGGTTGAATCTAAGCTTCAATTGTCCAAATCTTGGTCAAAATAAGTCCGAATCCAACTTTCCAAAGGTTAAAATTGGGTAGAATAAAATTCTCTACAACATGGAACCATCAAAACTTGAAAACAAGAAAGTTTAATAGATCAAAACCACCAAAATTCGAAAGTAACAAAACTCTAGATCTACAAGAAATAAAGCCTCAAAATGAAAAATGACAAGTTCTAATGTGGTTTAGAATCATGAGAAGAAGCTAATGAAACCATCAAAAGGAGTTCTTTTGTGGAAACAAGTTGCACTTGCCTATGGTGTTCTTGGTTGGTGGAGAAGAGTAATGGTGGGGGAAAGAGAAGTAAATGAGAATTATGGAGAGAGAAAAAGAAGAAATGGCAATAAATATCAAAGGTGGTGGTAGGTAGGGGGTTGTGGTGGAAATAAAGGAGAAGCATAGGCTAAGGTGTTCCACCCTTGGCCCATGATTAACCAAGCATTGGGCCGGCCGAACCAAGCCAACCCAAACCGAGAGTAAACAAGCCAAGCCAAACCAAGGAGATATGCAAATACAAGATAAAATATGTATACATATTCCAAATACGTAATACGAAAAACAGGCATTACAACTCTACCCACCTTAAAAGAATTCTGTCCTCGGAATTTAATTAAGAGGCTAGAGGGACAAGAACAAGCTACACTATTCACAGGCAATTATACTAGGCAATCAATCAATCATGCAAGCAAGGAATTGATGGCATGAGGCATAAGAAAGACAATTGTTACGACCCGCACCCTGATTAGGGGCACGAGAAGTGGGTACGTCCAGCCTACGCCGTAGCATCGGCGGTAGAACGCTGTCTAGGTCATCTAGAATACTACAACTAAACAGATAAAGGTACCTGTACAGTATATACACTCCGAATGGAGGTGACATAGCAATACAGTCTCAATCACAAATGTAAAACTAAGGTAGATAGCATAGAAAGAAAATATGATAGATGAAGCAAGAAATAAGTTCGAGATCCACACAAGTCCAAAACTAAACGTAACATCACAGAATAATATATAATACTACATTCTAAAATCTAAAGCTGGATCGCAGTCCAGTCAAGCCTAACAAGTGCTAACTACTCAGGGAGTATAAAATCTAGTGGCCAATCTATCAGGCCACTGCCCTGGCCTGAGTCTCCATCTGTCTCAGAAACATCTGTAAAATATCATAACGGTATCCTGTCAGGAAAATGAGCAAGTACAAACACTAACAGCAGTTCCATGTGAATTGACAAGTTCTATAAGAGACAGTGTAATGAAATACAAGACAAAGATATAGGCGACTTGGGAACCATTCGAAAGCCGAGTTACAACCCTTAAACCAAACAAGGACCGGGGTTGTAACCCTTCTTTCAAACAGGACTTAGTCTCAATCATAGTACAGTATAAAGGCAGGTAGAGCATGTGAGTAACTGTATATCATGCATGGTGAGAAAGTACTGAATATAGACAGAACAGGATATATGACAGGAAAAGTGTCACGCCCCAGAACCAGAATACTGGAGAGCGGGGGCAGACACAGCCAGCTACGTATATTGAGATAGAATGCATCTCAATAATACGGTCACGACTGTCTAGATATGAGGGTTTACTACAAGCCAGCAGTCTCTTAAGGTCAAGCCTATTGTCTCAATCTCAAGCAATTAACAGAGTTACAAGATGTTAGAGCATCAAATATATATATATAAGGCGTCCCAAATATTACATATTGGATGATCATGAAGCTAGTCGTACAAAATGATAGGACTAGCAAGAGTTCAGTCGTACATGATCAACCCTAGGATTTGTTAATCATGTTTACAGCCCGTAGGCAGACAGTAAGTAAATGTGCATCGAGCTAACAGGTGCTCGTCGGCTAAACGCCTCAAAAGAATAAATTTACATATAAGTAGGTGAAACAAAAGGGAAAACCCACTCGTAGCTCGGGTTCCGTCTAGTGTTCACCATTGGGCTGGAAGCTTGGTAGATCCTCGGGAGCTGCTCCAAAATCTGGCCACACAAAACCAGCTGGGTCAAACCCCAGAAAGAGCAAGTGCCACAAAGGAGGCCACAAATAAGAACCAAAGCCAGCATATCAGAACATAAAGAATAAAAGAAAGTACAAGTAATAAAAGTACACAGAGCGATAAACGACTAGGGACGTGGAACCATTCCGGGAGCCAGGTTACAATCCTTAAACCAAACAAGGACCGGGATTGTATTCCTTCGCCTGAATAGCTCACTGTCTCTACCCATTTATCGTAAAAAGTAAAGCAATCATGCTCGAAGTTCCAGGTACAGGGGCTAGACAAGACTTAGACAGGGCTGGACACCATTCATTCACAATCGGCCAAGCAAGTACTACGGCTTACTACTTTAACTAACTAGGGTTATCACAAGCCTAATTACTAACAAGATGCAATGAGAATTCCAAATCCCAAGCCCTGCAGACCATCCAGTTATCCTTTCGCGGGTTGAGAGTTATAGGTGGGTACATCGCCCGGGAGACAAATGTACCCTTAGGTGACTTAGAGGTGCAACACATGACAGTGTGCTGGAAATGTGCTCTACTCGACGGCAAGCTACAAGTCCATTAAGGCTTCCAGATAACGAGACTGCCTGTGACCGGGAATTCTTCATGTTCTAATTCGGTCTACTCATTACCTAGTCCAGTTTTTAGTGTGAGTCCCTGGCCGTGGTACCCAGGGAGTCACCCCCTAGACATGATGCAAGACAAGACAAGTAATTTGCACAGAGCAACAGGTAGTACACCCACGGTGTCAAGATAAGTCAAGTCGAGTCAAGAGTGCGCCGCCACGGGCCACTATCAAGTGAAGCCAAGTCATACTAAGTCAAGTCAAGTTAAGTTATCAAGTCATGCCAAGTCGGGAGTGCGCCACCGCGGGCCACTATCAAGTGAACCGAGTGATCAAGTTACAGGTCCCAGTTATTAACAAGATATTTAACAAGATAGGAGAAAACTAGCTGCAGGCCAAACCATGCCAAATCATAGAAAATAGTGTCAAGACGTGTCAGACCAAGTCAAGTCGTATGGTGGGCAAGAAAATTTCAGAAAAACACAGTTAGCAAGAAACCAAGGACCAAGGTCCACCAGAGCACAGGGTGTGCTGGGCTAAAGGCGACCCAAGGGGGCGCCGGGTAAGGCTCGGGCTAGGGCGCACGAGCGGCGTCGAGAGACGCGCTCGGGGAACAACCGCTACACGCCAAGGGCGCAGCAAAGCGGGGTGCGCGCGCGCAAGAGCGCGGCGCAGCGAAGCGCGCGCGCGCAAGGGCGCGGCGCAGCGGGATGCGCCAAGGGGAGTGCGCCGAGGGCGCAGCGCAGCAGAGTGCGCGCGCGCAAGGGCGCGGCGCAGCAGAGCGCGCGGGGAGTGCGCCAGGGCGCAGCGCAGCAGAGTGCACGCGCGCAAGAGCGCGACGCAGCAGAGTGCGCGCGCGCAAGAGCGCGTCGCAGCAGAGCGCGCGGGGAGTGGTGACCTTCTTCTCCAAGTTGGCTGAGAAGAACACCAACAATGGGTTCTAAGGTTCAAAATCTCACAACTTTGCCAATAAAACTCCAAATCCAGATCTTCAAAGCTCTAACATGGGTGCAATTTGATTCTCTTCTACATAGAGACACCAAAACCCTCCAAATTCAACTCAAAATAGATCAAAACCATAAATTTCCGAAAATGGTCAAAACCTAGATCTAGGAGAACGGAAGCTCCAAATCACAAATTTCCAAGTTCTAATGTTGTTCCTAGAGAGCTAATCCATCTAATGGACAAATAAAAACATGGGTTCTTGATCATGGCAAGGTGCACTTGCCTAGGGTGGAGGAGTTGTGTTGAGGAAGAAGTAGATGAAGAATTAATGGAGAATGAAGAGGAGAGAGAAAAGTTAGGTGGGATTTAATGGGGGTGGTTGTGGTGTTCTTGAGGGTGTAGAGTAGGTTACGGTGTTCCAATGCAAAATAACCAAACCAAACCAAACCAAATCAGACCAACTCCACAAAAATAAACCAAGCCATGGTCCAAAATTCATTTACGAGAAACCTAAATCCGCAAGTCGAGAAAATAAAATATGTGCCAAAAATCCAAATACGAGCATAAATACGAAATACGGGAACGAGGGTGACAGCTCTACCCACCTTCAAGGAATTCCGTCCTCGAAATTTAATCAAGGAGCTAGAGATTGCCACGACAAGCCATACTAAGCAAGACAAGCTACACTAAGCAGTTCAATCATACAATCATACAATGCAAGCAAGGAAGGGAAAGCGTAAGGCATAAGAAAGACATTATACCTCACGAGTCAAACAGGTAGGGATATCGCGATCGGATGTCGTCCTCACGCTCCCACGTTGACTCACCTAGAGAGTGATGACCCCAAGCAACACGGACTAAGTTAATAGTCTTGTTCTTGAGCGTCTTTTCTCTCCGGTCCAATATAGACACGGGCCTCTCCTCATACGAAAGGTTGGTACCAACAACCAATTCCGAATGATCTAGGATATGGCTCGGGTCCGGGATGTACCGTCTTAATTGGGATACATGGAATACATCATGTACCTCACTTAGCGACGGCGGAAGAGCGAGACGATAGGATACATCACCTACTCGCTCTAGAATATCGAACGACCCTATATACCTAGGACTGAGCTTTCCCCGTACGCCAAAACGAATGACGCCGCGGGTAGGCGAGATCCTAAGGAATACATGGTCGCCGACGGCAAATTCTAAGGGACGCCGATGAGCATCGGCCCAATGGCGCTGGCGGTCCTGAGCAACTCGGAGGTGATCTCTGACTTTCTTGACCACTTCAACCGTCTGAGAAATCAGCTCTGGACCGAGCATCTGCCTCTCTCCGACATCGTCCTATGCTAACGGAGATCTGCACTTCCTGCCATACAGAGCCTCGAAGGGTGCCATCTGGATACTGGCCTGGAAACTATTATTGTACGAGAATTCCACCAGGTGTAGGTGATCCTCCCACGAACCACCGAAGTCAAGGGTACATGACCGCAACATATTCTCAAGAGTCTGGATCGTGCGCTCTGACTGACCATCTGTCTGCGGATGATACGCTGAGCTGAACTTGAGACGAGTCCCCAAACTTTGATGAAGACTGCGCCAGAAGTGCGATGTGAATCTCGTATCCCTGTCTGATACTATGCTGACTGGCACTCCGTGAAGTCTGACAATCTGCCTGAGATACATCTCTGCTAGCTGTGCCGTCGACTGTCCAACCCTAAACGGAAGAAAGTGTGCCACCTTGGTAAGCCTGTCCACAATAACCCAAATAGCATCTCTGCCCGCCGGAGATCTGGGTAATCCAGTCACGAAATCCATGGTAATGTGTTTCCATTTCCATTCTGGGATCGGTAAAGGTTGAAGAAGTCCAGCTGGCCTCTGATGTTCAGCTTTGACTTGTTGGCAAACCAAACATCGAGAGACATACCGGGCTATCTCCCTCTTCATGCCATTCCACCAAAAGTGTTGACGAATATCTCTGTACATCTTCGTGCTGCCTGGGTGAATGGAGTACTGCGAACTGTGAGCCTCTGCCATGACTTCCTGTCTGATATCTCCACTGGGTACACAAAGACGCGTGCCGTGTCGAAGTGTACCATCCTCATGAATACATAACTCTGGCTTCTTCCTGCCTCACACTCTGCTCTGAGCCGCTGAAGCTTGGAATCTGATGACTGTGTTGTCCGGATCCTTTCAACTATGGTGGACTGAACCTGTAGGCTGGCCATCAAGGCCACATTGGAAGGAAGAATCACTTCAATTCCCATCTTCTGAAAATCTGCCAATAACTCTGGTTGCGCCGTCAAGAAATAAACTCCGGCTCTCCGGCTCAACGCATCTGCTACCACATTGGCCTTCCCTGGATGATACTGTAAATCCACATCGTAGTCCACCAGTAGCTCGAGCCATCTTCTCTGCCGCATATTAAGATCCTTCTGGGTGAAAACATACTTCAGGCTCTTGTGATCAGTAAATATCTCCACTCTGTCCCCGTACAAGTAGTGCCTCCACAACTTAAGTGCAAACACTACTGCTGCTAGTTCCAAGTCGTGGGTCGGGTAATTCTTCTCATGATCACGGAGTTGACGTGACGCATAAGCAATTACCTTCCCATGCTGCATCAAAACACATCCCAATCCTCTGCCTGAAGCGTCGCAATAAACTGTGAATCCTCCGGTCCCATCTGGAAGTATGAGAATGGGAGCTGTTATCAAACCTCGCTTCAACTCCTCAAACGATTCCTGACACTCTGCTGTCCAAACGAACGGCACATCCTTGCGGGTCAACTGGGTTATCGGCGCTGAAATCCTTGCAAAATCAGAAACGAACCGCCGGTAGTAGCCGACCAATCCAAGAAAGATGCAAACTTCTGCCACTGAGCTGGGTACTGGCCAAGACTCAATGGCCACAATCTTCTGGGGATCCACTTCCACTCCTCCTCTGGTAATGATGTGACCCAAGTAAGAAATGCGATCGAGCCAGAACTCGCATTTACTAAACTTGGCATACAACTGGTGCTCTCTGAGAATCTGGAGGACAACTCTGAGATGCTGCTCATGCTCTGCCTCACTCTTGCTGTAGACCAGGATGTCATCAAGGAATACTATCACAAACTGATCCAAGTAAGGCATGAAAATACGGTTCATGAGGTCCATGAACACTGCCGACGCATTGGTCGCTCCAAAGGGCATAACTAGAAACTCCCAATGCCCGTACCTAGATCTGAAAGCCGTCTTCGGGATGTCCTACTCTCTGACACTGATCTGGTGGTATCCTGACCGCAAGTCTATCTTCGAGAAAACTGAAGCCCCTTTGAGTTGATCAAACAAGTCATCTATCCTTGGAAGAGGGTATATGTTCTTAATTGTCACTGAGTTCAAGGTACGATAATCTACACATAGCCTGGACGTACCATCCTTCTTTTTCACAAGAAGCATTGGGGCTCCCCAAGGCGATCCACTAGCACGAATGAATCCCTTGGTCCTGAGTTCTTCAATCATCTTGTACAAAATCTCCAACTCTGAAGGCGCCATTCTGTAGACTCGCTCTGATACTGGTGCTGTCCCGGGAATCAAGTCGATGGTAAACTCGATCTCCCGCTCTGGTGGCATCCCTGGAAGTTCCTCTGGGAAGACATCTGGAAACTCTTCAACTATCCGGGGCAACTGCACTGCTGCTACTGCCATCCGCAACACTGGAGAAGATGGCTCTACTGTGCCTCTGGAAAATAAAAACTCTGGCTCTCCGGGAATACTAAAGACAACTCTGCCAACATGGCAGTCTATCCTAGCATAATGGTTCCTCAACCAATCCATACCTAGGACTACATCATAGTCTGCCAAAGGGAACTCTATGAGCCTAGCGGGGAACTCTCTACCGCTAACTACGATCCGACACGAGGAAAACACTCGGTCTACTCCCACAAGACCATTACCAGTAAGTATATTGAGCCTCACTGATAATGACTCGGACTCCAATCATATCCGTGTCGCGAATCGTGCAGACATGAATGAATGCGATGCACCAGAATCAAATAATACAGATGCTGGAAAAGTGTTGACGAGAATAGTACCTGCCACTACCTCACCTGGTGCAACTTCTTCATCCATGGTCATCATCATAGCCTGACCTCTAGCTGCGGGTCCCCTCTGCTGGAAACCCCTCTGTCGGTTCTGTGCTGGAGCCTGGGTGAACTGCTGCTGGTTCTGCTGCTGAAAGGCCTGGGCCTGAGGCAACAATGGCCTTGGGTACTGCTGTTGCTGTTGCTGGACTGGAACTGGGGCTGGTTCCCTCACCGAAGAACTAGAAATGTTGGATGATGATGGACCTCCCCTATTCGGGCAGGTCCCTATCTTGTGATCTGCTCCTCCGCAAGCCAGGCACAATCCCTGTGCCCTACGACACTCTGCCACTACATGGCCCGGCTTCCCGTAATGAGAACATCCCACCGCGGAAGGCTGCTTCTGCTTCTGCTGCTGCGGGTACGTCGGGGTTGAATGTTGAACCGACGTCACTGAGGCCGCCCGCCTCAGAGTTCCAATGGTTATACCCCTAGCTGCCGGGGCTGGAGCTGAAGATTGGTGGTTCTGGTTGTGGGACCGCTTCCTTCCTCCGGTCCTGTCCACAATTCTCCGGGAGGTATACTCATGCCTCCTTGCTGCCTTCAATACTGCATCGAACGTCTGGTGCTCGAACTGCTCCACAGCTAATAATATCTCTAAATGAAGTCCCTGCTGGAACCGCTGAGCCCTATCGAACTAGGTTGCCACCAAGGTGGGGGCAAACCTACTCAGCCTAGAGAACTCGGTCGCATAGCCATCGACCGTCCTGCCTCCTTGCTTCAAGTTGGTGAATCTGGTCTGCAGGTCGTACCGTGCCACCGCATCGAAGTACTTCGTCTGGAACCTCTCTCTAAACGTCGCCCAAGTGACTGGTGTTGCTAATCCCATGGCCTGAGCTGCCCACCAATCGCGAGCCAAGTCTAACAACTGTAGGCGTACCACCGCCACCTTCTCATTCTCAGGTATCCTAGCTGCTTCTAGAACCACCTCGGTATCCTGAAGCCAAGCGTCCGCGGCAATCGCATCTTCACTGCCGTCAAAGAAGGGAGGGTTCAAGCGCTTGAAACTGTTGGCCGCTTGATTTCCTTGGGGACCTCCTCGGTTTAGTGCATCATGAACTTCCTGGTGCAAGGCGTCGCCTCGACGATCTTGGGATGCAAGCAGTTCCCTGATAAGCCCTACCAAAGGACCCTCATCTTGTCTAGCTGGTTGAACGGACGGAGCTTCCTGAACTAGAGGTTCTGAGCCTCCGGGAAGCATAACTCGGGAGGCTACTCCAGAGTGCTGAGCTTGATCTTCCTGGCGCTGGGGTGCTTGTCGAACTTCCTCTGGCTGGTTGGCAGGTCCGGGAGTAATGCCGCTGAAGAAGACGACATAGGGAACAATAAGGAAAGGACCAGGACAGATCAATGATACAAGCATGTGATCAGGTCAAGAATCTCAAGGATTTGAAGATACGAGCAGAGATCAAGGGCGAATATTGATTGAGACATCTATTCGGTAAACCCTCACATTTCTTGATTGACAAGACCTGCATGGGCCACCACTTAAACCGTGTCACGCCCCAGAACCAGAATACTGGAGAGCGGGGGCAGACACAGCCAGCTACGTATATTGAGATAGAATGCATCTCAATAATACGGTCACGGCTGTCTAGATATAAGGGTTTACTACAAGCCAGCAGTCTCTTAAGGTCAAGCCTATTGTCTCAATCTCAAGCAATTAACAGAGTTACAAGATGTTAGAGCATCAAATATATATATATAAGGCGTCCCAAATATTACATATTGGATGATCATGAAGCTAGTCGTACAAAATGATAGGACTAGCAAGAGTTCAGTCGTACATGATCAACCCTAGGATTTGTTAATCATGTTTACAGCTCGTAGGCAGACAGTAAGTAAATGTGCATCGAGCTAACAGGTGCTCGTCTGCTAAACGCCTCAAAAGAATAAATTTACATATAAGTGGGTGAAACAAAAGGAAAAACCCACTCGTAGCCCGGGTTCCGTCTAGTGTTCACCATTGGGCTGGAAGCTTGGTAGATCCTCGGGAGCTGCTCCAAAATCTGGCCACACAAAACCAGCTGGGTCAAACCCCAGAAAGAGCAAGTGCCACAAAGGAGGCCACAAATAAGAACCAAAGCCAGCATATCAGAACATAAAGAATAAAAGAAAGTACAAGTAATAAAAGTACACAGAGCGATAAACGACTAGGGACGTGGAACCATTCCGGGAGCCAGGTTACAATCCTTAAACCAAACAAGGACCGGGATTGTATCCCTTCGCCTGAATAGCTCACTGTCTCTACCCATTTATCGTAAAAAGTAAAGCAATCATGCTCGAAGTTCCAGGTACAGGGACTAGACAAGACTTAGACAGGGCTGGACACCATTCATTCACAATCGGCCAAGCAAGTACTACGGCTTACTACTTTAACTAACTAGGGTTATCACAAGCCTAATTACTAACAAGATGCAATGAGAATTCCAAATCCCAAGCCCTGCAGACCATCCAGTTATCCTTTCGCGGGTTGAGAGTTATAGGTGGGTACATCGCCCGGGAGACAAATGTACCCTTAGGTGACTTAGAGGTGCAACACATGACAGTGTGCTGGAAATGTGCTCTACTCGACGGCAAGCTACAAGTCCATTAAGGCTTCCAGATAGCGAGACTGCCTGTGACCGAGAATTCTCCATGTTCTAATTCGGTCTACTCATTACCTAGTCTAGTTTTTAGTGTGAGTCCCTGGCCGTGGTACCCAGGGAGTCACCCCCTAGACATGATGCAAGACAAGACAAGTGATTTGCACAGAGCAACAGGTAGTACACCCACGGTGTCAAGACAAGTCAAGTCGAGTCAAGAGTGCGCCGCCACGGGCCACTATCAAGTGAAGCCAAGTCATACTAAGTCAAGTCAAGTTAAGTGATCAAGTCATGCCAAGTCGGGAGTGCGCCACCGCGGGCCACTATCAAGTGAACCGAGTGATCAAGTTACAGGTCCCAGTTATTAACAAGATATTTAACAAGATAGGAGAAAACTAGCTGCAGGCCAAACCATGACAAATCATAGAAAATAGTGTCAAGACGTGTCAGACCAAGTCAAGTCGTGTGGTGGGCAAGAAAATTTCAGAAAAACACAGTTAGCAAGAAACCAAGGACCAAGGTCCACCAGAGCACAGGGTGTGCTGGGCTAAAGGCGACCCAAGGGGGCGCCGGGTAAGGCTCGGGCTAGGGCGCACGAGCGGCGTCGAGAGACGCGCTCGGGGAACAACCGCTACACGCCAAGGGCGCAGCACAGCGGGGTGCACGTGCGCAAGAGCGCGGCGCAGCGAAGCGCGCGCGCACAAGGGCGCGGCGCAGCGGGATGCGCCAGGGAGAGTGCGCCGAGGGCGCAGCGCAGCAGAGTGCGCGCGCGCAAGGGTGCGGCGCAGCAGAGCGCGCGGGGAGTGCGCCAGGGCGCAGCGCAGCAGAGTGCGCGTGCGCAAGAGCGCGGCGCAGCAGAGCGCGCGGGGAGTGCGCCAGGGCGCAGCGCAGCAGAGTGCGCGCGCGCAAGAGCGCGGCGCAGCAGAGCGCGCGGGGAGTGGTGACCTTCTTCTCCAAGTTGGCTGAGAAGAACACCAACAATGGGTTCTAAGGTTCAAAATCTCACAACTTTGCCAATAAAACTCCAAATCCAGATCTTCAAAGCTCTAACATGGGTGCAATTTGATTCTCTTCTACATAGAGAAACCAAGACCCTCCAAATTCAACTCAAAATAGATCAAAACCATAAATTTCCGAAAATGGTCAAAACCTAGATCTAGGAGAACGGAAGCTCCAAATCACAAATTTCCAAGTTATAATGTTGTTCCTAGAGAGCTAATCCATCTAATGGACAAATAAAAACATGGGTTCTTGATCATGGCAAGGTGCACTTGCCTAGGGTGGAGGAGTTGTGTTGAGGAAGAAGTAGATGAAGAATTAATGGAGAATGAAGAGGAGAAAGAAAAGTTAGGTGGGATTTAATGGGGGTGGTTGTGGTGTTCTTGAGGGTGTAGAGTAGGTTACGGTGTTCCAATGCAAAATAACCAAACCAAACCAAACCAAATCAGACCAACTCCACAAAAATAAACCAAGCCATGGTCCAAAACTCATTTACGAGAAACCTAAATCCGCAAGTCGAGAAAATAAAATATGTGCCAAAAATCCAAATACGAGCATAAATACGAAATACGGGAACGAGGGTGACAAAAAGTAAACATAAAATGTACCTCGAACATTATAGCCTAATGTGATCGATATGGGTCAAGTATCAGGCTTCCAGCCGACCGGCTACAAGTATGTAGACTCGGCCCGGCCGGGATGGTAAGCTATGGAGCAAGTAGTAGCACAGGTCAGGCTATACCCATCGTGAGGTGAGGGTATAGCTATGATACAAGTAGAAACTCAAGGTGGGTATTGATCACACTATCTATAATATTCCCCATTCCCCGAATAGTATACGGATCCGGACATAGCACGTCATGACGCGGGATTTCCAAAGAGGGGAGCAAGTCCTCTTCAGGAATCGACGTCAATACAAGTACAAGAATCAAGACTAAGCAAGTACCAGTATCCCAAGAAATCCAGGAATGACATCTTATGACAGGAATCCGACAATACTAGTCCGTGCACTATCGTGTCTGAGAATCAAGTAAGACACTACGACTGAATCGGATATAGCAAATATCAAGACAATGAAAACTATCAGTGAATGTACTCGCCTGCTGTCCTGAGCTGTATGGTATATCAATGCTCAGAGCGGTATCAGAAGACCTAAATATGAGATACTGTAAGTTAATTTAGGTTTAAACAAGTTTAGGAATGATTTACAATGAATGATATGCAATCTAGGTCAAACTAGGTCTCACTGAGTCACACTAAGTCCTGTCAATTCAATCTAGGTCAAATCAAGTTATATCAAGTCAATCTAAGCCTAACCAAGTCAATCCTAGGTCATACCAGGCATCATGGGTCAAAACAAGTCGAAAAAAGTCAAACGGGATCAAGAGTTGGCCTACAGTTGACTTTTGGTCAACTGGTCAACTCTGGTCAACTATAGGTCAAACTGGTCAAATGTTGACTAACAGTTGATTTTTGGTCAACTGGTCAACTTTAGTTTGGATTTGGTGAAATCTAGACAAAGTGTTGACTCACGGTTGACTTTTGGGTAAAAAGTCAACTCTGGGTAAACCGAGCCAAAAATCGGCTCAAATATGACATTTGTGGGGTGTACCCAACATGCCACCCAAGTTTCAAGTCAATCCGACTACCCGAACTCCGATTCATTCTCAAACTCCGATTCTCCTTCTCATTCTCCTTCCTCATTCTCCTTCCCATTCTCCTTCTCATTCTCCTTCCTATTCTCCTTCCTCATTCTCCTTCCCATTCTCCTTCTCATTCTCCTTCCTATTCTCCTTCCTCATTCTCCTTCCCATTCTCCTTCTCATTCTCCTTCCTATTCTCCTTCCTCATTCTCCTTCCCATTCTCCTTCCTCATTCTCCTTCCTATTCTCCTTCCTCATTCTCCTTCCCATTCTCCTTCCTATTCTCCTTCCCATTCTCCTTCCTATTCTTCTTCCCATTCTCCTTCCTATTCTCCTTCCTCATTCTCCTTCATATTCTCCTTCCTCATTCTCCTTTCCATTCTCCTTCCTATTCTCCTTCCTATTCTCCTTCCCATTCTCCTTCCTATTCTCCTTCCTCATTCTCCTTCCCATTCTCCTTCTCATTCTCCTTCCTATTCTGACACATACATATCTATATATATATACAGACACATACACACATATATATAAATACACACTCTCAACACCACTACCACTCTCCTCTACACACACAAATACACATGTATATATATATATATATACCTCTCTAAAAAGGATAAATCCATAAATAATCCTTAAACTATATTTCTAGGAAAAATCTACAAATTTGTGGGCAAATGGAAGAGGATATTCCCCTCTTCATTTAATGTGGAAGAACTATATGCAAAAGAGAATTAATGGAGAAAATATGAACATACCTAGATGTAGGTTGGAGGAAGAAAAAGAAGCTTGAGAAGAAAATAAAATTGGAAGAGAGAGAGAGTGAGTGACTTAGTGGAGAAGAAAGATTGGGGGGGCTGCCTATAGGTGGCCGGCCAACATGGTTGGGTGAGGGGCACTTGTAAATTATAAGTTTGCCCCTCCCTAAGCCTACATGCTAAATTAATCCAAATTAGGTTTAGGAAGTTGCTAAAAATAAATAAAAATCATAATTAAACTAAATTACTCATGGGGAACTAGTCCAAACTCTTAAACCCTAATTTTTAGTGTGGTGGGCCATGGCTAGCTAACAGGCTAATTACAGCTCAAGTCGAAATTCACCAGGGTCCCGAATTAACTCGGAATGCGATAAAATTCGAACCCGACTCCTATAATAATTAAATAATAATATTCATGAAATAGAATTCCTAAAAATAATATAAAATGGAAAATTACCATTTTACCCCTAACTGGAAAAAGTGAGGGTGACAAGTCTATCCACCTTAAAAAAATTTCGTCCTCGAAATTAAAACCAAACAATAGTAAAATCTCAAAAGTCCAAGCAGGAATTAATTGACTAAATTTATAAAATTTAAAATTACTCTCAAATATAAGTCTATCCACCTTAAAAGAATCATCCAAAAACTTAAAACGAAACAACACAGAAAATTCATGCAATTTGATAATCGTATACGTCTGTCCAATAATCATGATACTCAGAATCTCCGTCATGCCAGTGAGCAAGGCTACGATAATCATAGAGTCCTCAGCTATGGTACATACCTCTAGAATTATGGTATTTAAAATTTTCGCATTGCCGCTAGCTTGGCAGCGAAAACCTTAAATTCCTACACCCTAGGAATACGTCCATAGTCCGACTATATGTCCTCACTCTGCCTTCTAGCATGACCCTAGAGGATTCTAAAATCTCATAATCGAGGTGACCTAGCCCATACGACTTATCTCAGAAAATATCACATCATAGGGACAAAAATTTTATCAAACGATCAAGGAACATATGGAATCGAATTTCAAGACAGTTTATAAGAAGGCAAATGCGGAAAGGAGATCGAAAGATTGGAACCTGCTATCTGCTCTGCTTCTGCCTGAGTGGGCTCAACTGTCATGGCGAAAGCACGCCCTTGCTGGCCTCCTCTAGCCTGCTGCACTCCGTCCTGGCCTGCCTGTCTGGCTGCACGGGCAGCACAGTTCTTCACCTGGTGGTCTGGAGCTCCACAGAATAAACAAACTCCCTGCTTCATCCTACAATCCTCTCGAGTGTGCCCCATCTTCTTGCAAAAAGCACACTGGACGGCCTGTCTCTTGCCCTGACTCTGCTGCTGGTCGTCACGTGCTGGTGCCTGATGTACTCTGTCCTGGTCTCTTCGGATTCCACTAGCGTGGCAATCCTTCAGCTGGTGATCGGGCGCCCCACAGTATAGGCAGACGCCCAACCTCTTCCTACAAGCCTCTCTAGTGTGCCCTGGCCTCCTGCAGAAAGCGCACCGAGTAGCCTGCCTCTGGCCTGGTCCCTGGTGCTGAACTGGGGTACCCTGAACTGTACTCGGTACAACCCTCTCAAGTGCTGCCATCGCCAGCTGATGGGAGTTCTCCATGCTCCGCCGCAGCAGGTCTGCCTGCGTGCTCTGAGTCTGCAATATCCGCTGCAGAAGGGCCATCATCCCCTGAGTATCTGTCGGTGGCGGAGGCGGCGGTGGAAGAATATCAGGAACGATCATGGACAGTCCCGCTGCTAGAGGCGGAAGACCTCCTGGAACCGTCGCTGCTGCTCCTGCCTGAAGGGCAGGGACTGAGGTGGCTGCTCTCTCAACTGTAGCTCCCGCAGCCGGAGGTGGAAGACCTCCCGGATCTGACCTCTCTGGGGCACTAGGCCCTGCTGCCCGAGAATGAGTCACTGTCATCCTGAAGACGAATTGAACCCAAAAGATCAATATGGCACAAGATAAGATATTATCAAAGGAGGACAGTTGAATTCAAATGCAAGAAGAGTTGTCATGGTAATCAAAAGATCAGAATTTTCCTAAAATATGATTGAGTAACTTCAAAATATATCCTATTCCTACTGCAGGCTGTAGTGGTACTCAAGTTCGAATACCACTACATAAACTCGACCTGCGTGGGCCACCACAAAAACGTGTCACGACCCGCACCCTGATTAGGGGCACGAGAAGTGGGTACGTCCAGCCTACGCCGCAGCATCGGCGGTAGAACGCTGTCTAGGTCATCTAGAATACTACAACTAAACAGATAAAGGTACCTGTACAGTATATACACTCCGAATGGAGGTGACATAGCAATACAGTCTCAATCACAAATGTAAAACTAAGGTAGATAGCATGGAAAGGAAATATGATAGATGAAGCAAGAAATAAGTTCGAGATCCACACAAGTCCAAAACTAAACGTAACATCACAGAATAATATATAATACTACATTCTAAAATCTAAAGCTGGATCGCAGTCCAGTCAAGCCTAACAAGTGCTAACTACTCAGGGAGTATAAAATCTAGTGGCCAATCTATCAGGCCACTGCCCTGGCCTGAGTCTCCATCTGTCTCAGAAACATCTGTAAAATATCATAACGGTATCCTGTCAGGAAAATGAGCAAGTACAAACACTAACAGCAGTTCCATGTAAATTGACAAGTTCTATAAGAGACAGTGTAATGAAATACAAGACAAAGATATAGGCGACTTGGGAACCATTCGAAAGCCGAGTTACAACCCTTAAACCAAACAAGGACCGGGGTTGTAACCCTTCTTTCAAACAGGACTTAGTCTCAATCATAGTACAGTATAAAGGCAGGTAGAGCATGTGAGTAACTGTATATCATGCATGGTGAGAAAGTACTGAATATAGACAGAACAGGATATATGACAGGAAAAGTAAACATAAAATGTGCCTCGAACATTATAGCCTAATGTGATCGGTATGGGTCAAGTATCAGGCTTCCAGCCGACCGGCTACAAGTACGTGGACTCGGCCCGGCCGGGATGGTAAGCTATGGAGCAAGTAGTAGCACAGGTCAGGCTATACCCATCGTGAGGTGAGGGTATAGCTATGATACAAGTAGTAACTCAAGGTGGGTATTGATCACACTATCTATAATATTCCCCATTCCCCGAATAGTATACGGATCCGGACATAGCACGTCATGACGCGGGATTTCCAAAGAGGGGAGCAAGTCCTCTTCAGGAATCGGCGTCAATACAAGTACAAGAATCAAGACTAAGCAAGTACCAGTATCCCAAGAAATCTAGGAATGACATCTCATGACAGGAATCCGACAATACTAGTCCGTGCACTATCGTGTCTGAGAATCAAGTAGGACACTACGACTGAATCGGATATAGCAAATATCAAGACAATGAAAACTATCAGTGAATGTACTCGCCTGCTGTCCTGAGCTGTATGGTATATCAATGCTCAGAGCGGTATCAGAAGACCTAAATATGAGATACTGTAAGTTAATTTAGGTTTAAACAAGTTTAGGAATGATTTACAATGAATGATATGCAATCTAGGTCAAACTAGGTCTCACTGAGTCACACTAAGTCCTGTCAATTCAATCTAGGTCAAATCAAGTTATATCAAGTCAATCTAAGCCTAACCAAGTCAATCCTAGGTCATACCAGGCATCACGGGTCAAAACAAGTCGAAGAAAGTCAAACGGGATCAAGAGTTGGCCTACAGTTGACTTTTGGTCAACTGGTCAACTCTGGTCAACTCTAGGTCAAACTGGTCAAATGTTGACTAACAGTTGATTTTTGGTCAACTGGTCAACTCTAGTTTGGATTTGGTGAAATCTAGACAAAGTGTTGACTCACGGTTGACTTTTGGGTAAAAAGTCAACTCTGGGTCAACCGAGCCAAAAATCGGCTCAAATATGACATTTGTGGGGTGTACCCAACATGCCACCCAAGTTTCAAGTCAATCCGACTACCCGAACTCTGATTCATTCTCAAACTCCTATTCTCCTTCTCATTCTCCTTCCTCATTCTCCTTCCCATTCTCCTTCTCATTCTCCTTCCTATTCTCCTTCCCATTCTCCTTCTCATTCTCCTTCCTATTCTCCTTCCTCATTCTCCTTCCCATTCTCCTTCTCATTCTCCTTCCTATTCTCCTTCCTCATTCTCCTTCTCATTCTCCTTCCTATTCTCCTTCCTCATTCTCCTTCCCATTCTCCTTCTCATTCTCCTTCCTATTCTCCTTCCTCATTCTCCTTCCCGTTCTCCTTCCTATTCTCCTTCCTCATTCTCCTTCCTATTCTCCTTCCTCATTCTCCTTCCCATTCTCCTTCCTATTCTCCTTCCTATTCTCCTTCCCATTCTTCTTCCTATTCTCCTTCCTCATTCTCCTTCCCATTCTCCTTCCTATTCTCCTTCCTATTCTCCTTCCCATTCTCCTTCCTATTCTCCTTCCTCATTCTCCTTCCCATTCTCCTTCTCATTCTCCTTCCTATTCTGACACATACATATCTATATATATATACAGACACATACACACATATATATAAATACACACTCTCAACACCACTACCACTCTCCTCTACACACACAAATACACATGTATATATATATATACCTCTCTAAAAAGGATAAATCCATAAATAATCCTTAAACTATATTTCTAGGAAAAATCTACAAATTTGTGGGCAAATGGAAGAGGATATTCCCCTCTTCATTTAATGTAGAAGAACTATATGCAAAAGAGAATTAATGGAGAAAATATGAACATACCTAGATGTAGGTTGGAGGAAGAAAAAGAAGCTTGAGAAGAAAATAAAATTGGAAGAGAGAGAGAGTGAGTGACTTAGTGGAGAAGAAAGATTGGGGGGGGGGCTGCCTATAGGTGGCCGGCCAACATGGTTGGGTGAGGGGCACTTGTAAATTACAAGTTTGCCCCTCCCTAAGCCTACATGCTAAATTATTCCAAATTAGGTTTAGAAAGTTGCTAAAAATAAATAAAAATCATAATTAAACTAAATTACTCATGGGGAACTAGTCCAAACTCTTAAACCCTAATTTTTAGTATGGTGGGCCATGGCTAGCTAACAGGCTAATTACAGCTCAAGTCGAAATTCACCGGGGTCCCGAATTAACTCGAAATGCGATAAAATTCGAACCCGACTCCTATAATAATTAAATAATAATATTCATGAAATAAAATTCCTAAAAATAATATAAAATGGAAAATTACCATTTTACCCCTAACTGGAAAAAGTGAGGGTGACAAGTCTATCCACCTTAAAAAAATTTCGTCCTCGAAATTAAAACCAAACAATAGTAAAATCTCAAAAGTCCAAGCAGGAATTAATTGACTAAATTTATAAAATTTAAAATTACTCTCAAATATAAGTCTATCCACCTTAAAAGAATCATCCAAAAACTTAAAACGAAGCAACACAGAAAATTCATGCAATTTGATAATCGTATGCATCTGTCCAATAATCATGATACTCAGAATCTCCGTCATGCCAGTGAGCAAGGCTACGATAATCACAGAGTCCTCAGCTACGGTACATACCTCTAGAATTATGGTATTTAAAATTTTTGCATTGCCGCTAGCTTGGCAGCGAAAACCTTAAATTCCCACACCCTAGGAATACGTCCATAGTTCGACTATATGTCCTCACTCTGCCTTCTAGCATGACCCTAGAGGATTCTAAAATCTCATAATCGAGGTGACCTAGCCCATACGACTTATCTCAGAAAATATCACATCATAGGGACAAAAATTTTATCAAACGATCAAGGAACATATGGAATCGAATTTCAAGACAGTTTATAAGAAGGCAAATGCGGAAAGGAGATCGAAAGATTGGAACCTGCTATCTGCTCTGCTTCTGCCTGAGTGGGCTCAACTGTCATGGCGAAAGCACGCCCTTGCTGGCCTCCTCTAGCCTGCTGCACTCCGTCCTGGCCTGCCTGTCTGGCTGCACGGGCAGCACAGTTCTTCACCTGGTGGCCTGGAGCTCCACAGAATAAACAAACTCCCTGCTTCATCCTACAATCCTCTCGAGTGTGCCCCATCTTCTTGCAAAAAGCACACTGGACGGCCTGTCTCTTGCCCTAACCCT
The DNA here is from genome assembly GCA_029216955.1 of Iris pallida. Lineage (NCBI taxonomy): Eukaryota > Viridiplantae > Streptophyta > Magnoliopsida > Asparagales > Iridaceae > Iris > Iris pallida. Next base: position 8,890,961 of record JANAVB010004600.1, read on the forward strand.
GCTGTTGGTCGTCACGTGCTGGTGCCTGATGTACTCTCTCCTGGTCTCTTCGGATTCCACTAGCGTGGCAATCCTTCAGCTGGTGATCGGGCGCCCCACAGTATAGGCAGACGCCCAACCTCTTCCTACAAGCCTCTCTAGTGTGCCCTGGCCTCCTGCAGAAAGCGCACCGAGTAGCCTGCCTCTGGCCTGGTCCCTGGTGCTGAACTGGGGTACCCTCAACTGTACTCGGTACAACCCTCTCAAGTGCTGCCATCGCCAGCTGATGGGAGTTCTCCATGCTCCGCCGCAGCAGGTCTGCCTGCGTGCTCTGAGTCTACAATATCCGCTGCAGAAGGGCCATCATCCCCTGAGTATCTGTCGGTGGCGGAGGCGGCGGTGGAAGAATATCAGGAACGATCATGGACAGTCCCGCTGCTAGAGGCGGAAGACCTCCTGGAACCGTCGCTGCTGCTCCTGCCTGAAGGGCAGGGACTGAGGTGGCTGCTCTCTCAACTGTAGCTCCCGCAGCCGGAGGTGGAAGACCTCCCGGATCTGACCTCTCTGGGGCACTAGGCCCTGCTGCCCGAGAATGAGTCACTGTCATCCTGAAGATGAATTGAACCCAAAAGATCAATATGGCACAAGATAAGATATTATCAAAGGAGGACAATTGAATTCAAATGTAAGAAGAGTTGTCATGGTAATCAAAAGATCAGAATTTTCCTAAAATGTGATTGAGTAACTTCAAAATATATCCTATTCCTACTGCAGGCTGTAGTGGTACTCAAGTTCGAATACCACTACATAAACTCGACCTGCGTGGGCCACCACAAAAATGTGTCACGACCCGCACCCTGATTAGGGGCACGAGAAGTGGATACGTCCAGCCTACGCCGCAGCATCGGCGGTAGAACGCTGTCTAGGTCATCTAGAATACTACAACTAAACAGATAAAGGTACCTGTACAGTATATACACTCCGAATGGAGGTGACACAGCAATACAGTCTCAATCACAAATGTAAAACTAAGGTAGTTAGCATGGAAAGGAAATATGATAGATGAAGCAAGAAATAAGTTCGAGATCCACACAAGTCCAAAACTAAACGTAACATCACAGAATAATATATAATACTACATTCTAAAATCTAAAGCTGGATCGCAGTCCAGTCAAGCCTAACAAGTGCTAACTACTCAGGGAGTATAAAATCTAGTGGCCAATCTATCAGTCCACTGCCCTGGCCTGAGTCTCCATCCGTCTCAGAAACATCTGTAAAATATCATAACGGTATCCTGTCAGGAAAATGAGCAAGTACAAACACTAACAGCAGTTCCATGTGAATTGACAAGTTCTATAAGAGACAGTGTAATGAAATACAAGACAAAGATATAGGCGACTTGGGAACCATTCGAAAGCCGAGTTACAACCCTTAAACCAAACAAGAACCGGGGTTGTAACCCTTCTTTCAAACAGGACTTAGTCTCAATCATAGTACAGTATAAAGGCAGGTAGAGCATGTGAGTAACTGTATATCATGCATGGTGAGAAAGTACTGAATATAGACAGAACAGGATATATGACAGGAAAAGTAAACATAAAATGTGCCTCGAACATTATAGCCTAATGTGATCGGTATGGGTCAAGTATCAGGCTTCCAGCCGACCGGCTACAAGTACGTGAACTCGGCCCGGCCGGGATGGTAAGCTATGGAGCAGGTAGTAGCACAGGTCAGGCTATACCCATCGTGAGGTGAGGGTATAGCTATGATACAAGTAGTAACTCAAGGTGGGTATTGATCACACTATCTATAATATTCCCTATTCCCCGAATAGTATACGGATCCGGACATAGCACGTCATGACGCGGGATTTCCAAAGAGGGGAGCAAGTCCTCTTCAGGAATCGGCGTCAATACAAGTACAAGAATCAAGACTAAGCAAGTACCAGTATCCCAAGAAATCCAGGAATGACATCTCATGACAGAAATCTGACAATACTAGTCCGTGCACTATCGTGTCTGAGAATCAAGTAAGACACTACGACTGAATCGGATATAGCAAATATCAAGACAACGAAAACTATCAGTGAATGTACTCGCCTGCTGTCCTGAGCTGTATGGTATATCAATGCTCAGAGCGGTATCAGAAGACCTAAATATGAGATACTGTAAGTTAATTTAGGTTTAAACAAGTTTAGGAATGATTTACAATGAATGATATGCAATCTAGGTCAAACTAGGTCTCACTGAGTCACACTAAGTCCTGTCAATTCAATCTAGGTCAAATCAAGTTATATCAAGTCAATCTAAGCCTAACCAAGTCAATCCTAGGTCATACCAGGCATCACGGGTCAAAACAAGTCGAAGAAAGTCAAACGGGATCAAGAGTTGGCCTACAGTTGACTTTTGGTCAACTGGTCAACTCTGGTCAACACTAGGTCAAACTGGTCAAATGTTGACTAACAGTTGATTTTTGGTCAACTGGTCAACTCTAGTTTGGATTTGGTGAAATCTAGACAAAGTGTTGACTCACGGTTGACTTTTGGGTAAAAAGTCAACTCTGGGTAAACCGAGCCAAAAATCGGCTCAAATATGACATTTGTGGGGTGTACCCAACATGCCACCCAAGTTTCAAGTCAATCCGACTACCCGAACTCCGATTCATTCTCAAACTCCTATTCTCCTTCTCATTTTCCTTCCTCATTCTCCTTCCCATTCTCCTTCTCATTCTCCTTCTCATTCTCCTTCCTATTCTCCTTCCTCATTCTCCTTCCCATTCTCCTTCTCATTCTCCTTCCTATTCTCCTTCCTCATTCTCCTTCCCATTCTCCTTCTCATTCTCCTTCCTATTCTCCTTCCCATTCTCCTTCTCATTCTCCTTCCTATTCTCCTTCCTCATTCTCCTTCCCATTCTCCTTCCTATTCTCCTTCCTTATTCTCCTTCCTATTCTCCTTCCTCATTCTCCTTCCCATTCTCCTTCCTATTCTCCTTCCTCATTCTCCTTCCTATTCTCCTTCCTCATTCTCCTTCCCATTCTCCTTCCTATTCTCCTTCCTATTCTCCTTCCCATTCTCCTTCCTATTCTCCTTCCTCATTCTCCTTCCCATTCTCCTTCTCATTCTCCTTCCTATTCTGACACATACATATCTATATATATATACAGACACATACACACATATATATAAATACACACTCTCAACACCACTACCACTCTCCTCTACACACACAAATACACATGTATATATATATATATATATACCTCTCTAAAAAGGATAAATCCATAAATAATCCTTAAACTATATTTCTAGGAAAAATCTACAAATTTGTGGGCAAATGGAAGAGGATATTCCCCTCTTCATTTAATGTGGAAGAACTATATGCAAAAGAGAATTAATGGAGAAAATATGAACATACCTAGATGTAGGTTGGAGGAAGAAAAAGAAGCTTGAGGAGAAAATGAAATTGGAAGAGATAGAGAGTGAGTGACTTAGTGGAGAAGAAAGTTTGGGGGGGCTGCCTATAGGTGGCCGGCCAACATGGTTGGGTGAGGGGCACTTGTAAATTACAAGTTTGCCCCTCCCTAAGCCTACATGCTAAATTAATCCAAATTAGGTTTAGGAAGTTGCTAAAAATAAATAAAAATCATAATTAAACTAAATTACTCATGGGGAACTAGTCCAAACTCTTAAACCCTAATTTTTAGTATGGTGGGCCATGGCTAGCTAACAGGCTAATTACAGCTCAAGTCGAAATTCACCGGGGTCCCGAATTAACTCGGAATGCTATAAAATTCGAACCCGACTCCTATAATAATTAAATAATAATATTCATGAAATAAAATTCCTAAAAATAATATAAAATGGAAAATTACCATTTTACCCCTAACTGGAAAAAGTGAGGGTGACAACAATATACCTCACGAGTCAAACAAGTCGGGATATCGTGATCGGATATCATCCTCACGCTCCCACGTTGACTCCCCCAAAGAGTGATGACCCCAAGCAACTCGGACTAACTTGATAGTCTTGTTCTTGAGGATCTTCTCTCTTCGATCCAATATAGACACGGGCCTCTCCTCATACGAAAGGTTGGTACCAACAACCAATTCCGAATGATCCAGGATGTGGCTCGGGTCCGAAATGTACCGTCGTAATTAGGATACATGGAACACGTCATGCACCTCGCTTAGCGACGGCGGAAGAGCGAGACGATAGGATACATCTCCTACTCGCTCCAGAATGTCAAACGATCCTATATACCTAGGACTAAGCTTGTCCCGTACGCCGAAACGAATGACGCCACGGTTAGGCGAAATCCTCAGGAATACATGATCGCCGACCGAAAACTCGAGAGGGCGCCGATAAGAATCGGCCCAATGGCGCTGGCGATTTTGGGCAACTCGAAGGTGATCTCTGACTCGCCTGACTACTTCAACGGTCTGAGCAATCATTTCTGGACCAAGCATCTGCCTCTCTCCAACATCATCCCAGGCTAACGGGGATCTGCACTTCCTGCCATACAGTGCCTCGAACGGTGCCATCTGGATACTGGCCTGGAAACTGTTGTTGTACGAGAATTCCACCAGGTGCAAATGATCTTCCCATGAACCACCGAGGTCAAGTGTGCAAGACCGTAACATATCTTCGAGAGTCTGGATCGTGCGCTCCGACTGGCCATCTGTCTGCGGGTGATATGCTGAACTGAACTGGAGATGAGTCCCCAAACTCTCTTGCAAGCTACGCCAAACGTGCGACGTAAATCTTGAATCTCGGTCCGAGGTGATACTGACTGGCACTCCATGCAATCTGACAATCTGCCTGAGGTACATCTCCGCTAGCTGAGCCGTCGACTGACCAACTCTGAACGGGAGAAAGTGCGCTACCTTGGTAAGCCTATCCACAATGACCCAAATAGCATCTCTACTAGCTGGGGATCTAGGTAATCCAGTCACGAAATCCATGGTCACATGCTCCCACTTCCATTCTGGAATCGGTAAGGGCTGAAGAAGTCCAGCCGGTCTCTGATGTTCGGCCTTAACCTGTTGGCAAACCAAACACCGAGAGACAAACCGAGCTATCTTCCGCTTCATACCATTCCACCAGAAATGCCGCCGGATATCACGGTACATCTTCGTACTGCCAGGATGGATGGAATACTGCGAACTGTGCGCCTCTGACATGATCTCCTGTCTGATATCTCCACTGGGTACACAAAGACGCTTACCATGCCTAAGTGTACCATCCTCATGAATGCATAACTCTGATCTTCGTCCTGCTTCACACTCTGCTCTGAGTCGCTGAAGCTTGGAATCTGCCGACTGCGCCATCCGGATCCTCTCGACTATAGTGGACTGAACTTGCATGCTGGCCATCAACGCCACACTGGAAGGGAGAACGACTTCAATACCCATCTTCTGAAGATCTGCTAACAGCTCTGGTTGCGCTGTTAGAAAATAAACTCCCGCTCTCCTGCTCAATGCATCTGCTACGACATTGGCCTTCCCAGGATGATACTGTAAGTTAACATCATAATCCACAAGAAGCTCCAGCCATCTCCTCTGACGCATGTTAAGATCTTTCTGGGTGAAAACATACTTCAGGCTCTTGTGGTCGGTAAAAATCTCCACCATGTCCCCATACAAGTAGTGCCTCCACAATTTAAGTGCAAACACCACTGCTGCCAGCTCCAAGTCATGGGTTAGGTAATTCCTCTCATGATCACGAAGTTGTCGTGACGCATAAGCTATTACCTTTCCATGCTGCATCAGAACACATCCTAAACCTCTGCCTGAAGCATCACAATACACTGAAAATTCTCCGGTTCCATCTGGAAGCGTGAGAATAGGAGCTGTTATCAGGCCTCGCTTCAACTGCTCAAAAGAACTCTGATACTCTGCTGTCCAAGCAAACTGTGCATCTTTGCGGGTCAACTGGGTCAATGGCGCTGAAATTCGAGCAAAATCCGAAACAAACCGTTGGTAATAGCCAGCCAATCCAAGGAAACTGCGAACTTCTGCAACTGTGCTGGGCACTGGCCATGACTCAATAGCTACAATCTTCTGGGGATCCACTTCTACTCCTCCTCTGGTGATGATATGACCCAAGTACGAAATGCGATCGAGCCAAAACTCGCATTTACTAAACTTGGCATATAACTGGTGCTCTCTGAGGATCTGAATAACCACACGAAGATGCTGCTCATGCTCCGCCTCACTCTTGCTGTAGACCAGGATGTCATCCAAGAACATAATCACAAATTGATCCAAGTAAGGCATGAAGATGCGATTCATGAGGTCCATGAATACTGCCGGCGCATTGGTTGCTCCAAAAGGCATAACAAGGAACTCCCAATGCCCATATCTCGATCTAAAAGCTGTCTTCGGGATGTCCTGCTCTCTGACTCTGATCTGATGATAACCTGAGCACAAATCAATCTTCGAGAATACTGAAGCCCCCTTGAGTTGATCAAATAAGTCATCTATCCTCGGAAGAGGGTATCTGTTCTTGATTGTTACTGAGTTCAAGGTACGATAATCGACACATAACCTGGACGTACCATCCTTCTTTTTCACAAGAAGCATCGGGGCTCCCCAAGGCGATCCACTAGCACGAATGAATCCCTTGGTTCTGAGCTCTTCAATCATCTTGTACAATATCTCCAACTCTGATGGCGCCATCCTGTAGACTCTCTCTGACACTGGGGCTGTCCCGGGAATCAAGTCTATAGTGAACTCGATCTCCCGCTCCGGAGGCATACCTGGAAGTTCTTCTGGGAAAACATCTGAAAACTCATCCACTATCCTGGGCAACTGAACTGCTGCTACTGCCATCCGCAATACTGGAGGAGATGACTCAACTTCGCCTCGAGAGAAAGAAAACTCTGGCTCTCCTGGAATGCTAAAAACAACCCTACCAATATGGCAGTCTATCCTAGCATACTGGTTCCTCAACTAATCCATCCCTAGGACCACATCATAATCGGCCATCGAGAATTCTATCAATCTAGCGAGAAATTCTCTACCGCTAACTACGATCCGACATGAGAAAAACACTCTATCTACTCCCACAAGTCCGTTACCAGTAAGTATATTAAGCCTTACTGATAATGACTCGGGCTCCAATCCTACCCGTGTCGCGAATCGTGCAGACATAAATGAATGCGATGCACCAGAATCAAATAAAGCTGAAGCTGGAAAGGAGTTGACGAGAATAGTACCTGCCACTACCTCTCCTGGTGCCAATCCTTCCTCCATGGTCATCACCATAGCCTGACCATGCCCTCGGGGTGCTGGTCCCCTCTGCTGAATTCTTCGCTGCCTATTCTGACTCAAGGCCTGGGCTTGTGCATACTGCTGGGGGTTCTGCTGCTGGAACACTTGGGTCTGAGGCGGTAAGGGCCTCGGCAATGGATACTGCTGCTGATGGACCGGAGCTGGTCCTCTCACCGAAGAGCTAGAAAGGTTGGACGAGGATGAACCACCCCTGTTCGGGCAGGATCCAACCCTATGGTCTGGTGCTCCACAAGCCAGACACAATCCCTGTGCCCTACGATATTTTGCCACCACATGGCCTGGCTTCCCACAATGAGAACAACCCACTGCGGAAGATTGCTTCTGCTTCTGCTGCTGCTGCTGCTGAGGGTACGTCGGGGTTGAATGCTGAACCGACGTCACTGAGGCCGCTTGCCTCGGAGCTCCAATAGTCAAGGCCCTGGCTGCCGGGGCTGGTACTGAAGACTGACTCATCTGGCCGTGAGATCTCTTCCGACCTCCGGTCCTATCCACAATCCTCTGGGAGGTATACTCATACCTCCGGGCTGCTCTCAAGACTGCATCAAAAGTCTGATGCTCAAACTGCTCAACTGCTAACAAGATCTCCAGGTGCAGTCCCTGCTGGAATCGCTGGGCTCTATCATACTCGGTTGCCACCAAGGTGGGAGCAAACCGACTGAGTCTCGAAAACTCGGCCGCATATCCATCGACCGTCCTGCCTCCTTGCTTCAGATTTGTGAACCTCGTCTGCAGATCATACCGAGCCACGGCATCGAAATACTTGGTCTGGAATCTCTCTCTGAATACTGCCCAAGGAATGGGTGCTGCTAACCCAACGGCCTGCGCTGCCCACCAGCTGCGGGCAAGATCTAACAACTGCAGGCGCACAACGGCCACCTTCTCGTTCTTTAGAGTCTTGGCTGCTTCTAGAACCACCTCTGTGTCCTGAAGCCATGCATCTGCCGCGATAGCATCTTCACTACCGTCGAAGAATGGAGGGTTCAAGCGCTTGAAGCTGTTGGCCGCGCTGTTCCCTGGATGACCACCTCTAGTCAAAGCATCCGCCACTGCCTGTTGCAAGGCATCTCCACGACGATCTTGAGAAGCTATCAGGGTCCTGACGAGTCCTACCAAAGTGCCGTCATCATGTTCTACAGGTTGAACTGGCTGGACTGGAGGCTCTCCTCCAATGGGATCGACTCTGGAGGCTACTCCGGAATGCTGGACTTGATCTCCAGGTTGCTGCTGGTCCACGGGAGGTGCTCCGTCTTGCTGGTCGGTAGGACCACGAACAATGCCGCTGAAGAAGACGACATAGGGAACAATAAGGAAGGACCAGGACAGATCAACAATACAAGCATATGATCAGGACAAGAATCCAGAGATTCAGAAGATACGAGCAGAGATCAAGGACGAATACTGATTGAGACATCTATTCGGTAAACCCTCACATATCTTGATTTACAAGACCTGCATGGGCCACCACTTAAACCATGTCACGCCCCAGAACCAGAATACTGGAGAGCGGGGGCAGACATAGCCAGCTACGTATATGAAATGGATTCCATCTCGCTATACGGTCACGACTGTCTAGATACATGAGGGTTTACTACAAGCCAACAGTCTCCTATGGTCAGGAACAAGCCTAGTGTCTCAATCGCAAGCAAGTAAGTAAAAGTCACAAGATGTATGATCATTAAATATACAATAGTAAGGCGTCCCATATATTACATATTCAGCTGATCATGAAGCTAGTCGTTACAAAATGTTAGGACTAGCAAGAGTTTAGTCATACATGATCAACCCTAGGATTTGTCAATCATGTTACAGCCCGTGGGCAGACAGTAAGTAAGTGCAATCGAGCTAAACAGGTGCTCGTCGGCTAAACGTCTCAAAAGAATATTTTTACAATAGAGCGGGAGAGCCAAAAATAACCCACTCGTTGCCAGGGTTCCGTCTAGTGGCCACCATCTGGCTGGGAAGTCGGTAGATCCCCTGGAGTTGCTCCGAAATCTGGCCACACAAAACCAGCTGGGTCAGACCCCAGAAAGAGCAAGTGCCACAAAGGAGGCTTCACTTAAGAACTAAAACCAGCAATCAGCACAGGAATATAAATATAAATAAAATAAGGACTGGAATAAAAGGAAACATATCAGGATGATATACGACGAGATAACCATGGAACTATTCAGATAGCCAGGTTACAACCCGTAAACCAAACAAGGACCGGGGTTGTAACCCTTCGTCTGAACAGAACTTGAAATTCTCACCATTTATCGAAAAAATAAATACAAGCATTCTGGTCATTCAATAATCTGGAACAGGATCAGGGCAAGACTAGACTGGTTAGACTCCATCCAATCACTTCACGGCCAAGCAAGAATTTCGGCTTGATACTTTAACTAACTAGGGTTGTCACAAGCCTAATTACTAACAAGATGCAGTGAGATTATTCCACAGCCACAAGCCCTGCAGACCATCCAGGTTCCCCGGGTTAAAAGATTAGAGTTGAATTCAGGTGGGTACATCGTCCAGGAAACGAATGTACCGTTAGGTAGCTTGAAGGGTGCAACACATGACAGTGTGCTGGAAATGTGCCCTACTCGACGGCAGGCTACAGATCCCAAGGCGTGCCCAGGTAACGGAATTGCCTGTAGCTGAGAAATCTCTTCATGACTAATGTATTAATCTAGTTGTTAACCTTAGTCCATTTTAGTAGGTACTCCTGACCGTGGTACTCAGGAGTCCCATCCTAGACATGATGCAAGACAGGACTGGTTTATTCATACAAGCACAATCGCCCACGGTGTCCGGCCATTATACATGTCATGTCATGTCAGGTAGCCGTCGCAACAGCTATTCGAGATAATCATGTCAGGTTATCATGCCAAGTGTACTTGTCAGGAGTGCGCCACGACGGCCACTATCAGGTCATGTCAGATCATTATGTCAGGAGTGCACCACTACGGGCTACTATCGTGTCAGGCTCAGTTATCAATTACAATATATCAAGTAAAATCATGATTATCAAGTTCAGGACAAAAGACGTAAGGATATAAAATGGACGTTAAATATCTAAGAAAATATCAATATACAGGGCTATAGAAGATCAAGGGTAATCAGGCTACGCTCAAGCCAGGCTATGCTCAGGCTAGCGTACGCTCAGGTCTGCGTACGCTCGAGCTAGCGTACCAAAGGTTCCATACACTTCCAATGGGGAGCGTACGCAAGGGTCAGCGTACACAAGGGCACGCTCAAGCTACAGGTCAGCGTACGCTCAAGCTAGCGTACGCTCAAGACTGCGTACGCTCGAGCTAGCGTACGAAAGGGGCCAGCGTACGCCTTGCTCGCTTAAGCTAGCGTACCAAGGCATGCGTACGCTCAAGCTAGCGTACGCTCAAGACACACTGCCAACAGGCAGCGTATTAAGGTGAGCGTACGTTCACTAAAGAGCAGCGTACGAAGGCTAGCGCACGAAAGCTAGCGTACGCTCGCTAAAGAGCAGCGTACGAAGGCTAGCGTACGCTCGCTAAAGAGCAGCGTACGAAGGCTAGCGTACGCTCGCTAAAGAGCAGCGTACGAAGGCTAGCATACGAAAGCTAGCGTACGCTCGCTAAAGAGCAGCGTACGAAGGCTAGCGTACGCTCGCTAAAGAGCAGCGTACGAAGGCTAGCGTACGCTCGCTAAAGAGCAGCGTACGACTCAGTGGCGTAAGCTAAAAAGCTAGCTCACTGTTCACTGTCTTCTCCAAATGGCAAGAACAGCAAGACTCTAAGGTTGAATCTAAGCTTCAATTGTCCAAATCTTGGTCAAAACAAGTTCGAATCCAACTTTCCAAAGGTCAAAATTGGGTAGAATGAAATTCTCTACAACATGGAACCATCAAAATTTGAAAACAAGGAAGTTTAATAGATCAAAATTACCAAAATTCGAAAGTAACAAAACTCTAGATCTACAAGAAATAAAGCCTCAAAATGGAAAATGACAAGTTCTAATGTGGTTTAGAATCATGAGAAGAAGCTAATAAAACCATCAAAAGGAGTTCTTTTGTGGAAGCAAGTTGCACTTGTCTATGGTGTTCTTGGTTGGTGGAGAAGAGTAATGGTGGGGAAAAGAGAAGTACATGAGAATTATGGAGAGAGAGAAAGAAGAAATGGCAATAAATATCAAAGGTGGTGGTAGGTAGGGGGTTGTGGTGGAAATGAAGGAGAAGCATAGGCTAAGGTGTTCCACCCTTGGCCCATGATTAACCAAGCATTGGGCCAGCCGAACCAAGCCAACCCAAACCGAGAGTAAACAAGCCAAGCCAAACCAAGGAGATATGCAAATATAAGATAAAATACGTATACGTATTTCAAATACGTAATACGAACAACAGGCATTACACTTGGCATAGCCTTGGCTTGCCCCATGAGTTAAGTTGCGTTGCACAGCTTGTGCCATAAGTCTAGGCACCCAAATGACTTGGTCGTTCAAAGTTGAATGCGTGCACGGCACGTTCCATCTAGGCAAGGCTTGACTCGGCCTTTGCTCGTTAAGTTGTAGGCTTGAGTAAGTTAGGCAAAGTTATGCCGGTCGACCTAAGTTATTCTAAGTGCTGTCCCGCTCATTCTGCGGTTGTCAGGTTAAATAGTCCCACGATCCCAAGGCCCGTCATATAAATTATGACTTGGGCGATAGCGTCGTGTAGAACGAAAGTCGATTTGAGGCACGATGCACGGACCTAGCGCTAAGGCAGGAACCACGGTTGATTGAATGAGTTTTGGAGGAAGGACTATCGAATAGGCATTGAGTTGAATGAAATGATATGGTAACACGGAAAGAATGCTCGCGGCCATGGGTCGTCGAGGGGTCTCAAATGATAGAAAGAATGCTCGCGACCGTAGGTCGTCGAGGGGTCTCAAATGATAGATGGTTTGATATTGGTTTTGAAAGAGATGGTGACATTGGAAGAGGAATGACTGTGTGAGACGTCAGTTTGTGTTGAGTCTTGCATGGTCATTGGACAACTTGTCGACAAGAAGGAGTTTCCACGCACGACAACCCTGGGCGCCATGGGATCGCGGCGTTCCGGAGGGAAATACGGTATAGCCGTAGCTGGACGAACCGCTCGGGTCATTCGGAAACTTTCAGCGGGGCTAGCTACTTGCGCTGAAAGGGTCGCCGAATGGCAAGGCTATAGTCCATGATAGCTTGTGATGTTAGTGACCAATTCATATAGATGGATCAGTACGGGCGGAAATCTGCGTGTGTGCCCTTGGATTGAGTCAGTTGGATGGGTGTACAGTTAGAACACAAGGTTTGGTCCTAAGATTGGCATCAACATAGGCGACGTGCTACGGCACGAGATGTGGCGTCGGGTCTTAAGTTGTCGGCATATAAGTTGCATAAGTTGGTTTGAGTTGTCTTGAGTCTAAGTCAGGAACTGCCGCAAGGCAAAGTTGGTCGAGTGGCACTTAGCCCACAAGTCTTGGATTGGGTCGGATGATGGTTTAGTAGCAAAGGGCCGCAAGGCGGCGATACGTTTGAGTTACATTGAGTTGTTGGCACGGTATGATGGATTCGTAGCACGGTCACAAGGAATGGAGCCTTATCGCGTAGTTGCGTCTCTGATTTTGGCCGAAAGGTAAGCACGACTTGATAGGTTAACGTTGTTGAGTCGACATCGATGTTGCAAGCACGGAATGGTCTTAAAATACAAATAGGCAAGACGTCGGTCCTAAAACTGATCCTAAGGCAAGAGTAGAAAGACAATCATAAAGGGAACTAAGTTGCACAAAAGTAAATCAAACGTGTCGGGTTTGTATGGGTGGGCGAGGAGCTCATTCCACCAGTACAGTTGAGTACTGACACCCACATAGTTTATATGTGTAGGCACAGGTAGAAGCTCGTGGCACGGAGCTCGCTTGGATGCGTCGAGGCACGGAGTTCCTTGGCGATTCGAAACGCGTGGCCGCATGGACTAAAGACTTATACGGGACATAATATATGGACATCGCCTTTCGAAGCTTCCGCCGGCTCAAGACTTGTAATTGAGAGATGAGAGAGAGCTGAGTGAACTTGTAAAAAGTGAGAAGAGTGAGCTTGAGTGATTGTAATCTTGGCCTTGCGCCCCCAATGTAATCATTGTTTCAATATCAATAAAGAGCTTCTTTGAATAACTTGTGTTTGGTTCAAATTTCTGCTGCTATCATTCAATGTCTCGGCTTGGGACATCTGTGCGACGACCCCGTCGCAGCCGCTGAGATCGGCCGTTATGGAACCCGTCTTGCACGAGCGCAATCTAGGCTCGTGCGGCATCACGCCTTAGCGAGGACGATCGCTCCTACGGGAGCGGGGCGTGACAGTGGTGGCTTAACCATTGACAAACTACTTTCACTACACATCACTATCCCTACCCTTTTTATTGTATTATTAATATTGCATAAATTTTACAACTTGTAGTTAAAGTTAGCCTTAAGCAGATGGTCAATCCTGAGATTTTTGAGGTCCTGGACGGTTATAAAATTTGGGCCCTAATAATTATTTCATTCTTAACACTATAAATATTAAATTAAATAATATTATTAATTTTTAAATAACAAATTTTGGGACCATGTTCTTGGATCATAAATGTTTGAATATTCCATTCTACTTTTATATTATCCGAACTTTTATTAGTACCATCAAGATGATTATATTTCCATTACTATAATTCATATTCTCGTCAAGATTATCAAAACCATCATTTTTATTGTTCTCTATATCATCTAATTCTTCCACATGACTAATTTCACCGTGCTCATCTAATACCTATTCTATAAATTGTTCATTTGAACTTACAACTCTATTAATAATAAATCTATCAAGGGCCCCTTTTTAATAATGAACTAATTATTCTATCCTTACTTTTCATTTTTTTCATACCCACTTTTTGTTTTCTAAGTAACATTTTTAATAGTAGAAAAGGATGTGATAAAGTTTAAATAATAAACAAAGAATAATATAATCTTAATTGATTTCGTTGAACTAATGTTCTTTTTTTCAAAAAGCACATACTACTACATAGACCTGAAGCATAAACTCCATTAAGATTAATGATAAATAAAAATATATCAACTATATAAACTAAATATGTTTAGAACTGTAGAAGATAAATAATAGAATGGGACTAATGAGATAGCTCCATTGATATGAGTGAATACATACATATAGGAGATGACTAGCCTTTCATTATTGTCTCTACCTGATGTGGGACTAAAGTCCAATAATACTTATACTTAACACCCTCCCTCAAGCTGGAGCATAGATATCAATCATGGCCAACTAGCTATAAAGAAAATGAACACGAAGACCTAAAAGAAATATTGTAAAAATATTTGTTATATCTGATCTCCAGTTTTCACATGGTGAAATATGATCAACCTCTTTTGGTATTCATCGCGAACGAAGTGGATGTCAATCTCAATATGTTTCGTCTGTTCATGAAATACAGAATTTGTAGCAATGTGGATAGCAGACTGATTATCACTCCACATGTGTCTACAGTTTCTTCTTCTCCCAGCTCCTTTAGGAGATGTCGCAAATATAACACCTCTATTGTGCATGAGCAATGACTCGATATTATGTTTCTGAACTCGATCGGGAGACGACACTCTATTTCTTGCTTTTTCATGACATCAAGTTTCTTCCAATAAATACTGAACAGCCGGATGTAGACCGTCGATCTATAAGACTAGCTCCTCAATCAGCATATATATGTGAAATACATAAGACGAGTATGTCCCTGATTCTTCATATGGATTGCTTTCCCGGATTCTAAGCTATATAGCGCAAGATCCTAAGAACCACCTGCCAATACGACTCGTGGAGAGACCATAAATCTACTCACTACACTGACAGCAAAATATATGTCCGGACGTGCATAACCGCCAAGTAATTGAGTTTCCTTACCACTCGACGATATTTCTCAGGATCAGTAACCAGTATCCCCTCATCTGGAAGTAACTTTACTCCTGGATCCATGGGTGAGGTTACTTCCTTTATTTGCATCATCCCTACTTCAGTTAGTATGTCAAGAACATACTTTCTATGAGACATTACAATATTTTTCTTGTCCCGTGTGACTTCGATGTCCAAAAAGTACTTCAATGCTCTTATATCTTTGGTTTGAAGTACTGGTCGTCCAGATACTTTTTCAGCTCGACAATACACTGACTGTCGTCACCATAATCACAATGTCATCAACATAAACACCAATTAGTATTCGTCTAGCCAATGAATGTTAGTAAAATACTGAATGATTCTTTTTTGATTGACACATGCCAACTTGGGTAATAGTATGTGTAAATCGACCAAATCAAGCACGAGGTGATTGTTTGAGACTGTAGAGGGCCTTTAAGGAGGTAGGATTAGGGTTAGGATTTTAAGAGAGAGAGAGAGAGAGGAGGGGTGGTGGCTATGGTTAGAATTTTGGCTCTGATAACATGTAGAAGAGAAATAATAGAATGGGATTAATGGAATAGCTTCATTGATATGAGTGAATACATATATATAGGAGAGGACTAGCCTCTCATTATTGTCTCTACCAGATGTGAGACTAAAGCCCAATAATACTTATACTTAACAAGAACAAATTAACCTACAAAAAAACTAGTTGTATAGAGAACATGGAATTGTAGAGAAGACTCGGAAGAAAGAAAGAGAATGGAATCTGAATTTTTTATAGATAAATAATTTTTTCTTTATCCTAATAAATAGGGATATCTTAATGTTTACTTTTGTTAGCTTAACGTTTCATTTACTTTCTAACCAAAAAATATTAACATAATTACTTATAACGACTATTTATTTAATAAATATGGGTGCATTTAATTATAAATTAATTTTTATTTTTTTTATCTTTTCTTAAGCAGAATAGTGGGTTGTATAATTTTTCTTTTCCAAGTAACTAATATATGAATTATCAATTTGTAATTATTAGTTATAATAATTCCAGTTTATATATAATTAAGGGTGGGTTCTTGATTAGCAATATCTTCTTTGGCTTTTTTAATAAATTTGAATCATATTATATATATTATTTATGTAATTTCTTTTCAATAAAGTTATATATAATTTTTGGAGCCCCTATTAGCTTTGGATCCTATGTGGTCGCACAGCTCATCCAAGCATACTCAACCCACCATCTAGCTATAGGGTTGATTTGTGATTTTGAAACACCCTCTTGGAGTTTCTTTATTAGCCTCCTCCATAGCATATATGCATAGTTCCACATTTAGGCCTTGTTTGGTTCGCGGAAATGAAAGGAAAGGAAATTAATATTCTATGATATTTCTTTTCCATTGGGAAATTGTAATTTCAATTCTTTCCAGTGTTTGAAAAAATTTAAAAAGTTGAGAGGAAAAGTGAATCCTTAGCCTAGTTTCTTAATTAACCATGCAGTCCATCCCATAACCTAGTTTCTTAATTAACCATTATTGGATCAATGGTGGGTCTAGCCACAATCATAACTTAAGTTTATTCATCCCCTCTTATTTAACTCAATAATCAATCCCATATCTTGATGGTATCTCCCTTTTATGAAAGAGCTATCCGGCTATATGGAAAGTGGTTGGTCTATCCCCCATCCAAATCAGAAAAGTGCCAGGTCCTCCTTACCACCTGCGGCAAGCATCAAATGAACGAAGTTCCCAAAAGAGCTTTAGATTTTGATAACAAGAGATAGTGCTGCAATTGTTTATGAAAATTTGGCTCTAATCATCACTTTCACTATAGTAGCGGAAAAGGAAAAAGAACATGCCCTTTCACAATGTAAGTTGCTTCTGTTGCCACATATTATGCCATAATTGCCCCATATCAATATCCAAAACCTGCCTCTTCTAGCGCTCAAGAAATTGATGTTTGTAGCATCTTAGCCCCCTAAGAAGCACGGGAAGGACGGGTACTCCGACATCGGTATTGTATTCGTGTTGTATCGGACACAAGAGTGGAGCTAGGAATTTAAATTCTTTCGAGCTAAGTCTTTTCAGTGGACATACCTTAGTAGAATTTTTTGACACCGGACTACTAATAAATATGCTAAGTAATTTTTTTTTTTTTTTACCCGGACTATAGTCTATCCTAATTCACTCTATCCTCCGCTGGATCAGACACACATATTGGACACTTCAAGACGGTCCGAGACTCCGAAATACAACTAAGACACACCTGCCGAATCCGTATTGTCGGCTCTAAAACGTGTCTGTGTCCGTCCAACATAGTTTAGTGCATGATACGACTGTGTGTATCGGACAGGTCGATATTCGGACAAACATGCACCGACCGATTCAGCAACATACACGTGAACGTGGAGCCCTCCATGATCCGCCCATCGAGGACATCCCACCGCACGCCTGCTTCGAGCTGAGAACTGCTAACGTAGATTCGTTCCGTTCGAAATGATAAGATTTAAAAGGGAAGCTCTATCAACTCTCATGCATCACCAGCTGATCGAACTCCAATAGAGTCGACCTCATGCATCTCTTACTTGGTGCTTGAGAACTAACTAGTGCGTGGAAAAAACACAATTATATATGATAATGGTTGATGAGAGGTTTAGCTACTAAAAAATACGAAAAAAAAAGAGGAAGAACGTTGATTGGTGATAGCCCATCAGGCCGAGGACGGAACCAGAAATCTGAGCTGGGGTGGACTAGGGTAAATTAGGGTGGGACTAGATATAGCTTGACTCACAAAATTTTTTTTTAAAAAAATTATATGAAAAAAAAATTATTTTTTTTATGGGATGGGCTGGAGCCCACCCCAGCCATCACATGGGTCTGCCCATGCATCTGGCTGCCTATGATTCTCTCCAACAGATGCAAGCAAGTGGCCAGCTCAAATTAAATAGGAAAAATTATTCAGTATTTCGGCCTCGCCAATTCTCAGTGATAAAATCTTGTTCATCTCCAGTAGCGACATGACACATCATTTTTGTAGTGTGATACTTTTTATGATGTATCATATGTTGTTATTGGAGGAGGACAAGACTTTACAATTGGCACATTGTAAAACCGGACCGCTAAATAATTTCTCTCAAAATAGAATATTTTATACGCACGCATTGTTTCTTGAACAGAGAGCCTGCTAAGCCAAGTGTCAATCATCGCCATATGATCATTCGTTGCGGAAGAAAAAAAAAACAAGGACTGGAGTCTGGAGGTGAAAGTAAAGACTTAAGTGAGTACCGACAGCCTGGTAGCTTCAGGTGTGTGCGTCCCACGTGAGGCGACAACTCGCCCGAAGAGGAAATGGGGTCGTGGAGTGTATGTACTTGGAGAGGGGTTCGAGGAACGGAACAGGTAGACTATAAAAAGGAATACTTCCCTCTTTTGGCAGTGAAGAATTCTTTCTTGAACCTCGGAACTTCTGCTGGCACAGTCGTGAACAGTTCTTATCATCCAGCAAGCACACAGCAGAAGTGGATGGGCCGGTAGTGAAAGAAAAATTTAAATAAGTTTTTGGGATTTCGGATATTTGACCACGGACTGTACTCGATCGACTCCTACAATTATATGAATAATCACGTGCTATGTTAACCAAGTTTTTGAAGAGTCACAATCCCCTGTATTTTTTTTTGTTTTGGCGTGGATATTAGGATATTTATGAATTCTTGTTTTCTTATTAGAATTATGAATCCCCGATAGGAAAGAGAAGAGTAGTTCATCTGTTGCTAGTGTGACAAAGATCGAATCTTCCGACAAGGACGATTTGGTTATATCAGTTGCAAATCATAAGAGATCAACGGATGAATGGATGCTGAATATTTAGGGTGTTCTTAATTACCATATATGTGTTAGAACCGTGATTGGTTCACCTCGCATGATAAGATGGACGAGGGAAATATTTTGATGGAAAAAACATGACATGCATGAAGATCAAGACTGACACGGTTCGCATATCACAATGCATGATGGTGATGGATGACCAGACTTTGGAAACTCGTGCCACCACCAGCAAGAAGGAAGATAGTAAGATTGATGATGTTTTGTATATCTATTTGATCCTTTGCGTAGACAACATGTTCATCGCAGCTTGAAACAAGTTAGAAATTCAGATTTTAAGGTACTCAGTAGTGAGTTCGATATGAAAGACATCAAACAGATCGAAAGATTGTGGGATAGAGATCACGAGAAATCGCAAGTAGCATAGACTCTTTTTGTCACAAGAGAGCTACATCGATAGTACGTTGGAGAGATTCAGTATGTTATATGCGAAGCCTATGAGTACTCCGCTAGCCAAGTACTTTCGTCTTTTAGACATAGACGCACCTTAGTCAGAAGCCGAAGAGGATCACATGTCATAAGTCTCATATGCTAGCATAGTGGGAAGCCTGATGTATGCTATGGTGTACACTCATCCTAATATTGCACACGCGGGCAAATGAAGTCAGCAGGTTCATGTTCAAACCTGCAGAGTCAAATTGGAAAGAGCTCATCTAGATTTACACTATTTGATGGGAACGACAAAAGTGAAAATATTTCTCGGAGGCGGGGATACTTCTTTTGAAATAGTTGGATACTCTGACTCATATTATGTGCACGATCTTAATAGAAGGAGATCAATCAACGACTACATATTTACCTTGGCCAGTTTTTGTTTTCAGTTGGAATGCTACCTAAAATCTTAGTTGCATTGGCCACCAAGGAAGCAGATTACATGGAAATTAAGGAAGTAGCGAAGAAGGGATTTGGTTAAAAGAGTTGGTAAGAGAGATCTGATTTCATCAGATGCAAGTCATTCTATATTTCGATAGTACACTACCAAAATGTGACAGGTTAGCGACGTCCCGTAACGTCGCTAATCACACTAAATACGTCGCTAAAATAAATTAGCGACGTATTTAGCGACGTAATTAACAGGTCGCCGAAAACATGATCGCAGATTAAAAATTCGTCGTTGTTCGTCGCAGATAAAAAATTAACGACGTATTTACGAAACGTCGCTAATACGTCGCAATATAAAAAATTAGCGACGTAATAACGTCGCCTGTGATGACATGGCAGTGGTTCAAAATAGCGACGTCAGGTTCAAAATAGCGACGTCAACGATACCAAAATAGCGACGTCTCGATACACGTTGGCGATGTATTTTTTGTCGCTAAACGTCGCAGAACGTCGCTAAATTTGCAGAAAAATAAAAAATAAAATACAGTTTCTACAGTTTCTAAAATTCTGCACACAAATGTCAATAGTTCCCAAACTGCATTTCACACACATACACATATCACACACATACACTGTAAACACATCACACACAGGAATAAATGATATCACACATATCACACACATACACTGTAAACACAGACACATATCAGAAACATACACAGAACTAAGTACATGTCCAACAAAGTAAATATCATGCAGAGTCAAATATAAATGATATGAAACAGAGTCAAATAAAAATGAGACAGAGTCAAATAAAAAATAAACTAAGTGTACCCATGCCCATAGGGCCAATACATACAAAGATGATAAAAAAAACTACTGGATCACTACTACGGATCCGGAGGAGCGCTGCTGCACATCTGAGATAACATGTACTCATACTGCTGTTGTGTAAGCTACACCACAGGGGCAGGAGGAGGCAGTCCAATGCCTGGAGTCGGCGCCGTCGATGATGACAGAGGAGGAGGAGGAGGCAGTACAATGTCTGGAGTCGGCGCCGTCGATGTTGACATACCAGGAGGGCGTATCTGCTCCAGCTCTCGCAGTCGCTCAGCATGTGCAGAAAGGGTACGCACCATCCTCTGAGAACTATCCACAATAGACGCATGTATCTGCGAAAGTGAGGCGGACATGGTCCTATGTGATGCCTCCAGGTCGATCTGTCTGCGGTCCGTAGACTCGGCCATCGTCTGCAAGCTGCCAGCTGTAGTCTCCTGCATAGTCCAGAGCTCCTGAATACTACGCTCGAGCCTATCAATCCGTCCGATGATCGTCGGATCGTCGCTCTGCAGCACGGTTCGGGGCTGCTCGGAAATCCTCTTTAGCAACTCGTCACGCAGCTCAGCAAACTGACGACCAATATCCTGAGCTCGTGATGACGTCTGCGAAGCTGGGGAGTGCGCAGTGACAGAGGGGGCCCTGGATGACTCTGAAGCCAAATAGGCGTCGTAGGATCCCGTACCGTAGTACGTACCCTTCTGCAGACCATCAACGACGGTCATCCAGAGCTCGTCCAACGATGGAGCTGTAGGCGGCTGGGAGGAAGTACCAACCCCTGCCTCTGCTGCTGCACTAGCAGCCGCCTCCTCTTGTAGCATAACGAACTCGGCCTAAAAAAGTGTTTGCTAACGTCTAAGTGTTTGCTAACATCTATATAGATATCTATTTCCATATTTTTTAAAATATAGTAAATTAAAGGGTGAGGAATAGAACGTACATATGTCTGCGTGGCCCTCTCATCGATAAACTCACCGGCCCTCCGATGGATGACCAGGAAGACGGTCACCATGTTGACGTCCTCACCCTTTTTTACCTGTTAAAATATATTGTTTATTATTAATATTGAATATTTTATCCAACTACATTTCAAATAATATATATAAAGAAACGTATCAGACGACAAAAATGCTCCGTCATAGGAATTGAGCCACCACACCACTTACTTGCGCTCGACCGCACCACGTTGGCCTTCTCGGACCGTTTCTGGTACCTGGGCACGCCGAATCTCGCCTTCATCGCAGTCCACTGCTCAGGCGTGATCCAACCATGGATCCGTTTTTTGGAGCGATCATGAGACTTCTGGTCGTGGATCGCATCACGGATGAGCTTGTCGACGACGACAGAAAACTGGGACTCGATCTTCATCGCCCGGTGTGGTGGATAGAAATAGGTCCTCTACAAGAAGTAAAATAGAGAGAGTTATATAATATACACAAATGATTATTGAAATTAAAAATAAACATATTTTTTACCTTGAAGTGGGCCAACCAAAAGGCCTTCCTATCTTCAGAAGCATATGAGTAGTTAATCTAAGTCCCACGATATTTCTGCCTCAGAAATAATTCTAGTTGTCTCTGTACTGCAGGAGGCCGATATCTATACAACAATAAATTCATGAATATATATGTACATATAATTATTTGAGAAATATATATTAACTAATTAACTTACTTCGTAGGCCCGTCCGTTCAAATCTCCATAAGTGTCTCTTCCCGAGGTGCGCATAGAGGGTCATCGTCCTCCATATGCGAAACCTCACCAGGATCAATCTGATCGACGTCCTCCATATGCTCGCCTCTCCCCATGGGGCCGTCGGCTGGAGGAATGCTAGACGAGGGATCAGTACTGGTTGTAGTTGCGAACCTCCTAGAACTGCTCGTCCCAGGACGAGCAATGCCCTGCGTCGTCATGCCCTGCGCCGTCGATGGACCGAGAACAGTATGGTACAATGGGGTACTCGAAGATGAGGGTACAGAATCTGAATCTGCTACCGGCCGAGGCATACGGGACTGTCTAACATATCTACCTCCGCGTCGTCCTGCTCTACCTTCCATACCTGATAATAACATATGATGATAAAACAAATACACAGATTTATATAAAAAATATCACAGATTTATATGAAAAGAATCACATATATATAAAAAGCATCACATATTTATATGAAAAGTATCATAGATTTATGAAAAATATCATAGTCACAAAAGTAGGAGGAGCCACAAAAGTGTCACTAAAGTATTCATCTTCTGAAAATACACAGATTTAATTATCTTCTGAAAATTCATCTTCTTCGTTTAGCTCGTCATCTTCTTCTTCTTCCTCTTTATCTTCACTTTCATCTACATCTTTCTCGTCGGATAATTCTAACTCTTCTACACAATTAGATGTGTAATGAGGAACTTCCGTTGTATCCACTTCTATAATATTTGTTACAAGAGATAGTTCATCCTCTTGATAAGCTGTATCGTCAACCTCAAAGGTATTTCTAGCTTTGGTCTTGCATACTGCCCACCAGTCCGACCTTGTTGTTCCCCGTTTAGGATAACTTGTGAAGTACACGAGTTTAGCCTGACTTGATAGGACAAATAGTTCATAGGCTTGATATTGACGCTGATAGTTTATATCCACAAGACCATGCTTGTCTATTTTCCAACCTTGACCTTCGATCGGATCGAACCAATCACACCTGAATAACACAATCTTAGCAGGCTCTATTCCATAACTAAATGTCAACTCCAAAATCTTCCGTAGGACGCCATAAAAATCGTTGACCGCATCGACATCTTTGTAGTTCAAAAATCTGATACACAAACAACTATTTTTGGTGGAATCGAGATCCAGAAAGTTGTCTCTGATCGGGCAAGTTGTTGACTTGAACCTAAACTCATTCACACAGTAGCTTGGCCAGGTTTTTACGACATAAATTGGTCCCTTGGCTAGAGTTCTAATAGGCTCATTTTCAAGTCTTGCGTGTGGACGATCGACCTACACAACATAAGAAATTAAGTTCATTCTCAAGTGCAGATACAAAAAGGTAATTACAGAGTCCTCCTTACATATGCACTCAACTAGGAAGGAAAATAACGCCTCATTTCTTGTTCTAATTCTTCTTCTGTTATGTGTGGCCTACTCGCCTCACCTCATCATTAAATGTGCTAAAAACAACAAAATATCATTAAATATGCTGAAAACAACATTATTAAAATGACTTACCCATGTATTAATTACTTACCCCTCGAGCTTTTCTACTTCATCCTCGTCGCAGTTGAGTAATACATACACCTGAGCAGCTCTTAGCTCGTCATTATTCAGATATCTCTTCTTCATTTTACCCGACGGCTTTCCTAGAGCACTGAATACCTTTAGTATCGTATCATTAGAATCCTGAGCTCCGTCGTCGTTTCTGGGAGCTTTCGTTCTATTAGTTGCAACATGAGACTTGAAATACATCGAACAGAAGTTTGTAATCTACTCGAGAACATAGACTTCACAAATAGAACCCTCGACCCGTGCCTTATTTTTCATATTTCTTTTAGGTGGTTCAGGTATCACTCGAACAGGTACATCCATCGATATTCGACAGGTCTACCAACACGTGCCTCATAGGAAAGATGAATCGACAAATGCTCCATAGAATCGAAGAATCCAGGAGGGAACACTTTCTCCAGCATGCACAGTATTACCATAATGTCCTCTTGCTTTTCTAGACGATCGACGAGCAATTTCTTAGAACAAAGATCCCTGAAGAATATGCTAAGCTCGGTCAATGGATACCAAACTCCCTGCGGTAAGAATTCTTGAAATGCAATCAGAATTAACCTCTCCATGAATACGTGGCAGTTGTGGCTCTTCATACCCGTCAGTTTGTTCTTCTTCGGATCGACGCATCTTCTCAGATTCGACACGTATTCGTCTTGAAATTTTAGACCAGGGATCCACCGACAAAGTCTCACTTTGTCCTCCTTGTCCAGTAAAAAAATTGACTTCGGCAGGAACTGTTTTCTATTCTCCTCTATCAAATGCAATGCATGACGTTTGCATATTTCTTGTAAGTCTAACCTGGCCTTGGGATTGTCTTTCGTTTTTTTCTTTACGTCTATCACAATATTAATTATGTTATCAAACACATTCTTCTCAATATGCATGACATCAAGATTATGTCCAATCAGATTGGTACTCCAATATGGCAGGTCCCATAATATGCTCCTCTTCGTCCAGTTATGATCTCGACCAAATCCATCACACTTGTACCCCGTTGTAGGATCTTCGACAGCACTTAGAAAATCTCTGACCTCCTCCCATATCGTGTCTCCGCACCACCTTGGTAGTGGATCACCCTTCTCCACAATGCCGGCACGAAACGCATTCTTGTTCCTTCTGAACGGATGATCTTTCGGCAGAAATTATCGATGACAATCAAAGAAGTATGGTTTTTCTCCGTATTTCAAACGGAAAGCCTTAGTACGGTCCATGCAATACGGACACGAAAGACGGCCATGAGTGCTCCATCCAGATAACATTCCATAGGCCGAAAAGTTATTGATGGTCCACATAAGGGTTACACTTATCTGAAAATTTTGCTTCCTGGAAACATCATACGTGTTGGCGCCTACTTTTCATAACTGATTCAACTCATCTATCAACGACTGTAAGTACACATCAATGTTCCTCTTGGGATTGTTCGGATCAGGAATGATAACGGTTAGAAATATGTACCGAGTCTTCATGCACATCCAAGACGGTAGGTTGTACGAAGTGACAATCACAGGCCAACACGAATACTGGGATCCCGAAAGACCAAAAGGAGTGAAACCGTCAGAAGATTGCCCCAACCTTATATTACGTGGATCTGAAGCAAAATCAGGATATACTCGATCAAAGTGCTTCCGTACTTCTCCATCGGATAGGTGATCCAAACCTCCTTCAATCTGTTCTCGCCTGTGCCAACTCATATTTTCGGCTGTCTCTTTCACCATAAATAATCTCTACAACCGCGACGTTAAAGGCAAGTAGTGCATTGAATCGGTCGGCCTTCTTGCACCAATAGACCTTCCTGTACAAGTTTTCTTATAGCGATCATCACCACAAAATCTGCACACATCTGTGTCCTTGTCGTCTTTGTAGTACAGCATGCACCCGTTGCGACAAGAATCGATTTTTTCGTATTCCATCCAGAGCGATCTCACCATCCTCTTAGACCGGTAGAAGTCTTTAGGTAACTTAGCACCCACCGGCAAGATCTCTATAATCAATTCTATCACTCGATTGTAGCATTCTTGCGACATGTTAAAATCTGACTTAATGCGCTCAACAGTCTTGTAACCACCTCCAACGACGAATGATCCTCATAACCAGGATACAGTAGAGTCCTTGCATTCTCCAGCAACTCCATGAACTTTACAGCATCGACGTTCGGTGGCTCCTCAGTTGCATCATGATTATCCAGCACGAAACTAGGCCCCGCAGCGTCGAAAATCATATTCACGCACCTGTCATCGTATGCATGATTATTCGAAACGAAACTAGGCCCTGCATGCATATACGACTCCACATAAGGCTCTGGCTCTGATGCTAAAGACACAAGTTCTCCATGTGCGGTCCACTAATAGTAATTAGGCGTAAAACCCCTCGAGTACAAATAATATGTCACTTCCACTTCTGGATGATATTTCACGTTACGATATTTCACACACGGACACTTAATTTTGGTGCCATCCATGTACTCAGGAAACACCTTGACAAACTGTAGGAACTGCCCTACTCCCGCTATGTATTCATCCCGTACACCACACATGTCATCAGGACGATGATTGTACATCCATCCATGTACTCACAATGTTCAACGAAAGATGCATTAGGAAATCTCGATTTCAATAACGGCAAGGATAATCATGGGTTAACACAAGAAAGAAAATAAGTGGGGGTTAAAGTTAGAATATGCAATAAAGGTTAGAGAGAATGGATTAAATACCTAGAAGGTATGATTTGAGAGTAGGTTGAGGGTCATAGGTGATAGGGTAGCTAGAGGAATTTCTAGTACCAGCCTCCATCCTATAGGTAGAGGCGAAAGCAATAAGGAGTTCAATGACGATTTTATCGAATACGAATACGTAATTCAAAGGCGACCGTATAATTTCAAAAGAATTTTCAAGGCAGTCGTGGATGGGATTCTAGGGCCAAGTTTAATTATGTCTCATCCACGTAGAATAATAGGTAAAAGCGAACCAAAGTGCACTAGGCTAATCAGACCATCATGCACCGGTTCTGACTAGACGATATGTTAGTGGGAGCTCTTCCAATAACATAGGTCATGAACAAGCTTGATAAAGGGTGAGCTTGCAAAACTAGGCTATATTTGTGGCGTTAGTCAAGTTAGTCAAAATATACGTACGCTAGATAATGAAGAAAGGAA
This sequence comes from Iris pallida, assembly GCA_029216955.1. Taxonomy (NCBI): domain Eukaryota; kingdom Viridiplantae; phylum Streptophyta; class Magnoliopsida; order Asparagales; family Iridaceae; genus Iris; species Iris pallida. The sequence continues at coordinate 8,918,088 of JANAVB010004600.1, forward strand.
ATACAAACAGTCTAAGTTCCTTAATAGGTCATAAAGTCAATAAAAATACTAGACCGTGAGGCATTCTACCCAACTTAAAAGAGTTAAGCTAGTAGTGTGATGGGGCAATGGGTGAAGCATTCAAGATAAACCACAAGTTAAGTATTCAAGGAATTAAATTGATCGCAAGTACTCGTTGGGTCGAAAGAATTGAGTCGAGGTTGAGTAAGTCAAGATTGAGATATAATCACATGATTGGTAGATGACTAACTATACTTGAGTATATACAACTATCATGGCACGAGTGATATGGCAACCAGTGTGGAATACTTAATATCTCATTAGGGCTATCTTGGTTATCTTCCATTAAAAAATTTTAACTCGAGTTTTCCTCAAAAAATTTCTTATCCATCAAGACTTTAAATCTTAAATTCCTTAATCATTCTCAAGAAGTGAACCTCAATATATCACTAATCAAATCTACCATGATCGCTAATATTCATAATCAAAACTTGTAACTCTAAATGAATTTATCGATCATAATTTATAAGACACAAATTTGAAATTTTCTCTCAAAGTTAATTTCATATCTTCAAAAATATTTTAAACCATTTTTTTCCATCACTTCTAACTTAAAACTTGTAGTCATACTGTAATATTTAAAATCCTTTTAACTAATTTTTATATCTCTTCAAGGATCTTCAAGGATGAGTTAATCATAACTCTATAGCTCAAGACTTCCAAAACTCAAAATCAAATATCAATTTGTTTCCTCATTTGTATATAGATTCTAACTATCTTCTTGTAGTAATAAAATTTCAACAATCTTCTAAGTTTGTAATGTCGCTACTATCCCACTTGGAATCAACAAATTCTTCCTACAAGATCATACATCAAGAAGATATGGTCCTTTGATTCTTAAAGTAAAAATGTCTTTATAACTCCAATATGATCTCTAATGCATACTAATTGTTAATGGAATCTTCCAAGCCATGTGTTTGACCTATGAACATATACTAGTGTAGTCATCTTCCTAACGGTTGGTAAGCATGAAATAAGAGGTAAGGTTTATGGTAGGAGAGATCAAGCAGGATACAAGGAAGTCGAACGAGAGTTCAAAGATTTGAATCAAGGAAGGTGATCAAGTAAGTGGATGAGATTTCTAGACTCTAATCCTAGATGTAGGCTCACATCGGTACAGTAACGTAACCGAAGTGATAAACTTGACCTGCATGGGCCACCACAAAAATATGTAATGTCCCAGTCCCAAAATACGTAGGATCAAGTACGTAAACATGCCAACTGTATATATACGAAGTACAGGGGCCTTGTATGTATACATAAGCTGTAAAATGCAGTAAACCACAACTAACTAATCTCATCCACAAAATAAGGGAATAAAAGATATCATATAATAAATTATTTTGGTACAATATGTTGGGTGGAGACACATCCACTACCAACCAAAATAAAAAAGAGTACGTGATATATAAAAGGACTAAGTAGAAGTAGCAAGGAGGAACCAAGTCACGTCATCTTCGAATAAATGGAGAAGACCACGATCCCGGCTAGGATACCTGCGGAAGACATGAACACACACCTGGGGAATAACCAGGTCCTCAGAGGAACGTAGCAAGATACAGGAAGAACAAGCTAATATGAACTGTCAAAATAATAATAATATGCAAGACTCTCCTAGACACCAATATGCAAAAGGGAATGCTAACCATCTATTGTGCAATTTAGAGGATAACTTTCATGCGCATGAGTGGGATTTTAGGCTATAAGTACGTAACTGGCATCCAGTCATCCGTATCCGTCCGTAACGTCCAAAACGTCAGAGGGCATCTGCAAATATAAATCACCACAGTTCCATCCGGAGATTGTGGTTTACCTGTTTGGATTCCCATACGCGCTAGCGACTGTCCTCCTCCAATATTTTCCACACTGTCCAAGTCATGTCCATAACTTGTCCAGTTTTGTAACTGTTTGAGTCTCTAAAATCCTAGTCATAGCAGTTACGAAGATCTACCGTCACACGACTTTAGAGATGGCCAGTCCATAAGTCGTGCCCCTAGCAAAATGTCTCAAACCGTGTAGTGTGAGTGTCATGGCCCAAGGAGATATAAGGATATCCCCCAACAAGAAGGTAGTCCGCTAAAACTAAGTTAACATGCATATAGTAAAGTAAAACGACTAATAGAGTCGCTTGCATCCAAGTGTGGCTTGGACGCGCAGTTTATAACAAATACGAAACAAGTAAATAAATGTTGAAAATAAATAATATGACAGTTAATTAGCAAGGTATACTTGCCTGGTAGGCCGCCTGGTGTGCTGTGATAATCAAAGTTGCACAAAATCTGACTTTGGTGTTACAACTACACAAAGGGCTTATGATGATGGCATGGACTCGGTTTGATTTGGAGCTGACTAGCGCGATCTGATCATATCGTATGAAGATAGTCGTAGATGCCAAATGCACGCAAGATAATCTCAATTGATGGGATGGACCATGCCATTGGGTCCGGAACGATCAACTTAGTTAGGTTTGACATAATGAAGTGTAGAATTGGAGAGGAAATGAAAATGTCGGGATTAGTCATGGGATGGAAGAAAATCGAAGAAAGTTGATTAAATAATATATAATTTTAGAAAATTATTTATAATGCTATATTTTTATAAATCAAAATATTTTAAATATTTTGGAAGTCTAGAAAATTATTTGTGCTAAAATCTTACTTGAAAATAGTTTTATTAGTAAATATATGAAACTATTTATTTCATTAGTCAAAATATCTTTACGTAAATACTTAAAAATAATTTATATGTAACAACTTGAAAATTTACCTTTTTGTTTAAGAACTATATAATAGTATACATATAATAATAGTGTTAGCAATAACACTAATAATATTAAAACCAAAATACTAATAATAATATCACAAAAATGATAATAATCATTATTACTATTATACACCATATGAATCCTATATATAACTAGTTTTCTAAAAACAATACTATAATAAAAAGTAAACAATAAGAATTTCATTATAAAAATAACAATGATAATTATAATAATAATAATAATTATTATTATTATTATTATTATTATTATTATTATTATTATAATAAAATAAATCAACTAAGGAAACCAAAAATAACAACAGAATAAAAATAATAATAATAATCATAATAATCATAATAATCATTAATAAACAACAAAACAAATAGCAAAAAAATGGTTTATGTTCCTTTTTATAGAAATGAGGAGAGAGAGGGAGAAGAAAAGGGGGCTTAGGAGAGGAGGCGGCGAGCGGTGACAGGGCGGGGGATGAGAGGAGCGGGAGATCGGAGAAGCTTCGATGGCAAGGGGCGGCGTCGGCGGTGCTGCACCGGAGAAGCTTGCGTACGCGGCGGTCAGCGGAAGGAGCGGCTGTGGAAGCTCGGGGGTCGCGGGGGTTTGTGGAGGAGGCGCTCGGCGGAATAGTCGTCGGATCTGGCGGAGATGGAGGCTAGGGCAGAAGAGAGGGATCGGAGGGCGGCGCCGAAGGGGCTGCGGTCGGGATCGACACCGGTGGCTGGACGCCGGAGTCCGGTAAGTGGTGGTTTGGTGTTTTTTTTTGGTGGTGGTGAGGGGTCGTTTTGGGCACCGGGGATGGCCGAAATGGTGGCACGGTGTCGGCGTAGGTGGTGTTGGTGAGGATGGCGAAGATGGTGAGGGCGAGTCTGGGGCTGCGGTGGTAACCGCGGTGGGGATGGAATTTTCAGCGTGTGGCCGAGGCGCGGCGGGAGCGGCGCTTGGTTTAATAGCCGGCGAGGTAAGTTTTCCTGTTCTTGCTGTTGATGATGATGTGGTTTGGGGTTTGGCTGTGCAGTCTTACGTGGTGGCGGTGACGGAGGGCTTCTGTGGTGACTGGGATAGTGGTGGTGGTAATTGTCACGCCCCGCTCCCGTAGGAGCGATCGTCCTCGCTAAGGCGTGATGCCTCACGAGCCTAGATTGCGCTCGTGCAAGGCAGTTTCATAACGGTCGATTACATCGGTGGCGACGGGGTCGTCGCACAGAAGTCCCAAGCAGAAACATTGAATACATTGCAGCGAAATTTAAAGAAGAACACATGAACACAAGTCATTCAAAAGAATCTCTTTATTGATATTGAATACAAGATTACATTTGTGGGCGCAAGGCCAAATTACAGTATCTCTCGTGCTCACTTTTCTCTCATTTACAAGTCACTCTGCTCTCTCTCATCTCTCGATACAATACTTGAATCCAGCGGAAGCTTCGGAAGGCGATGTCCATACATTATGTCCTGTATAAGTCTTCAGATCACGCAGCTGTACGTTTCGACTCGCCAAGGAACTCCGTGCCTCGACGCATCCAAGCGAGCTCCGCACCACGAGCTTCTACCTGCGCCTGCACATGAAACACTGTGTGGGTGTCAGTACCACTGTACTGGTGGAGTGAGCTTCTCGCCCACCCATACAAAACCAACACGTTCATTTACTTTGTGCAGCTTAAACCCTTTCGATTGTCTTTCTAGTCTTGCCTTAGGATCAGTTTTAGGACCGGCGCCTTAGCGCAACTTGTGTATCAGAACCATCCCGTGCTTGTAATGTCAACGTTAACTCATAATTTGACTCTAAACCACTCCTCGTGCCAACAATGTTAACCTATCAAGTCGTGTTTGCCTTACGGCCAAAATCAGAGACGCACTACGCAACAGACTCTATTTCTTTGCCTCTAGTCCTTTCTCGTGCTTGTATTGCCGACGCACCGACTTATACTTGTCTTTCGTGCCAAACTCTGGGACGTAATGACTCGGTCGTGCCATAACTCGATTCGTGCTTCAATATCACCGAGGCAGTACCTCCTCGCTTAGTCTCGCATACACTTGTGTTTTGACAACGCGACCGTGCCTCATAACTCAACGTAACTTCACACAACATGCCCTACGGCCCTTTTTGACTTAACTCGCAACTTAACAGTTGACGCCACATCTCGTGCCGAAGCACGTCGCCTTCGCTGTAGCCAAATCTTAGGCTCAGACATTGCGTCTTTTTAACTCATACATATTCAACTCAATCCAAAGGCACCTACGCGGATTGCCGCCCGTGCCGACACATCTATATGAATGGTCACTGGCCTATCCAGCCATATTGGACGTAGCCTGGTAGTACGGGACCCTTGCAACGCAAGTAGCGAGCCCCGATGCAAGTCCCCGTCTTACCGATCGCCTAACCAGCGTTGCCTATTACCCAGCTCGGCTACAACCAGTTTCTTCCTAGGCCGAGTCGGTCCCGTGGCCCCGGGGTGCCGCTCGAAGAAACCAACTCTTGTCGACAAGTCGTCCATGACCACGCGCCTACGCTAACTTCTAGACTTAACGTAATGCAAGGTCTTATTATTATTATCACCGTTCCTTTGTTTTACTCTTTCCACTTTTCACACTTCATTCGCAGAGCCCAAACCAGGGTTGCCTCGGCGACTGAACCACAGTCCCGACATATTTTCTCTCGGCGACTAACCATCGCTTAGACTTAACATTCTTTGAACTCAGGGAACGGCTACTGCATAGCCTTCCAACTTAACTTGAACATAACGTGTTTCCTTAAGTATCGACCGACCGTGGCTAACTTTCCACTGAACCAACCGTGGCTCGTGCCTCTAAACCGACTCGTGTTCGACGCAACGCTGTCGCCCAAGTCATACTTCATATGACGGGCCTTGGGGTCGTGGGACTATTTATCTTGACAACCGCAGAATGAGCGGGACAGCACGTAGAATAACTTAGGTCGACCGGCATAACTTTGCCTTACTCACTCAAACCTACAACATAACCCAAGGGACGAGCAAAAGCTATGCCAAGCCTTGCGGGACAGGACCGTACATGCTTTAGCAAGCATTTGTGCGGGCGACGCCTATGACTTAGGCTAACTCTCAGCTTTTGCACCGAAGACCAACTTTCCTTCTCCCAAGCCACGGGACGAAGGACCGAGTGTCATTTTCAAAGCACGACGTGCACCAACTCTAAGCCGACCGTAGGACGTTTTCCATATTCTAACTCGATTCAAACCGTCGGGATTATTCCCTTAGCTATGTGGATGCGTAGCTTTTATTTATCAAGTCTAACTTGTGCAAGTTGAAAACACGATTTATTATGTGAAGGCAAAGATGAGGAGAGTTCACCGAAACTACCCCACCTGAGCGATGTCTCCGAGCAGCCGTTGCAAGGCTAAGGCCGAACGCCGTCGGCGTTTCGATTCCTCCGATTGACTTTGCGGGACGGGGCACTACAGTAATGGCGTAGCGGTTGGGGTCGATGGCAGGTGGACGGCGAGTGCCGGGTAGTGGAGCGGCGGTGGGTTGGTGTTTGGCAGTGGTGGAGATGTCGGGATTCGAAAAGGTACTGTTGCGTGGTTGCCGCGGCCAGGGACGGCACGACAGCTAGGTTTAGGGTTAGGGCTGGGTTAGGATTTGGGGACTGGGTCGTGTCCTGCGCGACGCGGAGACGAGTTGTGTCTGGCATGTCGGACACGAGAAAAGAATAATGTATATGTAAAATTACATTATATTGGAATGACACCCGGGGTCGGACCCGAGGCCGTCACGGCTGACACGGGAGAGATGTTGGACACAGACACGAGGCATTCACATTGTGGTGGAATTGATTTGTGGGATAATTGGGTTGTGGAGAAAATAATGTGGAGGCTCCCCTATTTATAGGGTTGAGGAAATCCTTAGAAGATAAGGATTTGGATTATTTAAACTCCCTTAGATAATCACCATTTAATTTAAAATACTTTGAATCAATCAAATCTAAATGAATTAAATTTTAAATCAAAATTTTGAATCCAATTCAGATATGGCTATGTTCATATTTAAATTAATGATTTTATTTAAATCATAGAATCTAATCAGAGTCAAAAATTTGTTGAAAATATCATTTCAAAAATATAATAATTATTAATTTCGAAAATCACCATAAATATATATAAATATTTGAAATATGTTTTTGCAATTAAATCCAATAACTAGAATTTCCAAAATCAAAAGTATACGTGAAATTTAATTTTATGTACTTCCATGCGATAGAACATATCATTTATAGGTATTATTTTCTAAATTATCACATATATTTTCACAATGAAAATAGCTTGTTATAACAAATACATTTTGGCAATCGTGACATGTTTTATAACTCCAAGTAATTAATTATCATATATTATTTCGAGAACTATAAAATTTATAATCAAAAAATATTTTTCCAAAAATATGTACTTCGCACATATTCGCACTCGACGAGCAAATACGAAAATGAACTCAATACCAAATTCAAATAGAAAAAATAAAAATGAATTAATAATAAAAAAATGTAGCAAAAATTTAGGGGATTTACAGAGGGGGGTCGACGGCGTGGAGGGAGAGAGCGGGGGGGTCGGTCGTCGATTGAGAGACGGAGAGAGAGGGGGCCGGTCGTCAGTGGGGGGTCGTCGAGCACGAAAGAAGGAGTCGACGGCGGGGGAGACGGAGTCGACGGCGGGGGAGAGGAGGGAAGACGCGGGAAAAACCTAATTTCGCCGGTGGTCGTCGAGAGAGAGAGAGAGAGAGAGAGAGAGAGAGAGAGAGAGAATTTACGAAATGGGGGGAAAAAAATTTCGTTCTGAACTAAGTTAAAATATTAGGGACGTGACATAGATACGTCGCTAAAAAAAAGCATACGGCGACGTGATTTATATTACGTCGCTAAACGCCGCCAAATTAACGACGAACAACGACGTTTAGCGTCGAATTTTTTCCAAAACTAAGTTTTCGTCGCTAAGCGTCGGTGTACGTCGCTAAGTTAAAATATTAGCGACGTATAAGAACGGAGTCGCTAATATGAGTTATTTTGGTAGTGGTAGGAGTGTAATTGGTAAGAAATCAAATGTTTCAAGAATATCAGACGAAACATATGAACGTAAGATAACACTTTTTCTTTTCTTTTTTGTCCACTTCTTAATGGTGCTTGAAGGCATGCTTCCAAGGGGGCTCGAACCCGCGCCACTGCGCAGGGGTGCTCCACCGTTTCCAACGGGCTACGGCCACGAGGACAGTAAGATACCACTTCATATGTTCGGAGAAGAGGATCAAGACCAAGAAGGTCGACATCGAGGATAATTCAGTTGATATGCTCACAAAAGCCAGTATATACTTACGAGTTCAAACATCGTTTGGACTTTCTCAATGCTAACAATTGGTATTCAAAATGGTCACATGATCTTTAGTTAGTTGAAATGTAAGATGCACCCGATTTCTATTTACTATGGAAGTGTATTGGCGATGCCTCTCGTCGTTAACTGACGTCATTTTCTAATAAAGAAAAGGAAAGGAACCCTTTTCTTCGTGAGGCCAGCAGACTTTGGCGATGGCTTTTGTCGTTAACAGTCTAAAATGTTTGCGAAAGCCCTAATGTTTCGCGCGAAAGCCGAGCAACCCCCATAGGCCTCGTTTGGTTAGCAACTTAGCATAAAGGAAAAGAAAGGAAATCCATTATTTGTTCTTTCTTTTTATTTGAAAAATTATAATTCCAATCAATTTATTTTTGGTGTTTAGAAAAGCTAAAAAAAATTGGAAGGAAAAGTAAATCCTCAGAAGAAAGAAAAAAAAAAAAAAAAAAAAAAAAAAATCTCTCCCCTATTTTATTTTATTTTTACTCTAGGGTCTGCTTGGTAACGGTACTTTCACCGGTTATGGGATGTTTTTGAACCGATCGTTTATGAAAACCCCTGCTTGTTAATTTTTTTGAGGCACTGGTTTTGGTCGGCTCAAAAATTTTCCAAAACCGGTGTAATGTATTTTTGGGTGGCTTTATAAACACCAAAAATCGATAGGTTTTGAGCGGCTCTATTTTTTTATTCCATTTATATCCTCACAAAAATATATATAATTATAACTACTGATACCCTTCCCTATTTAATTTATTCGTGTAAAAAAATTTCAGAACCGCTCGTTAGTGAATTACCAAGCATGGATTGGACTGGTTTAAAAGTCGTTACTTAAAAATCATCCAAAATCGGACCCCTCATAACCGCTCATAACCGGTACTCTAAAAACACCTCATAACCGCTACCCCTACAATTGCCAAGCAGACCCTTAGGAATCAATTTTCTTTCCTACTCATTTTCTTTGGCATCTAAAGACAAAAAAAAGAATGACTTTTTTTTTCCAAGACCTTGATTCCATGTACCAAACGAGACCTTAGAGATTTTTTTTTAGGTGCAGCTAATTACCCAAAAAGTAAAAATCAAACGACCACGTGCACTATCAAACAAAAGAAAATTACCAAAAAAAAATTGATTTCTTTGGAAAAAAAAAAACAGAAAGCAGTAACGAAGGTTTTATATATATATATATATATATATATATATATATATATATATATATATATATATATATATATATATATATATTGGATATGATAATTAGTTTCCGGAATCGCTCCCACTGGAATTTGAACTCCTGACCACTCGGGCCGCATGCCTCACCACTACCACTAGCCTAGGGGTCATTGGATATATATATATATTTTTTTTGTTATAAGGGTGAATTTATTTCTCGCACATAGCGGTAAAGGTATTACAATACATAATATCACATCATCTCATGCCCCATAATATAATATTATGGAGCCAATACTGATACATCGAATTCTATGTTATGTAGAATTCCAATAGTAGGGGTAGTCAGGTCTTCGAAAATACGTCTGTTCCGCTCCTTCCAAACGTGCCAAATGGAAGCGGCCAGACGAACTCTGGCTCTTCTGGCCCACCCCGGATCTCGGCCTCTGTGGTCTCGAATCCAGCTAAGTATGCTCCTGATATCTCTATCCACACCAACACCCCCTCTCAGCTGCACGCACTGCTCAGTCCAAATGTGCCAGGTCGTCGGGCAAACAAAGAAGAGATGTCCCATAGATTCGTCCTCCCCATGACAAAGCACACACTTGGCATCTGGGATCTGCATCCCAAACCTGAGGAGTCTGTCTCTCGTCATCAGTCTGCCTCGCAGAAGTCGGTATGCACATAGTTGCATTTTTCGGACAATCTCCTTGCCCCAAATGAAGTCTACCTCCTCAGCCCGGTCATGGTGAGTCCGAACCAAGTCATAGCAGCTACGGAAGCAGAATAGACCTGACCCGCCCCCCGACCCAAGGCCGGCCCAGCTCCAGGAGTCCTCATGCTGGCTATCATCTATAGTAATAAGACGAATCTCCTCGGCTAGCTGAGCAGTGTAAGGATATCCTTCTGGCCTCCATATCCCATCTCTGATGATCCGACTGCATGTGAGCCCCCTGTCCGCCTCTCTGTCCAGCTGTCCTCCCAGTATCTCCAGTAAGGATCTGGAACCCAACCAAGGATCAAGCCAGAGATCAGTGGTCGTCCCATCTTTCATGTTCCTGCATATAGCGGTCTTGAGCACCGGCCGACACCTCAGAATGGCCTTAAATGTGACCGAAAAATTATTGTCTATCCTGCAGGCCCAGAAGTTTGTCCGCCTGAGGTATCTGTTCGCCATCCATTCCGTCCAGAGCGAACCCTCCTTGATGAATCTCCAGGCCATCTTCATACAGGCTGCCTTCCTGACCGCATGTAGAGGCCGCAGCCCCACTCCCCCCTCCTCCCTAGGACGACATAACTGGTCCCAGGAGATCGCATGCATCCTTCCCCTCCAGATGAAGTCCGCACAGATGGACTCCACTTTTCGAATAGTGGTCGACGGGATCTGGATAGACTAGAGCCAGAACATCGTGATGCTAGCAATAACTGATCTCACCAACTCAATCCGACCGCCAAAAGATAGACCCGCAGCCTGCCAGTCCTCCACTCTCCTCTGAGCAAAATCCACCAAGCTGTGACAATCCTGCTCTCTGGCGTAGTTGACCGTCAACGGGACCCCCAGATATTTCACTGGGAGCTCACCTTTTTCTACTCCCAGAGCGAAGGCTCTCTCCTCTTGAAGCGTGCATCGGGAACTGAAGTAGACTCTGCTTTTCTCCCTATTTAACTGTAGCCCGGATAGCCTCCCGAACTCCTCCATGATGTCTGATAGCGCTCTCATGCCCCGCATGGAAGGCTGGAGGAGCACCAATAGGTCATCATCATAAATCAGATGTGAGACCACCGGTCTCACCAACCGAAAAAGGGGGACGATCTTCTTGCTATACACCGCCGTGTCAATCATGCAGGTGAAATACTCCATCACCAAGGTAAACAAGTACGGAGAGAGGGGATCACCCTGCCTCAGCCCCCGATTGCTCCTGAAGTAGCCATGAGGCGTGCCCTGGATGAGGACAAAGAAGGTAGGGAAGCAGATACACTCCCTCACCCTCGTAACCCACCTCTCGTCGAACCCCATGGCGAGCATCAAGTGGCATAGGAAGTCCCGGTTGACCGTATCATAGGCTTTCCGTAGATCCAGCTTCACACACGCCTTCATCCCCCCAGGTTTGCTGAACTCCCTCACCATCTCATGTGCAAGTAAGCTGTGCTCCGCTATCGATCGTCCCTTGATGAAAGCTGCCTGATTCTGGGACACCAATCCCTGCATAATCCCCTCCATACGCCTGCACATAAGATGTGTAATAATCTTATAAAGAAAGTTGCAACAAGCAATGGGTCTAAAGTCTGCAAGCTAGGTAGCGCCCTCCTTCTTAGGAACCAGCGTCAAGAACGTGTGGTTCATCTCCTTCAGAAGCCTGCCCTCCGCGAAGAACTCCTGGACCGCCTCCAAAACAGGGTACTTAAGCACACCCCAATGTCGCTTAAAGAACCCTGAAGAGAAGCCATCAGGCCCGGGAGATTTGTTAGGATTAGCCTTCATCACAATGTCTTCCACCTCCTCCAATCTCACAGGGGCCAATAGCAGGCTATTACCATGGTGCGTCACCACCCTTTTCGTGATAAGGTTGGGAAACGTACTAGTGTAATCCGTCTGCTGGTATAAGTCCGAATAAAATCTGACGGCCTCCTCCTAGATCTCCCCCGGGTCCCCTACCAGGCACCCCTCGCCATTCAGAAGTCTGGGGATGCTGTTTCGGTGCTGACGAGTGCGGATCACATCATAAAAGAACTTGGTGCATCGGTCACCATCCTTGAGCCAGGTGCATTTAGCCCTCTGTGCCGCACTAATCTCCTCCTGTAACCTCATGATGCTGACCTCCTCTATCAGAGTCTTCTCCCTAGCCGCCAACTCCCCGTCCAGAATGTCAGCCTGTAGAGCCACCTGAGTGTCCCGAAACTCGGTTTCTGTCACGACCCGGTCCCAATTTATTGGGTCGTATCGGATCATGCCCAGCCTGCACCGTTGTTGAGACGGCGGCAGTAAGCTGTATCCACTATTGCAGGTAATCAACAACACAATTTAATTGCCACAACTTTTATTACTTCGAATATTAAAACCTTGTTCAAAACAGAATTACAACTGATAATAAAAACTGTCTTTAAAACATCAAACATCAACCAGAAAATAAGATAACATCTAAATGGAAGGTTCATCAGTCCCTAGATCAGCATCCTCTGGAAGCACAGCTGGGTATAACTCAGGATCATAGTAACTACTTATCAGTAGCTCAGCCTCATTAGTGAAACCTATTGGGGGTGGGGGATCCAGTCAGGAAAGGAGCAAAGTACAATTATGAAAATTAAACAATTCAACTAATAATTAGAAATTTGCAATATTAAACAGTTTTGAAATAATATTTTCCAACAATTCTACACGATAGAAAACAATGTGATTTGAGTAGATAATGACTATGACCGGCTTGGATTGTACAATTGTATCCTAGCGATACGATATGGCTTATCCCCGTGTGTAAGAGGGGTAAGCTAATACAATCATTATACTATTTGGGGTATTGGTCATAGACACTACACTACTCCCCCAATATCCCGCAATCAATCAATATCAATCAATACTCTAGGAGAGAGTTCCGTGTAACAATGTGGTTTAAGCATGCAGACAACAATTATTAATTAAATTGCTCAATAAACACAATCGTACTTGCCTTTGTTTATGACTGGAAATGATGTTGGTTCCGGGAAGATGCTAGTACTGTCCTCGAAACCCTACAATTGAGAATTCCTGACTCAGCATCAAAAATTGAACCATTCTAGGTGTGCTAGTTACAATCTCTAGTAGCAAAGCCCTAGTCATATTTTATATTATTTAGCTAATCTACTGTAACGCTTAACGTCGCGAGCTACGTTGGTTGTCATTTACTTGGTTAAACTGGTTAATTCAGTTAATTGGGAAAAATAGCAATTATCGGTCAACTTGGCAAAACTTTGTATTTTTAGTAATACGTATATAAGGCTAGATTTCTTTTAGTGATAACACATGAACTTATTATCTTGCTAATATTTTATTCATTTAATTAACTTGTGAAAATCCTTATTAATTTTATACAAAAATAATTAATATATTAATTATAGTTTACGCGTCTAAAAACGAAAACCAACTCAGAAAAGAAAGTAAAATCCTAAGCTACACAATATAGGGTCACAGTGAAATAAAGTAGAAAATCGGGCTTATGCCCTTACAAATTTTACATAAATGAATTAATTTTCTAAGGCGAGCTCTGAGTGCCGCGAGCGGTCCAAACAGTAGGTCGAAGCCCTGTACCAAAAATACTAAAACCAGTACCAGTTCTAATAATGAAATATAATTTAAATTGAAAAATGTCTCAGATTGATCTAAATGTCATGTTACTGGCTAGCGCCTCAACGTACATGAACCATGTAGCGTTTGCGCTTCGCCGAGGCTCATTCGACCGATATGGTCGTCGCCTAAAGGGTGATACAAAATCCATAAAATTCGAAAGTCAGCAAAATCCAATCTATAAATCATTTTGCAAAGACCGATTTCTTGAAAATAGGTTTTTCTCAAATTTGCTAATTTTATATGAAAATACCTTTTTAAAATATTTTTCGAAAATTTTGGGCAACATCTCCTCTGTATTTGGGATAACCCAATCCTGGGAGGATGCCACAAACACAACCAATAAATGTCCCAACCTGGGACCCAAACCAATCCACCAATATTCCAACCCAGAAAAACACATCACAATATATATATACCAAAACTACAGAAACTTTTTCCGAAATAAATTCGGAAATCCCGAAATGAAGTTCGGGGAACCAAAATCCACAGAACTAAACAAAACTAACGAATCATTCCAAAATGGGATTCGGAAATTTCGAAACTACCATCGCCTAAACCGAATCCCGTAACGGGATCGGGGACCGTATCATCATCGACATCAAGAATATGGACGCGGGGACACGAGGTATACCCTGGGTTGCTCGGCTAGAGCTCTCAGATGATATTAAAGAAAGAAAAACCACGGACAGCAGCGAAATCGGCGCAACGAAACCGCGGAAAGCGCGGACAGCAGGTTCGAAGACCACGGGACAGCGCTGGACAGCGCTGTCGGAACAGCGGGGGCGCGGGAGGCGCACGGGGACCAGGACAGAGGGGAGCGGGTCGGCCGGAGCGCGGGACAGCGCCGGTGGGGCGGCGATCGGGAGCTCGGGAAGAGGGAAAACGGCCGAGGGGGTCGGCCGGTGCTCGCGCGGGGAGGCGCGCAGCAGGGGGGTGCCGGAGGGGCCGGGGCTGGGCGCTGGAGGCGGGGCCGAGAGGGTGGCCGGCCTGGAGTTGGGCGCCGGAGGAGGCCGGCGGGGCTGGCTCGGCTGGGCTGGCCGAGGGGGAGCGGTCGAGGAGATCGGGGTCGAGAGGGGCTCGGGGAGAGGAGATGGAGGGGGGTTTTCTGGAGTGTGAAATTTTTTGTGAGGGAGATGGTAAGGTTCTGGAGGGAGCTATGAGGGGGAGTGGTGAGAAAAGAGGGGGAAAAATAAGGAGGAGAGGGAAAGGAGGAGAAGAAGGGGGAGAAGCTATGCCAGGTCGTGGGATTTGGGGGGACCGGGTTAGGGGTTAGGTAACGGGTCGGGTTTTAAGTGTTTTATTTTATTATTCCTTTTTTTTCTCTTCCTCTTATATAAATACATAGTTATATATATACATACGTGAAGCCAATTTAGTAATTACATGAACCTAATTGGGAACGGGTTCAAACTGGGACTGGGCTCGGGTCGACAAACAAAACCATGTCATTTATTATTTTAAAAATACTTTCGAACCAGCAAAGATAATATTAATAAATATAATACTAATCTAATCTAATATATATATAACCAAAATCCAATAACCATCCAAATTGCAATTAATCCAATAATTCAATAATTTCAAAAATGCGGGTTTCACAACCTTCCCTCCTTAGAAAAATTTTGTCCTCGAAATTAAAGGGCAGGGTTAGGAATTACCTCAGGTCTCAAACAGATACGGATACTGCTCCCGCATTTGGTCTTCACGCTCTCAGGTAGACTCGCCTGGGGAGTTGTGCCGCCACATCACTCTGACTATCGGCGTCACTGAATTCCTGGTCCTTTTCTATCCTCTGTCCAATATTGCCACTGGCTTCTCCGGCATTGTGAGGTTAGGCCCAATTTCCAGCTCCGAATGGTCCAAGATGTGGCTCGGGTCCGGGATGTAGCGTCTCAGCTAGGAAACATGGAAGACGTTGTGGACGCCTTCTAGACTTGGGGGTAGAGCCACTCGATAAGCCACTTCTCCAATCCTGTTAAGTACTTCAAAAGGACCAATATACCTGGGACTTAGCTTTCCTGCTCTGCTGAACCTGATGGTTCCTCTGGTAGGAGAGATCTTCACGAACACACTGTCGCCGGCTTCGAACTCCAACGGTCGACGGCTGCTATCGGCCCAATGCTTCTGTCTGTCCTGAGCAATTCTGAGCTTGTCTCTAATCATCTTCACCTTTTCTGCTGCATCGGTCACCATTTCAGGTCCAAGCAATACTCTTTCTCCTACGTCGTCCCAAGCAAGTGGAGTGCGGCAACGACGTCCATAGAGTGCCTCGAACGGAGTCATACCGATACTAGCTTGGTAGCTGTTGTTGTAGGAGAATTCCACCAAGTGCAAATGGTCTTCCCAAGACCCTCCAAATTCCAGGACGCAAGATCTCAGCATGTCTTCTAGCGTCTGGATTGTCCTCTCCGATTGTCCGTCAGTCTGGGGATGGTAGGCGGTGCTGAACTTCAGTTGTGTTCCCAAACTGTCATGCAAACTCTTCCAAAAGTGAGAGGTAAATCTAGTATCTCTGTCAGACACGATACTTACCGGAACTCCATGAATCCGGTAGATGTGCCGCATGTACAGTGCTGCCAACTTCTCGGTGGATAAACCAACCTTGAAGGGGATAAAGTGAGCTGACTTCGTCAGTCGGTCCACGATAACCCAAATGGCGTCCTTTTTTCCTTGGGATCGAGGTAGTCCTGACACAAAGTCCATCGTTATGTGTTCCCATTTCCACTCCGGAATGTCTAGCGGCTGCAACAATCCTGCTGGTCTCTGTCTGCTAGCTTTCACTTGTTGACAAATTAAACATCTAGCTACATACCTGGATACGTCCTTCTTCATTCCGTACCACCACACTACAGTACGCATATCCCGATACATTTTGTTAGCTTCTGGATGTATGGAATACTGCGACTGGTGTGCTTCATGCATCAGCTCATTCCTCAGTTCGCCAGTTGGTACGCAAAGCCTCGTACCGTGCCTCAGTGCTCCGTCGCTGGCGATTGAGAATCCTTCAAGGGTTCCTGCCAGCACTTGATCTCTGAGTTTGCAAAGCGTTTCGTCTTGGAATTGTGTCTCCTTGATCCTGTCCATCAGACCTGAACGCACTTGCAACTGCATCATTGGTGAATCAGCTCCTGGTACAATGGCTTGTCTTCCCAGTTTTTTCATTTCCTCTTCAGGCAGTACAATCTCCAGTCCAAGCTTTTCCATGTTTTCCAGCAAATGTCGCTCCTTGGTCAAGAACATCGCCATCGGGTATCGACTAAGTGCATCTGCAACAATATTAGCCTTACCCGGATGGTACTGCAGGTTAATATCAAAATCTTTCATCAGCTCCAGCCATCGTCTCTGTCGCATGTTCAGCTCCTTCTGTGTGAAAACATATTTAAGACTTTTGTGGTCTCTCCATAAAGGTAGTGCTTCCACAGCTTCAGTGCAAAAATAACTGCTGCAAGCTCCAAATCATGTGTGGGATAGTTCTTCTCATGAGTCCGTAATTGCCTAGATGCATAAGCAATTACTTTTCCGTGTTGTTGAAGAACACAATCCAATCCTTTACCGAAAGCATCACTGTAGATTGAGAAACCGCCGGTACCTGCGGGTAGCGCAAGTATCGGTGCCGTTGTAAGTCTCTTCTTTAGTTCCTCAAAAGCTGACTGGCAAGCTTCAGACCAAACAAACTCTTCGTTCTTCCTGGTGAGCTTCGTCATCAGCTCAGCAATCCTGGCGAAGTCCTTCACAAATTTCCGGTAGTAGCCAGCTAAGCCCAAGAAGCTTCTGATTTCTGCAACTGAACTTGGGGTAGTCCACTTCTCAATAGCAGTTATCTTCTTTGGATCCACCGAAATTCCTTCTCCTATGACAACATGGCCCAGAAATTCCACTTTGTCTAAAAAGAATTCGCATTTAGATAGCTTACCATAGAGCTTCTCCTTCCTCAAGGTGCTCAGAACTTTCCTCAGGTGCTCTTCATGCTCTTCTTCAGTCTTCGAGTAGATCAGTATGTCATCGATGAAGACAACAACAAACTGATCCAGGTATTCATGGAAGACCTTGTTCATGAGGTTCATGAATACCGCAGGAGCATTCGTCAGTCCAAACGGCATGACCAAGAATTCAAATTGCCCATACTTGGTGTTGAATGCCGTTTTCGGGATATCCTCCTTCCTGACCTTGATTTGGTGGTAGCCTGATCTGAGATGTATCTTCGAAAATACCTTGGCTCCACTTAGTTGATCAAACAGGTAATCGATCCGGGGCAGAGGGTACTTGTTCTTGATGGTGATGTTGTTCAGCGCCCGGTAGTCGATGCACATCCTCACTGTTCTGTTCTTCTTGGGCACGAACAAAACTGGTGCTCCCCAGGGTGAAGCTCCGTCTCTGATAAATCCAAAGGCCTTCAGCTCATTGATCTGATCCTTCATCTCTTTGGCCTCCTTGGGGTTGACTCTGTAGCATCCCTTAGAAACAGGGGGAGAGCCAGGCATTAGATCGATGGTGAACTCCACACCTCGATCCGGGGGCAATCCTGGAAGACTATCAGGAAAAACGTCCATAAATTCTGCTACAATAGGATGAGGAGGTTCGGGTTCTTCGGTGATAAAGGAGTAGGTGATACTCTTCACGTCTTCCGAAGCTCGAGGGACTTCAAACTCCGGTTCTCCTGGTGGGCTGAAAACTACACATCCTCTGTGACAGTCTATCAGCGCATGCTGCTTACTTAACCAGTCCATCCCTAGGACTACATCATAATTGGGTAAGAGCATCACAAGTAAGGGTGCTAAGAATTGGTGACCTGAGATAGCTATGGGACAGTTACAGATCTCGGTGATGGGTATGGGTCCACCACCGGTCATAACTCTACATATCATCTTGCTAAATCCCGTAACTAGGTGGTGTGCAGAAATGAACTTGGATGATATAAAACTGTGTGATGCACCCGAATCAAATAACGCTAAAGCAGGATATGAATGCACATAAATGGAACCTGTGATGACATCAGCGATGGGTTCCTGCTCTGGTTCCTGCTCGTCTGCTGCTAGGGCAAAAGCTCGCCCAGTCTTCTGTTGATGTTGCCCGAACCATTGTTGCTGAGTGGGTAGGGGAGCTTTCTGCTGATTTGCCCCGGTCCGGTTGGATGCCGTAGGGCAGTCCTTCACTTGGTGGGTGGCAGACCCACAGACTAGACAGTGTCCTAGCCTCTTCCTGCAGATGATCGCCTGATGTCCTGGCCTCTTGCAGAAATCGCAGACAGGGATCTGCTTCTGAGGCGCTCTATCATTGGTCCTTGCCTGATGGTGCTGCTGCTGGTGGTGAGGCATGTTGTTGTTGTTGTTGTTGACATGGGGCCTCTTTTGGTTACCCTGGAAGTTGCTAGTTCCAGGATGCTCCCTCTTTGGACAAGTAGTCTGGCTCTTCTCCACATCCTGAGCTCGTTGCAGGATCCTCTCATAAGTCTTAGCACCGCCTGAGATCACAGGGGTGCGAATTTCTTCCCTTAGTCCATACCTGAATCGTTCAGCACGATCTGCGGGGTCAGCAACCAAATTCTTGGCAAAGCGGCTAAGTCGGCCGAACTCTGCTGCATACTCTCCAACCGTCATGTTCCCTTGCTTCAGGTCCTGGAACTGTCTTTCCATCTCCCGCAACTCGGATGTTGGGAAGAACTTCCTGCGAAACAACCTCTTGAAGGTGTCCCAGTCCAGCTGTTTGTCCTGGAGTCGGGGTTCATTCCGATACCAGATGCTGGCTACATCTTGCAGCTGGAGTCCTACTGCTTCAGCCTTGAGGTCTTCTGGAAGACGCTGAGGAGACGCTCCATGCTATCGAGCCATTCGTCGGCATAAATGATTCCCTCGGTTCCCTTGAAGGGTCGAGGGCCCTGCTTCTTGAAACTCTCGATATCGCCGACCTTCACATGTTAATATGTCTCTCATCAAATTGAATGGCCTTAATGCTACATAAATAACTCTTGGATTTATGTTTTACCTTAGCAGGTCTTGGTTCCGATTGAGATGCTCCTCATCTCTCGAGGGCAGCCATAGCCACGTTATGGGCGTTCTCCATGCCTTCTCGTATAATCGCGGTCTGTTCGCGATGAATCGCAGTCTCTTCGCGATGAGCTTCAGCTTGGGCTCTCTAGGCCTCAAGCACTCCTCGTAGCAGGCCTACGAGGTCGGTGGAGTCCACGGGCACTGGTGGTGCAGCTGGAGCAGGCACTACCGCAGGGGACTGCTGATCGGTCCGGGGAGGTGTAGGGTTCACCGCTTGAGATGTAGTGGCGTAAACGCCGCGGAGTGCTGGTGATTGATGGGGACGGTCGGTCAGCTACAAAGGTGAGGGGTCTGGACGTGCTGGGGGAGATGGCGTGTGTTCGGGTGATGACACCTCATTGCCAGCAGGGGTGGTCTTTTCCTTGGCCATATTCTGGAAGGTTTAGGATGCAGAACATAAGCAAGGTAGCCTACCAGTCTATAACAATCAAAAATATTTATTTAATATATATTTCGGTCCTATGTTGTGACAAATTAATGTTCTAGTGTTCTATTTGTTTCTAGAGATGTTCTCCTAAGTTGTTGAATGACTTGCATGGGCCACCACTAAAAACATGTCACGACCCGGTCCCAATTTATTGGGTCGTATCGGATCATGCCCAACCTGTACCGTTGTTGAGACGGCGGCAGTAAGCTGTATCCACTATTGCAGGTAATCAACAACACAATTTAATTGCCACAACTTTTATTACTTCGAATATTAAAACCTTGTTCAGAACAGAATTACAACTGATAATAAAAACTGTCTTTAAAACATCAAACATCAACCAGAAAATGTCATGCCCCAGAACCAGAATACTGGAGAGCGGAGGAATGACTCAGCCAGCTACGTATTACGGGTAGATGAATACCGTATAATACGATCAATGCTGTCTAACAAGACGAGGGGGTGCATACTATATGAAAGTCTCACTATGGTCACTTTACATCTATTGTCTCAATCATTCAAACAAGAAACAGAAATAAAGAATATGTAAGATTAAGCAGTAAGGCGTCCCAAATGCTCAGTCAAAATGTTCTTGATATCTGGCTTTACAGAACATAGCCAGATGATGTAGCAAGGTATACATAATTGTTTATCAGCTGCAGCCTGACTTTAGTTACAATTATGTAAAAGTAAGTACAAGACGGTCCGACTAACATGTCGGTGCCAAACAGCAAAGTATAAGGTAAATAACAAAACGAGCGGGGAAGTAAGGAACCCACTCGAGTCCTCCTGCGATCATCCCTCTAGTATTGACCATCTTGGAGGTAGAAGTAAGCTGAGTCCTCGGAAACCGGCTCTAAATCTGGCCATACAAAACCAGAGAGGTTAGACCTCTAATAGTAAGTACCACAAGAAAGCACGACATGAGGATTTAAAACCAGTGATAAGAGTTAAGAATAAATAGATCTCTGCTTGCTACTGGGGTTCACATAACATCACGACACTTCGAACCAACTTTCCAACCAAACAAGGACAGAAGTTGCCCCGTCAAGTCCTGACATTCTGATCATCTCAGTAGTTAATAGAGTAGGTACAGTACACAAACAAATCAATTTAAACGGCCATTCAACTACTACGGCTTGCTACTGTAAGTCCCAAGTTACCTTGGTTTTATGCAATGAGGATTTCTCAGTTCTTACTATGAGCAAGCAAGGCTAGTTTATCTAATCAATCAATTGCGCCAATCATGTATTTAGACGAGTTCCGGCGGGACGCCCGTCGTTAATATATAATGTACAATAAATAATATAAACAGATACCACTCCCTGCCCGTGTGGCAGATTTGCAGCATCTGTGGGAACTAGTCGGCCTGTCGGGCACTTAATAGTCCCAAAGAGGACTGCCATGTAAGAACTCAGGAATCCATTCTCTCCATACAATCATTATTTTATTTAACTTAATAGCATCTATGTTAAGTGAAATCTCATACCGTGGATCATGGTCATTCAGAATGAGTACCTTTGTACGGGGTACGATATGCACAACTCTACAACAATATCCGTGCGGTTAGGTTGTAGGTCTTACATAGCGTAATGCAACAATCAAAACTAACCACGGAATAATCATACCTTGACCATAAAGTACACATACTTCTTTGTAGAAAAAAATAAATAAATAAATTGAAGCCTGCATGTGCCTGTATGCCAATATTCGGGATCAGCCAGTCGATTGCAATAGTTCATAGTTCATATGAACGTGTCTCATTCATTCAATTTAATAAGACGACTAGCCAGTCTCTTAGTTCCAACTAGGAACGCATGATCAATTATTAGTCAAGTTAACAATCAATGTCAATGGTGACAAGGCATGAAAGTCAACTAGTATTCAGTGGGGTCGAGTCTACAACTCTCGGGGTTTAATTCCAGTCATACTGGGTATCCATAAACCAATCAAGACACAAGGCACGTTCTACACAACCATATGTATTAAAAATATTAACATGCCAAGATTATCGAGTTCATGCCAAAAGGCGTAAGGATATAATAGGAGAATTATCATGCCGACATTAAATAAATAAATTGTAAAGCAATAGAAGCACCAAGGTTAAATTACGCCAAGGTTGGTCTATGCCAAAGTTTTACGCTAAGGTCAACAAGTTACGCCAATGTTTTACGCTAAGGAAATACGTGCGTAAAAGTACGCGTAAAAAGTAACGTTACGCGTAAAGGAAGTACACTCAATTAAAGGAACAAGGTTGAGCGTAAAACTCGTTTTACGCCGAGCCAAGGAGTACGCGTAAAAAGATTAGAGTTTACGCCTGAGGCACTGTGCGCGTAAAATATTGCATGCGTAAAGGATCGAGCCACGCGTAAAAGTTGCTCGTGTAAAGAGTCAAGTTTTACGCCTGAAACGCTGTGCGCGTAAAAAGATTACGCCAAGTAGACTTGCGTAAAACAGTTTTACGCTGATACGAGTGATTGGATGCGTAAAGCTCGGCACTACGTGGACACGTATAACGTGAGCGTAAAAACTCAATATTACGCTGGCACGTATAACGTGAGCGTAAAGACTCAATATTACGCTAACACGTAACAACGTGGGCGTAAAAACTCAATATTACGCTGGCACGTATAACGTGAGCGTAAAGTTCCTCCCGAACTCTAATTTCCATGGAACTTTCGTTCCAAGCCAGAAATGGGGTTTCCATGGGTCAGAATGGCGTATAACACAACCTCAACAAATCTAGAATGAACAAAACTTGAAAATACGAAAGTTTGAGAGATCAAAACCAATAAAATCCAAAAAATAGAAATTTCTAGATCTACAAAAAATGAGGCTTCAAAATACAAAATGCCAAGTTCTAAACTCTCTTAGGATCACGAGAGGAAGATAAATGAACCATAAAAATGGGTCCTCATGTGGAAGCAAGATGTACTTGCCTACGGTTGGTAGGTGGAGAGAGTGATGAGGAAGAAGAAGAAGAGTAATGGTGAAGGAGAGTAATGAAGAGAGAGAAAGGGGATGGGGCTTTAAATGGGGGTGTTGGGTTCGGTTCAAGATGAACCACCATGAACCCGAAAATAAACCAACCTAGGTCGAACCTAAAACAAAGCTAAGCAGAGAATAAAAGCAGAAAGTAAAATGCAGAAAATTAATCAGCGTGAATTAAAGGAATTTAAATGCAGGATAATACATGATAAATATTAAATAAATATATTCAAATAGTACATGTATAAAAATACGTATTCTGGGAACGGCGAGTGACATCTCTACCCTCCTTAGAAAAATTTCGTCCTCGGAATTTCAAATCCAAGTAAGATAGAAACATTAGAGTCAAACTAATCTAAGTACAAGTAATTTAAGCAAGCAATCATTTTACAATATCCATAGCAAGTAATATATCTATATTTAACAATCTATGATATCAAGTAATTTCTACTTATAGGGCGACAAGCATGCGGAGTTAAGACAATCAAGGTATACAGAAAGATATATACCTTGCGAGTCAAACAGGTGCGGATACCGTGATCGGATATCATCTTCACGTTCCCACGTTGACTCCCCTAAAGAGTGATGACCCCAAGCAACCCGGACAAGGTTAATTGTTCGGTTCTTGAGTATCTTCTCCCTTCGGTCCAAGATAGACACCGACTGTTCCTCGTAAGACAGGTTGGTACCAACAACCAGCTCAGAATGATCGAGGATATGGCTTGGGTCCGATACATACCTACGCAACTGAGATACATAAAATACATCATGCACCTCTCGTAACGAAGGTGGAAGGGACAAACGATAAGCAACATCACATATCCTATCAAGGATAGCAAATGGGCCCACGTATCGCGGACTCAATTTCCCGCGAACGCCAAATCTAATGACCCCACGAGTAGGTGAGATCCGTAAGAACACGTGGTCCCCAACAGAGAATTCTAGCGGCCTACGATGCTGGTCTGCCCAATGACGATGTCGATCTTGCGCAACTCTAAGTCGCTCCCTAATTCCCTTAACCACTTCAACTGTCTGGACAATCATTTCTGGGTCTAACATCTTCCTCTTCCCGATATCATCCCATGCTAGTGGCGACCTACACTTCTTACCATATAGTGCTTCAAATGGCGCCATCTGGATATGGCTTGATAACTGTTGTTGTATGAAAACTCGACTAAGTGCAAGTGACTCTCCCAAGATCCTCCAAAATATAGGGTGCAAGCTCGTAACATATCTTCTAAAGTCTGAATTGTTCTTTCTGATTGCCCGTCCGTCTGCGGATGGTAAGCCGTGCTAAATCTTAACTTGGTACCCAGACTATGATGTAAGCTCTTCCAAAAATGTGATATAAAATGGGTATCTCTGTCTGACACAATACTGACAGGGACTCCATGCTGCCTGACTATCTGTTGCATATACAACTCTGCCAACTTTTCTGTAGATTGCCCTACTCTGAAAGGAAGAAAATGCGCTACCTTCGTAAGCCGATCTACTATCACCCAAATAGCATCTTTACCACTTGGCGATCTCGGTAAACCGGTCACAAAGTCCATGGTAATATGCTCCCATTTCCATTCCGGAATAGGAAGCAGTTGCAATAATCCAGCTGGCCTCTGCTGTTCTGCCTTCACTTGCTGACATACCAAGCAACGGAAAACAAATCTAGCTATCTCTCTCTTCATTCCGTTCCACCAAAAGTGTTGCTTGATATCTTGGTACATCTTGGTTCCTCCAGGGTGTATAGAATACTGAGAGCTGTGAGCTTCTGTCATAACCTCCTGTCTGATATCTTCGCTAGGCACACATAGACGTGATCCAAATCTAAATGTATCATCTTCATGGATTTGCATCTCCTTTCTGAGTCCTGACTCACATTCTGCCCTGAGCTTCTGAATCCTTGGGTCCTGTGCCTGAGCTGCCTTGATCCTATCTACTAAGTCAGATTGAACTTGTAGACTCGCCAGAATTCCTACATCACCAGGAAGTATAACCTCTATGCCCATCTCCTGAAGGTCTTCTAAAATATGCTTTTGCGTTGTCAACATAAATGCGCCGCCTCTTCTGCTAAGAGCGTCTGCTACTACATTAGCCTTGCCTGGATGATACTGAAGCTCCACGTCGTAATCCTTGATCATCTCCAACCATCTCCTCTGCCTCATGTTCAGTTCCTTCTGGGTAAAGATGTACTTCAGACTTTTATGGTCTGTGTACATGTTCACTCGATCACCATACAAGTAATGCCTCCATAGCTTCAAAGCAAATACTACTGCTGCCAACTCCAAGTCATGAGTTGGGTAATTCTTCTCGTGATCCCGAAGCTGCCTAGATGCATATGCTATCACCTTCCCATGTTGCATGAGGACACATCCAAGTCCTTTACATGACGCATCACAATATACTGTAAAACCTCCGGGTCCAACTGGCAATGTAAGAATAGGCGCTGATATCAACTTCTGCTTCAAATTCTCAAACGATGACTGATATTCTGCCGACCAGACAAATGGCACATCCTTCCGTGTCAAGCGGGTCATAGGTGCTGAAAGTCTTGCAAAGTCTGATACGAACCTTCTGTAATATCCTGTCAATCCCAAGAAACTCCGTACATCTGCCACGGTCTTGGGTACTGGCCAACTCTCTACTGCTTCTACCTTCTTGGGATCCACTGCCACTCCGGCTCCTGATATGATGTGACCCAAAAATGAAATGTGATCCGTCTAGAACTCACACTTGCTGAGCTTGGCATACAACTGGTTCTCTCTCAGAACCTGTAACACTTTCCTGAGGTGATCTTCATGCTCCTCTTCACTAGCAGAGTATACGAGAATGTCGTCGAGAAACACCACGACAAACTGATCTAAGTATGGCATAAAGATGCGGTTAATCAAATCTATAAATATTGCTGGAGCATTGGTCAAACCAAACAGTATTACCAAGAATTCATAATACCCATACTTCGACCTGAACGTTGTCTTGGGAATATCCTCCTTCCGAACCCTCACTTGATGATACCCTGAACGAAGATCTATCTTGGAGAAAACTCTAGCCCTACTTAACTGATCAAACAAGTCGTCGATCCTGGGTAGTGGGTACTTGTTCTTTACTGCTGCTGCGTTAAGCTTCCTGTAGTCAATGCACAATCTGGATGACCCATCCTTCTTTCCCACAAGTACCACTGGTGCTGCCCATGGTGATATGCTAGCTTGGATGAACTTCTTCTCCTTCAATTCCTCTATGTGCCGATATACCTTGGCCTGCTCTGAATCCGCCATTATGTAAACTCGATCTGATATCGGTTTAGTTCCAGGTGCCAATTCTATACTGAACTCAATATCCCTAACCGGTGGTAGACCTGGAAGTTCTTCGGAAAATACGTCTAAAAACTCTTCAATTACCTTCGGAACCTGAACTTCTTCCATTGCCGTTACTACTCCCTGCCCTTGCTGAGTTGCCTCTGATCTGACTAAGGTGAACCTCTTCATGCCTGGAATATCAAAAGATACACTCCCTCTACGACAATCTATTGTCGCATGACTGTCTTTCACCCAGTCCATGCCTAAGATAACGTCGAAATTTCCAACAGAAAATTCTATCAACCTGGCAGGTAAGGAATGCCCGCAAACTACAACACTACACGCTAGAATAACTCCACCAACTCCTACGAGCCCATTACCAGTGAGTATATTCAACCTCGCTGGCAATGCCTCGAACTCCATTCCTAGTCGTGTCGCAAATTGTGCAGATATAAATGAATGTGATGCTCCCGAATCAAACAATACTACTACGGGATATGAGGCGACGAGAATGTTACCTGCCACAACATCTTCCGATGCCAACGCCTCTTCTAAGGACAGAGTAAATGTCTGTCCACGACCTCCTTGCTGGTTCCCATGCGGCGGCCTAGCTTGGTGCTGCTGCTGGCCCCTGCCCTGGTGATGCTGGGGTGGTCTATGTTGGTGCCGTTGCATCGGCGGTCCCTGCTGCCGAAACATCTGAGCTTGCGGCATTAACGGGCAATGTGCCAACGGTCTCACTGCTACCGCTGGTCCTCGATACTGGCCTGCCCCTGGTGCTGGCAGAGCAGAAAATTATTGTACTGGTCCTCCTGACCTCGAATTCATGGGACAGGTGGTAACCCGATCATCTGGATTTCCACATATCAAACACAGCCCGTTCAATGTCCGACACACATCTCTAGTGTGCCCTACCTTCCCACAATAAGTGCAGCCCGCTGGGGGTTGCTGGTTCTTCCTCTGTTGCTGTTGCTGCTGCCTTGGTGGTGGTGCTGGCCCTCGTATTGCCACATCGTGAATGCGAATGCCAGGGGATGGTGCTGTTGTTCGGGGCGCTACTCCCCCTCCTCCTTCAATCTGACTGTGGGATCTCTTCTGACCTCCAGTCCTTGCCGTGATCCTCTGAATGGTGATCTCATGCCTTCGGGTTGTCGTCAATACCTCATCGAAAGTATGGAAATTGTGCCCCTCTATCAATTGCAAGAGCTCAAGATGAAACCCTTGCTGGAACCTCATAGCCCTCTAGCTCTCTGTTGCTACCATTTTCGGGGCGAACCTACTTAATCTGCAGAACTCCGCTGCATAAGCATCTACCGTCTTGCCAGCCTGTCTAAGGTTGATAAACTTCTGTTGTAGCTCAAACTGCGCCACAACTCCATAGTACTTCGTCTTGAATCTTGTAGTAAAATCGTCCCAAACAACAGGACGTCTGATGCCTACTTCCTCTGATTCCCACCAATCACGTGCGAGATCCTGAAGTAACAACTTTACTTGGTCCACACGTTCTTCTGCCGGCACCTTAGCTGCTGTCAAAATAGCCTCAATGCCCTTAAGCCACGCATCTGCTGAGATGGCATCTTCCGTGCCCTCGAAACGATGGGGGTTGTACTTGGAAAATCTGGTGGATGCTCCTGAATCTGTCATCACTCCTCTTTCTAAAGCCGTCTGCAATCCTTGGTTGAGTAATACGTTCTGCTCCTGCAACTGAGCGTGCATGCGCTGCTGGGCTAACATCTGGTGTTGCTGAGTAGCCATCATCCCTCCCATGATTTCCAAAAGGGCCGGGGTGTCCACTTCCACAGGGGTAGGTGAAACTATTGGTGGTGTGGGAACCTCCGGATACTGCGGTCCAGCTGCTGGTTCCACTATCACTTCTTCTTGAATAGTCTCTTGAGATAGTACTGGCCCCTGTTGCTGACCAACCTGGTCATGTTGTCCATGCTGCACTTGTTGTCGCTGTCCAGCCCTGACAGATGCGGACGAGGTGCCCCTAAGAAAAGGGACAAGAGAACAATCAAACGATCGGACATGAAGGATCAATGAAGTCAAAGGATACTGGAATGTCAAGCTAGAGTTGAGAGTAACGAATCATGAGATCAAGGGAAAACATGTGTGATTGAGACATCCTATAAATCAAAATACCCCACAAGTCTGAAATCTGACCTGCATGGGCCACCACTAAAACCTTGTCACGCCCCAGAACCAGAATACTGGAGAGCGGGAGAATGACTCAGCCAGCTACGTATTACGGGTAGATGAATACCGTATAATACGATCAATGCTGTCTAACAAGACGAGGGGGTGCATACTACATGAAAGTCTCACTATGGTCACTTTACATCTATTGTCTCAATCATTCAAACAAGAAACAGAAATAAAGAATATGTAAGATTAAGCAGTAAGGCGTCCCAAACGCTCAGTCAAAATGTTCTTGATATCTGGCTTTACAGAACATAGCCAGATGATGTAGCAAGGTATACACAATTGTTTATCAGCTGCAGCCTGACTTTAGTTACAATTATGTAAAAGTAAGTACAAGACGGTCCGACTAACATGTCGGTGCCAAACGGCAAAGTATAAGGTAAATAACAAAACGAGCGGGGAAGTAAGGAACCCACTCGAGTCCTCCTGCGATCATCCCTCTAGTATTGACCATCTTGGAGGTAGAAGTAAGCTGAGTCCTCGGGAACCGGCTCTAAATCTGGCCATGCAAAACTAGAGAGGTTAGACCTCTAATAGCAAGTACCACAAGGAAGCACGACATGAGGATTTAAAACCAGTGATAAGAGTTAAGAATAAATAGATCTCTGCTTGCTACTGGGGTTCACATAACATCACGACACTTCGAACCAACTTCCCAACCAAACAAGGACAGAAGTTGCCCCGTCATGTCCTGACATTCTGATCATCTCAGTAGTTAATAGAGTAGGTACAGTACACAAACAAATCAATTTAAACGGCCATTCAACTACTACGGCTTGCTACTGTAAGTCCTAAGTTACCTTGGTTCTATGCAATGAGGATTCCTCAGTTCTTACTATAAGCAAGCAAGGCTAGTTTACCCAATCAATCAATTGCGCCAATCATGTATTTAGACGAGTCCCGACGGGACTCCCGTCATTAATATACAATGTACAATAAATAATATAAGCAGATACCGCTCCCTGCCCGTGTGGCAGATTTGCAGCATCTGTGGGAACCAGCCGGCCTGTCGGGCACTTAATAGTCCCAAAGAGGGCTGCCATGTAAGAACTCAGGAATCCATTCTCTCCATGCAATCATTATTTTATTTAACTTAATAGCCTCTATGTTAAGTGAAATCCCATACCGTGGATCATGGTCATTCAGAATGAGTACCTTTGTACGGGGTACGATATGCACAACTCTACAACAATACCCGTGCGGTTAGGTTGTAGGTCTTACATAGCGTAATGCAACAATCAAAACTAACCACGGAATAATCATGCCTTGACCATAAAGTACACATGCTTCTTTGTAGAAAAAAATAAATAAATAAATTGAAGCCTGCATGTGCCTGTATGCCAATATTCGGGATCAGCCAGTCGATTGCAATAGTTCATAGTTCATATGAACGTGTCTCATTCATTCAATTCAATAAGACGACTAGCCAGTCTCTTAGTTCCAACTAGGAACGCATGATCAATTATTAGTCAAGTTAACAATCAATGTCAATGGTGACAATGCATGAAAGTCAACTAGTATTCAGTGGGGTCGAGTCTACAACTCTCGGGATTTAATTCCAGTCATACTGGGTATCCATAAACCAATCAAGACACAAGGCACGTTCTACACAACCATATGTATTAAAAACATTAAATGAATAAATTGTAAAGCAATAGAAGCACCAAGGTTAAATTATGCCAAGGTTGGTCTATGCCAAAGTTTTACGCTAAGGTCAACAAGTTACGCCAATGTTTTACGCTAAGGAAATACGCGCGTAAAAGTACGCGTAAAAAGTAACGTTACGCGTAAAGGAAGTACACTCAATTAAAGGAACAAGGTTGAGCGTAAAACTCGTTTTACGCCGAGCCAAGGATTACGCGTAAAAAGATTAGAGTTTACGCCTGAGGCACTGTGCGCGTAAAATATTGCATGCGTAAAGGATCGAGCCACGCGTAAAAGTTGCTCGTGTAAAGAGTCAAGTTTTACGCCTGAAACGCTGTGCGCGTAAAAAGATTACGCCAAGTCAAGTAGACTTGCGTAAAACAGTTTTACGCTGATACGAGTGATTGGGGGCGTAAAGCTCGGCACTACGTGGACACGTATAACGTGAGCGCAAAAACTCAATATTACGCTGGCACGTATAACGTGAGCGTAAAGACTCAATATTATGCTAACACATAACAACATGGGCGTAAAAACTCAATATTACGCTGGCACGTATAACGTGAGCGTAAAGTTCCTCCCGAACTCTAATTTCCATGGAACCTTCGTTCCAAGCCAGAAATGGGATTTCCATGGGTCAGAATGGCGTATAACACAACCTCAACAAATCTAGAATGAACAAAACTTAGAAATACGGAAGTTTGAGAGATCAAAACCAATAAAATCCAAAAAATAGAAATTTCTAGATCTACGAAAAATGAGGCTTCAAAATACAAAATGCCAAGTTCTAAACTCTCTTAGGATCACGAGAGGAAGATAAATGAACCATAAAAATGGGTCCTCATGTGGAAGCAAGATGTGCTTGCCTACGGTTGGTAGGTGGAGAGAGTGATGAGGAAGAAGAAGAAGAGTAATGGTGAAGGAGAGTAATGAAGAGAGAGAAAGGGGATGGGGCTTTAAATGGGGGTGTTGGGTTCGGTTCATGATGAACCACCATGAACCCGAAAATAAACCAACCTAGGTCGAACCTAAAACAAAGCTAAGCAGAGAATAAAAGCAGAAAGTAAAATACAGAAAATTAATCAGCGTGAATTAAAGGAATTTAAATGCAGGATAATACATGATAAATATTAAATAAATATATTCAAATAGTACATGTATAAAAATACGTATTCTGGGAACGGAGAGTGACAGAAAATAAGATAACATCTAAATGGAAGGTTCATCAGTCCCTAGATCAGCATCCTCTGGAAGCACAGCTGGGTATAACTCAGGATTATAGTAACTACTTATCAGTAGCTCAGCCTCATCAGTGAAACATATTGGGGGTGGGGGATCCAGTCAGGAAAGGAGCAAAGTACAATTATGAAAATTAAACAATTCAACTAATAATTAGAAATTTGCAATATTAAACAGTTTTGAAATAATATTTTCCAACAATTCTACACGATAGAAAACAATGTGATTTGAGTAGATAATGACTATGACCGGCTTGGGTTGTACAATTGTATCCTAGCGATACGATATGGCTTATCCCCGTGTGTAAGAGGGGTAAGCTAATACAATCATTATACTATTCGGGGTATTGGTCATAGACACTACACTACTCCCCCAATATCCCGCAATCAATCAATATCAATCAATACTCTAGGTGAGAGTTCCGTGTAACAATGTGGTTTAAGCATGCAAACAACAATTACTAATTAAATTACTCAATAAATACAACCGTACTTGCCTTTGTTTATGACTGAAAACGATGTTGGTTCCGGAAAGATGCTAGTACTGTCCTCGAAACCCTACAATTGAGAATTCCTGACTCAGCATCAAAAATTGAACCATTCTAGGTGTGCTAGTTACAATCTCTAGTAGCAAAGCCCTAGTCATATTTTATATTATTTAGCTAATCTACTGTAATGCTTAATGTCGCGAGCTACGTTGGTTGTCATTTACTTGGTTAAACCGGTTAATTCAGTTAATTGGGAAAAATAGCAATTATCAGTCAACTTGGCAAAACTTCGTATTTTTAGTAATACGTATATAAGGCTAGATTTCTTTTAGTGATAACACATGAACTTATTATCTTGCTAATATTTTATTCATTTAATTAACTTGTGAAAATCCTTATTAATTTTATACAAAAATAATTAATATATTAATTATAGTTTACGCGTCTAAAAACGAAAACCAACTCAGAAAAGAAAGTAAAATCCTAAGCTACACAATACAGGGTCACGGTGAAATAAAGTAGAAAATCGGGCTTATGCCCTTACAAATTTTACATAAATGAATTAATTTTCTAAGGCGAGCTCTGAGTGCCGCGAGCGGTCCAAACAGTAGGTCGAAGCCCTGTACCAAAAATACTAAAACCAGTACCAGTTCTAATAATGAAATATAATTTAAATTGAAAAATGTCTCAGATTGGTCCAAATGTCATGTTACTGGCTAGCGCCTCAACGTACAGGAACCCTGTAGCGTTTGCGCTTCGCCGAGGCTCATTCGACCGATATGGTCGTCGCCTAAAGGGTGATACAAAATCCATAAAATCCGAAAGTCAGCAAAATCCAATCTATAAATCATTTTGCAAAGACCGATTTCTTGAAAATAGGTTTTTCTCAAATTTGCTAATTTTATATGAAAATCTCTTTTTAAAATATTTTTCGAAAATTTTGGGCAACATCTCCTCTGTATTTGGGATAACCCAATCCTGGGAGGATGCCACAAACACAACCAATAAATGTCCCAACCTGGGACCCAAACCAATCCACCAATATTCCAACCCAGAAAAACACATCACAATATATATATACCAAAACCACAGAAACTTTTTCCGAAATAAATTCGGAAATCCCGAAATGAAGTTCGGGGAACCAAAATCCACAGAACTAAACAAAACTAACGAATCATTCCGAAATGGGATTCGAAAATTCCGAAACTACCATCGCCTAAACCGAATCCCGTAATGGGATCGGGGACCGTATCATCATCGACATCAAGAATAGGGACGCGGGGACACGAGGTATACCATGGGTTGCTCGGCTAGAGCTCTCAGATGATATTAAAGAAAGAAAAACCACGGACAGCAGCTGAATCGGCGCAACGAAACCGCGAAAAGCGCGGACAGCAGGTTCGAAGACCACGGGACAGCGCTGTCGGAACAGCGGGGGCGCGGGAGGCGCGCGGGGACCGGGACAGAGGGGAGCGGGTCGGCCGGAGCGCGGGACAGCGCCGGTGGGGCGGCGATCGGGAGCTCGGGAAGAGGGAAAACGGCCGAGGGGGTCGGCCGGTGCTCGCGCGGGGAGGCGCGCAGCAGGGGGGTGCCGGAGGGGCCGGGGCTGGGCGCTGGAGGCGGGGCCGAGAGGGTGGCCGGCCTGGAGTCGGGCGCCGGAGGAGGCCGGCGGGGCTGGCTCGGCTGGGCTGGCCGAGGGGGAGCGGTCGGGGAGATCGGGGTCGAGAGGGGCTCGGGGAGAGGAGATGGAGGGGGGTTTTCTGGAGTGTGAATTTTTTTGTGAGGGAGATGGTGAGGTTCTGGAGGGAGCTATGAGGGGAGTGGTGAGAAAAGAGTGGGGGAAAAATAAGGAGGAGAGGGAAAGGAGGAGAAGAAGGGGGAGAAGCTATGCCAGGTCGTGGGATTTGGGGGGACCGGGTTAGGGGTTAGGTAACGGGTCGGGTTTTAAGTGTTTTATTTTATTATTCCTTTTTTTTTCTCTTCCTCTTATATAAATACATAGTTATATATATATACATACGTGAAGCCAATTTAGTAATTACGTGAACCTAATTGGGAACGGGTTCAAACTGGGACCGGGCTCGGGTCGACAAACAAAACCATGTCATTTATTATTTTAAAAATAATTTCGAACCAGCAAAGATAATATTAATAAATATAATACTAATCTAATCTAATATATATATAACCAAAATCCAATAACCATCCAAATTGCAATTAATCCAATAATTCAATAATTTCGAAAATGCGGGTTTCACAGTTTCCTTTTCCGCCAGAGAGGTCCGCGGTCTTATCTTCACCCAACCCCTGAGCGCTCGCTTGATCTGCTTAAGTTTATGAACCATGCGGAACTGAGCCGTGCCATCCCGGAAGTGCTGCATCTCCCCCGTAACCGCCTCCTCATATCCAGCCGACAGGTACCAGCTATTGTTATACCGAAACGGCCTCGGCCGCAAAGTAGCTCTCTCACAAAGGCCAACTCGGATAGGAGAGTGGTCGCTAGTACCAGCCGCAAGACCTTCCGCCACCGAATTAGGGAAGCACCGGAACCAATCACTATTGCCCAAGGCCCGATCCAACTGACAAGCAATTCGATTATTTGTGGCCTTGTTGTGCCAGGTCCAGATATGGCCAGCTCTCTCCAGCCCCCTCAACCCAGACAGGAGCAGACATCTCTGGAAGTCATATAAAACCGAATCCGGGACAGGTCGACCTCTCACCTTCTCTTGGCGAAGCAGCATAGCATTGAAATCCCCTATGATAAGCAGAGGAAGATGCATGTTGTCCGCCATATGACCCAGGCGCACAATGTCCTCCCACAAGGACTCCCGGAGTCCACGATCATTGTGCCCGTATACAGCACCCAAGATGAAACGGAATCCACCTTTGTTCTCAAAAGAAATGCTAATAAGTTGTTCCGATTTCTGAAGCTGCACCCCCTCCCAGCTATCTCGATTCCACCTAACCCAGATCCTAGCCATATCGCATAGATCTAAGTTGTGAATGTGGTCCCAGTTTGCCGGAGTCCTACGCGAGAGCATCGCGGCCCCTCTGATCTTCGTCTCCAGCAAAATAGCAATGTCACAAGCCTCTCTCCTCAGCACTCCTCCAATCTCTCTCCAGCGTCCAATGGAACACCCCCTTAATGTTCCATGCTAGGACCGACATTAATTAATAGATGTCGGGTCCCCCTGAAACTCTACTGGATCAACACTCGGGGGAGTGCCTCATCCGCCTGATCAATGTCTGCATCCACCATGGAGGACGGAGCCAGATGTGCCTAGATCCTGCTGAGTGTAAGAGCCCAGTCAGGATTGGCCTCTGTCTGGTCGTCCTGATCCCGTGCCTGTGGGATATCCTCCCGCGTGGCCGGTGCATGTCTTTTCCTGCTGGTGTAAACCATGATCGCCTTGGAGGTTTCCGTCTCCTTCTGACTACTGCCAACTGCACTCATACCCCTGGTCACCATGCTCCTCTGAGGCCGGAACGGGACCAACGCGCCCTGCGTACTCTCCTGTCTCTGCTGTGAGCCAGTCTCCAGCCTCCTGTCGACCTCCATCACCGTGTCCTCCTCCATGTGTCTGTCTGTCGACGTCTCCCCAGGTAAGTGACTGGGAGCCGTCTCCATCCCAGGTGCCTCCGTCTGAGCCGCCAGTGGCCTGACAGCCTCCGTCCCCTTATACTTACACGCACTAGTAGCATGCCCAAAGCACTCACAGAAGGAGCACATGGGAGGAACCCAGTCATACTCCACCGACTGTGTTAGAACCTCCCCGGACGGAACCTGGTATTCAAGCATACTCGGTAGTTCCGACCCACCTTGATCTCCACAAAGACCCTGGCATACATCAGTCTGGTGCGGAAAGCAATGGCCTCATCTGCCTTGATCGGTTTTCCCACGAGGCTGGCGAGTCTCATGAGGAGCGGGATGCTCCAATACTTCACTGGAAACTCTGGGAATCGGATCCAGATGGGGAAAGCATTCAGCACCTCCTTCTCACATCTCAGCTCCGGTGTCCATTCCTTCAATATGATGAGTCTCCCATCAAATGACCATGGCCCTCCCTGCAAAATTCTGATCCCTCCCTGCAAAATCCTGATCACATCCTCCGCTAGCCCAAACTTGACATAGTAAAACCCATTCTCCCGGGAGAAGAATTTCATGCTGCCTTTGGGTCTCCAGACTCTCTCCGCATAACCCCGAATTTGGCCATAGAACGGCTTGTTCCCTAACACGTATAGCACCAAGACGTTCTTCCAGAAGTCAGAAACCTCCCAAGGGTTAATTTTTGTAATTTGGGATGAATGTTTGCTCAAACATTTATATTCAACATGCTGGTTGGACTAGCATTTTAGAAGTGTCTATAATTTGAGGCTCAAATAAATGACACGCTTGAACAAAAGACCATTTAGAATTTGACACCAAATTGAATATCCAATAAAATTTAATTGGAACCCAAACTGTCCTATCTAAAGAGCATGTATGGAACCCAACTATTATTGTAAAAGACTAATATTTAAAATCCCTTGTAAATAATTACCATAATCTTTATAATATGTAACTAGATCTATTATTACTAAAGCAATATGATTGAGAAAATATTTTTTTTCTTTTATAAATTCAAGAAAGGAGAAAAAATCAACAAAAAAAGAAGCTATTTCAATCATAACGACTGCAAGTTTTCATTGCTTGGCTTTGGACTTTGGACTAATCCCTAACTAGCGCAGTATGGCTAAAATTACTTCATATTGACCTACTTTGAAGTAAAATTTACTCCAAATAGGCAACACGTTGGAAATTAGTGTATTACTTCATATTGACCTACTTTGAAGTAAAATTTACTCCAAATAAGCAACACGTTGGAAATTAGTGTAGTATTAAGCCTTTACTAAATTGAATCAGTAAATATCCTCGAGTTCATTTTTGTTCATCCACGAGATGTTCACCATTCCTAAAATCAGTAGTCAAAACTTGTGTAAACGTTCACCATTCTGCTCAAGATGAAACCCACATTGATTTTAGTTTCGCACCTGTCAATTCTCTAACGGAATGGTAAATATCCACACAAACCTATCTATTTATTCTTCCCACAGTTGGCTGGGGAAAAGGCACTATATAATTTCCATGACTCAAAATGTTTTTAGTACGTACATGAATATATCATATAAGCGAAGGCAACCTGTATATTAAAGAAAAGAACCTATTTCCCGAAAATAGCCCAAAAAGAAATTTGTATTCAGAATTTCGAATCCCTATCTAGGCAACAGTCATCTCCGCTCGCGTGCACTTCTCACTTCGTGAGGCCAGTAGGTCATAATCCTGAAAGTTCCAACAAGAAAGTATTCGTATATTCAATAATTTCTGCTGAATGAAAATGGAATACTCGGTTTGTTAGTGTTCAGCAATTATGCAAGCTATATAGTCTGTGCAATGTATGATACAAACACTTAATATTGACAGCAGAATGCTAAAAGAGTAGCCAAAATATGCTGCTAGACTAAGTATAGAGTGACTTCCATTTCATGGACTTCAAAAACAGTCTTTATAGAAAAAGTAAAAGAAATTAATTGTGATGTTCTGCGAAAGTAAGATGATTTGAATGCGTTTTAAGGATCTCATGCACCCCATTCTTACAAAAGAACTTCTAGTCTCGTTTAAAATACTTTGTATCATAGATTAATTGGCAGTACAAGAAAGATAAGATACAATGCTGTGAAGGTCGGTAATAATTATTATGGGATTAGTTAGCATGATCTGCTCTGAAAGTAAGTCTTAATTAGAGAAAAATGAAAGTTCAACAAAAATTATGCGTGTAAAACAATTAAATGATGAAATAGTAATTATAAGAATAATAATTACTCAAGCTACTTGTGATTGCTACTGTACTGCCAAAACATCAAAGAGGTGCATGGTTTTTCAATCACTAGTTTGATAGCATGCTAGCTTGTTACTAGTGTCATCGTCTCCAATTTACTTGCCTTCCGGCATCCTTTCCACAATCACCATATTCCATTCACATCACTCTCTTGCACACTAATTTATACTGCCCCCATAAACCTTCCAACTTGCTTAGCTTGCTAGCTTAGCTTGCTAGCAACCTGATGACTACGGGAACTAGCTTGCTTGAAGAGTCATTAGTGTGCAATTTTTGCACTAGATTGGATCTCTATCGGAGTTATTTACTATAATATATTAACAGGCACAATGGGTGTTGTAGCTCTAGATGGCACAGGGCACTACTCTGATATTTAGGCATAGGGTCGAGGATGAAGAAGAAAATAGAAAATAGTTTCATCACGTAGGGCATAGTAGACCTTTTTATTTAAAACAGAGATTAAATGGTTATGCAACAAAAGCAGTAACAGTTCATAGTAGTAACAAATGTACCTGCACAATAGCCTGTGCACAGAGTTTTCCAGATAAAACAGCACCCTCCATGGAAGCTAAATATTTTTGTTTTGTGTAATCACCAGCCAAGTAGAACCCTTCAATTGGAGATCTTTGCAAAGGGCGGCATGGTTCACAAGTCGGGGACAGTTTTGTAAACAGATCTGTAGAAGTATGCAATACTTAATATGTAAAAAATGATGCACAATACTTGTGATGAAATTCATACATATTGCATGATATGTCAAAAGTACAAATAGATCAACATATGGTACGAGTCTACAAGATGATTTAAGCAGTTAGAACATTCATGCAGGCATACAGGCATGAGTTCTAACATCAATATCAGTAGTACATCAAGTCAAACACCATATGCTTTCTTTGTCACTTTCAAACATGGAGAAGGAAACACTTTCAGGGATATAGCATACCACCCTTACAACTTGTGTTTTTTTTTTTTCTTTTACTTCTTATCAATCATGTTTGCATTTCTTCTGACATTCACCTAAAATGTTCATTTGTTCTCAACTGGTTCAGTTCACTTTGATCTCCTGGACTTTTCCACGTTGTTTTGGTATATATTGTGACTAGTTGTCTATTTTCCTTTGCCTAGTGCTTAAATCTTCCTTCCGAATGTAATGGAGTGTATAATATAAATTTTACAGGGAATACTATAGAAAAGTACAATCGTCATTTTCCTAAAATATAAAATATATCTCACCTTGGTGTTTTGACGACATGATACTTCAGAACTTTGGCTTTACTCTGATCAGCAGATACTTCATCAGGAAATAACTTTTCCAGCTCTTTCATAGTAGCATCAATTATTTCACTATCACT
This sequence comes from Iris pallida, assembly GCA_029216955.1. Lineage (NCBI taxonomy): Eukaryota > Viridiplantae > Streptophyta > Magnoliopsida > Asparagales > Iridaceae > Iris > Iris pallida. The sequence goes on from JANAVB010004600.1 coordinate 8,957,320, forward strand.
GCGTGATATCCATTCATGTGCCGGAGCAAAAACTAATTCCAACATGGAGCGGTTAGGATCATAATATTCCTGCAGAAAACAGAAGAGAACCATGATCAAGGTCTAAGAAGCTAAGAGACGATGACAATTACTACTAATGTCTTTATGATACAGCAAGAGCAGTATTTTCTAGAGAGAGAATACATGAAGACATTTATGATGTCATATTTTAGAAATTATGAATATGTGCAGTAAGAAAATAAACCACCACTTTAGGAGAAGAGATGAATAAATATGTAGTAAGGCATGCTAGAGTTTGCATGCATTTCTAAAGTTTGAGCAGAAACCATACTTCTATTGCATGGACTTACATGTGAACACCTTGTATATAGATACCTTATTGATGTTTAGACTGGGGATGAGCAAAAATATTCCTATATGCAACTAGTTTGCATGAAAATTGAGCTTCTAATGTCAACTTGCGTTTCTACAGAATACAAAAGGAATTATAATGTATGATGGATGGTCTGTAAATACCCGTAGGCAGAAGGGGATGGTCTGTAAATACCCCTAGGCAGAGTCCCGGGCACCCCACTTTCATTCCCTCCTAGCAGGTTCGTAGAGTCACTTTCATCACCCCCCCCCCCCCCCCCCCTCCTTCCACACACACACACACACACGCATATATATATATATATATATATATATATATATATATATATATATATATATATATAATTCTCAATCTTGCCAATTTTATTAATAGATTGGTCTAGTGAACTTATTGGCATAATTGTAATTTGTAGGTCCAGGAACATGCTTCAGGCTAGTTGGGTCATGCATTTGACCTTGAATCAACCAAAACACCAAACACTACCACCATCGACATAGCACAAAAATTGTTGCCGTGCCCGTGTTGAAGACACATTAGACACAGCACATACACTCCAAAATTCACAAGGACACTTCAAAAAATTGGTGTTATATTTGTGTATGTAT